>JAPMUY010005416.1:127500-379804 GCA_026901105.3 Galaxias olidus
GTAATACTTTGATGCTATTTTGTGTTACTTTAAACAATTATTTTATGTTCAATTAACACATTATCTTTATGTGTATCAAAGCAAGGGGGAAAAGTGTTTTTAGTTTTTAGTAAAAATAGCATTCAACAATTATAGAAACTGATGATCTGTTCTGAGTTTAATGTCTTGAGTTTTAAAAAATGATGACGAGGTTTTGAAATTCGTGCCAAAGCAATTGTAAAAAAACAACAACTGTAATGATAGTTTACAGTATAATTTTGCATAAAAATAGAATCAAATGGTCTATGACATTCTACAAGAAGAGTTTTATTTGTCCATGCACCATCACAGCTTTCACTTGGCACGGTCAGAGTGCCCCACTCTAAGTCCCCGCGTAAGAAAGTAACTGTGTGTGTGTGTGTGTGTGTGTGTGTGTGTGTGTGTGTGTGTGTGTGTGTCCATACCAAAGGCCTTGATAGATGTCAGGGAGATGTCAGATGACATTCTAATCTCCCACATGAGAGTAGTCGTGTAAGTAAGTAGAAAGTTCAGATTTACCAGACAGAACAAACATATTTTTGTCTCAATCTCTCTCTCTGTCTACCGTCCCCTCTCTCTCTCTCTCTCTCTCTCTCTCTCTCTCACACACACACACACACACACACACACACACACACACACACACACACACACACAAACAGCCTAACCATGCTATATACGTCGATTAATGAACAATATAAGAAAATACTTTCAGCTTGCCTGCTCTACCATAAATCATCACTTCTGGCAAGATAAGGGTCTGTGCCACATCTCTTATCATGCGTGCTCTCCTCCTTCCAATTTACTTTGCGGTTTTCTTTTATGTTCATAGTAAGAGGAATTCTGTCATATTTTTCAGCATTTGTAATAGTATCAGGGATAAACATTTTACTTCAGCCTATACGCATTAATTAAATCTGATAATATCGTTATTTTGCTGTTTGTTTATGAGAAGATTAAAAGTTGAGGTTATTTAACTAGTATATAATTTACTGACACCTGTATTGCCTGCTAGTATAGCGTCTCGTCGGTTTTAAAGCTGCATGCTCAACAACAGGCAGTAAGTGGTTAGAGAAGCCGGAGCGCTGAATGAGTGACGTACAGAAGGTAGCATCATATCAACGTTCTTTGCGCACATTAAAAAAGATAACATTTTAGCCGTAAGTTTCTGGTCGTTTTCACTGACAGTGAAAACTTTATCATACGCGGGAACCATCTTAAATTTAAACGTTTTACTGAAGTTCGTGGAGTTTTACCAAAGCTTTAAATTGCCCCGAACAGATATGTCTCCGCAACGGGTGGTGTGGCTACTTCTTCTGCTGTCCAACATTCTGAATCTCCCCTCCTGCTGGACCTATACTTGCCCACCGATTTGCCGATGTTCATTGGATACGTTTCAGTGCACGAGAGAAACTCAATTGGCCACAAAAGCTGCACCACGTACTTCTAATTTGTAAGTATGCAGAGCATTTTTTTTTTACAGCTTCGTTGGAAAGTGCTATTTATGTGCTATTTATGGAATGAATGCTTCAATTTATTTAGTCTGTTGATGTTTTTGTTAATTACCTTTTTTTTGTGTGATAATTATAGAAAACTGTCACATCTGCAATTGGTGGAAGTCCCTAGCTGCGCTTTCAAAGGGCTGATTAACGTCACAAGAATGTGAGTTTAAATAAATTGCTACTGTTTGACACTTCACATTGGAGGAAAAAATGAGAGTGCAGTTGTCAATTTAGCAGGATTTATTTTCTTTGGTCTTTGGAATTCTTTGGTTTGAAGGTCTTTGGTCACCGTCTGATGGCAGTAAGAGGAATATTGTTGAGATGTTCAAGGATATTTGAATAAGCTGATCTGCTCTGTTATCTGACTCCTCTGTCCCTGCCTATGTATTGCACTTCTATCATATCTATGCAGTCATTGAAGTGACGAATGACACAAAGATTCACTGAAATTAAAGTTATATACCATAAGTCCTGGATAAGGTGTTACTTTAACCTAATTGGGGATACATGGTATCAAACTACAATAAACAGAGGAACAGATCTGGTTTGACCCTCTACTTTAGATATAAATGTTCTGAGATAGTTTAACCCACATGCTTGGGTCATCATAACAGCATGTACACTGTAAACTAGATCTTAGGACACCATGCTTTTGAGATTAAGCAGATAAAATGATAAACAGTAAAAAAAAAAAAAGGTATGTCAACAGTAAAAATAACTGTCAATGGCTATAATTGTCAATTGAGTGTATTACCAAATAGTATAAACACAAGGAAGTATTGTGTGTGTAATTTGATATAAATAGTTTTCTTTGGTTTATTGTCATTATCAGAAAAAGTAAAAAGTAAATGAAGACCACAGGATACTGGAGTGACTTGACCTGTTCTACACAAATGCCCTTCACTTGTGTCATAAAAAAAGGCACAGTGCTTTAGGTGTTGTAGGTGACGCACACATGTAAAAAAAAAAAAATCATGACGGTCTCTTTTGGATTATCTAAAATTGCTTCTTAAATGGTTGCACTAGTAAACAGCAATTAGTATGCTATACATAACATGACAACAAGAGGGGACGCTACGCAGAGCAGGTGTTAACGGTTCTCCAAAATGTAACGTGAATTATGTTTATCTTAAAACCCCTGTTTGTTGATTGCAGTAGCAGCGGAGGTCTGTTTAACACACACTATGATTACCAGCCTGGGATGGGAGATTGGGGGGATGAGAGAGATTGTCTTGAAGCAGTCAAGGGCACGTTCTGGAGCCTTCATGGCTGTGTTTATCTTGTCAGATCTGCATAAGAGTGTACAAACCCTCCTTTTGCATTTGGTTGGGTCTTGACCCAGATCTGTTAGTCATACAAAGGTCAAATAGATCTATGCTTCACCAAGAGATTTGGAGGTATTTTAAAAAAGGATTGTCAGATGGAGTGTGTGTTCTTCTGACTGCTATGGGAAACAATGAACAGTAGTTGTACTTATTATCATTGTGTATTGACAGTATAAACAAGTTGCCGTAGTGCATGCAATATGTCTCTGAGATGATGCCTGCTAAGGACACATTACTACATATACACATTGTATGCCAGCTATGACACCTTATTTTTTCAGTTCTGATATTCTATTGTTGATATTCTACAGCACCAAAGATAATTGTTTGTTTCAAAGGTTGTCTGTTCCATTTTGTTGATTGATAATGAGATATTTCTTTGTGTCAGTGAGATTTCCCAGAGTAATCGTGTCAGGACGATAAAAAGCCATGCATTTCTCGTTCTTCACAGCCTGACTGAAATGTAAGAGCTATTTAAATATTGGCACGCCTTCAGAAAGAGCCACAAAAAGAAAAAGTACATTTACAAGTGAAAATATATATTTTTTAATACATTTTGTTTTCCTTCCTTATAGATTAATTCATAACATCTACCAACTGAAGTCTATCGAGAAAGCAGCCTTCACAGATCTTCCCAAACTGAAGTATTTGTAAGTGTTCGCAGCTGACTGGAGATGTCTTTGATTCTTTATATATCAATCTACAAAGGCACAACACCAAAGGTACTATGCATTATCAGAGTCTAACATCTTCGTTCTTTGCTTGGTGACTTTGTAGGAGCATCTGCAATACAGGGATCACACAAGTTCCAGACTTTACAACCATCTCCTCTCTTGTAATACACTTCATTCTGTGAGTGCTTTTTAAAATCATATTCCAAAAAAAGTAATGTGTGGGAAGGAAACTGAAATGCGCTTGTATAAAGCTCATATTCCATATTCCAACTCTTTTACTTCTCTTTTTCTTTTGCTTCAACCTCCTCGTCTAACCCAAACCAATCAATTATTATGTATTCATGGTAATGAAAGCAGTATGGGAATAAGGCAACCGATAATCATATCGGAATAACATTTAAACAAATAATGACTGATAGATTAAAATAATAATTGTTCAATCTGGTACAGTATTGTTATTGTAGGCTTTCGAGCAAGTGGATGTGGCCTAGATGACACAGCGGTTTATACACAGAGTGTTAAACAGTATCTCTTCTGTGCGCAGAGAAATGGGTGACAATATGGACATTGAAAGTATTCCTGCCAATGCCTTTCAAGGACTGGCAGAGGGCTTTGAGTCAATGTAAGTACAAGACCTATATTTTTAATGATCAATATGTCTGGGTTGTAAGATGTATCATAAAAACATTCTGCTTTATATACGACTATAAATTCTGTTTGACTAATTAAAATGGATGTACAATGACAGCAATTAACATAATACGATCTGTGACAATATGTACAGGAAACTTGGAAGAAATGGATTTAAGGAGATAAATGCTCACGCCTTCAATGGAACACAGCTGGGTCTGCTGTAAGTTATAATAAGAATCAACAACATTTCACATCCCTGCCTCCTCAAAGCTACCTCATACAAAGAAAAGTAAACTTCTCCTCTATGATTGAATTACAGACGCTGTTAAAGCTAATTCTAATGGTTGAAGGATTTCCTTAATCGAAAACGGAATGTACCAGTAAATACATGTTTCAGACAAAACAGTCATTGGGAGCTTTTATTGTTTTCTTCCATATCACATATTTCAGCAGAGAAAGATAGATGCAGCTTGATATCGAGGAGCCTAAACAAACAGAACCATTGACTCGCCTGATGTCAGCAAAAGAGGAATGTCAAACTGGCCCAAGTTTTATATTATGTAGCTAGACACAGCTTATATACATTATATATCAATATAAGATACAGTACTTTACATTTATTCTTTTTAAGGTTTCTGTGAAATGGTCTGTGATAGTATTTGACAGAAAATTGTATAACAGCTGCATTGATATACTGCAAGTATATTTTTCCTCTTTTCTTTACAGAAGTCTAAAAGACAATAAATATCTTCAAATAATTCATGAAGATGCCTTCGAAGGAGCATCAGGTCCAAACGTTCTGTAAGTGGTATCATCATGTACCTCTCAATACATCTCAAAAGGGTTAACATAATGATCATGATAGACTTGATAGGCTTCTCTTCCCCATAGTGTGAGACTGGGGCAGTCCCAAGGGGCTGAATAACAAATTATTTAATAGTAATACATTACATTAGTACAGGAAGTTACAATCTTTTAGTAGGAAAAAGGTCTGCCTGTATTAATAACAACCTTGTATATTTAGGAGCAAGCGAAGGCCTGTTCCAGCAAAAGATATACTGCAAGGACACTATGGCTCTTTAGCAGACTGTTATCTATATGTGTGTAAATTGTTTGTGAGTTTTTAATTCAAGTGAATAACCAACATAATCTATCATCATTCAATGTTACTCATTAAACATTTTCTTTTGTAAAAAATATGAAATATGAGAATGTCTGCCGATGTGCATTGCAGGGATGTTTCTTCCACAGCTCTGAGCTCTCTCCCACCTAAAGGGCTGGGGCAGGTGAGGATTCTGACCGCTCGCTCGGCCTACGCGCTGAAGACGCTGCCTCCCTTGGAGAGCTTGCTGGAACTGCTGGAGGCTACACTCACCTATCCTAGCCACTGCTGCGCCTTTCACACTTGGCGCCGGAAACAGAGGTAAACAACCCAGACAGGGCTCATTAAGGATTCAGTGCTGACTGATGACTTTTTTTGGGGGGAAATATAAATATTTTATGGTGGAAGCTAGTAGCACAGCTTTGTTGTTTGATCATTATGTATTCATAGAAGAAGTAAAGATTATTATTTTGGGGGGTCATTATGACCATTAAGTTAACCAACTACTCTACAAGCCTACTGCACATCTTAAATCTTTCTTTCTCACACTCCATAGAGAAAATGCTATCCTTGGACACTTTAGCAACTTTACAAGACTATGTGATGACAGTGATCCTGCAGAAAACATGTAATAAATTGTTTTATATATCAAATGATCTCACTCGACTCATACCATATCGATGTTATATCTCTTTACATAAGTACAAAGACAATTTTGTAAATCTGACTTTCCTTAGGGAATCTACAGAAGATGGTGTCGCTGGCTTGTACGATATCAACTTCCAATATCCAGACCTGGACCAAAGGTGTGGCAACAGTCCCCCTATGAAGTGCACCCCAGAGCCAGATGCCTTTAACCCCTGTGAGGACCTGCTGGGCTACGACTTTCTGCGCTCCGTCACCTGGGTCATCACAGTGTTTGCTGTGACCGGTAACCTAGCAGTGCTGGCCATCCTTCTCACCAGCCACCAAAAGCTTTCCGTCTCACGCTTCCTAATGTGTAACTTGGCTTTTGCCGACCTTTGCATGGGTATCTACCTGCTGCTTATTGCCTGCATGGACTATTACTCTCGCAAGGAATACTACAACCATGCCAATGACTGGCAGACAGGCATGGGATGTGCTATTGCAGGATTCCTTACTGTCTTTGCAACTGAGCTCTCTGTGTACACCTTGACTATGATCACTCTGGAGCGCTGGCACACAATCACCAATGCCATGCACATGAACAAAAGGCTACGGAGGCGCCATGTGGCAGCCATGATGGGGGGAGGGTGGGTCTTCTCTCTCTTGACCGCCCTGCTCCCTGTTCTGGGTGTTAGCAGTTACAGCAAGGTGAGCATCTGCCTCCCTATGGATATCGAGAACATAGCTTCTCAGGTCTACGTGGTTGTTGTGCTTATTCTGAACGTCGCATCCTTCCTGGCGGTCTGCTACTGTTATGTCTGCATCTACCTGAGTGTTTACAATCCAGACTTGGCAACACGTCAAGGAGACGCCAAGATCGCTAAGCGTATGGCTGTGTTAATTTTTACTGACTTCCTGTGCATGGCACCTATATCGTTCTTTGCCATCTCTGCAGCTTTGCACATGCCTCTTATCACCGTGTCTAACTCCAAGATCCTGCTCGTCATCTTTTACCCCATCAACTCCCTGTGCAACCCATTCTTGTATACCATCTTTACCCGGGCCTTCCGGAGGGACGTGTGTCTGCTATTGAGCGGCTGCAGCTGCTGTTGTTCAAAGGCAGAGTTTTACAGGACACAGGGCTTGGCAGCAAACGCCATGTCCCCCAAAAACAAAGCCTCCACTGGAAATCCCCACTCCCTCAGATTGTATGCCTATCACATTAAGATGCAAGGTTGCTTCCTCAACAAGGGAACAACCTGACCAGAAACAAATCAAATTTCATTTGTTTTTGTGATAATTTGTTTTTTTAAAACAGATGTACATAATTCTCCATTTCTTTTTTTCTAATAAAATGTTAAAACACTTGAGTTCTATTACGTACTTTGACTATACTATAATAAACTTAAGGAAACAAATCAAAAAATTTTCAGGAACACAAAGTTTAGGTAACATTACATGTTTCCCAGGTCATGATTGATTAAACAATCAGTTTACAAAAATGGAATGTGATGATCCTGACGGCAAAATGCTCGAGCCATAAGTTTAACGATCTAACCTAACTGGCTTGACAGCATCAGAAGCCCTCCTAGTTGTCCCTGAATATGAAACATGAGCATGAAAGTAGTTTGTCACTTCCACCAAAGGGGATTCTGTCAGTTTGCCTTTGATGTTCACACACTCAGCAATGTACTTGGAGGTATATTTGAATTTAAAAAGAAAAACATCAGTAGTGAAAGTATGTAGCTTAAAGGGACTGTTCAACCTTTTGGGAAATAAGATATGTCCCTTTTGGGAAAGTTATATACAGTGTATATATATAACTTTTTAAGAGTGAGTTGTTTTTCTCATGTGTCAGTGAAACAAGACATTTTACGGACCTTTTTCTTATTTGAAAATAACTTAACAGAAATAACAGGTTTGATTAACTGCTCTTATTTAATGTAAATATGAAAAACATCAAAGTTGGAAAACCATAGTCACAGTTAAGACAAAAAACAAAGATGTCTTTCCGAAAATAAAATAAGCATTTACTCCTCATTAAACATAAATACACAATGAAAAAATTTATCATTTGATTTGCTGTGGGCTTCTGAGAAACAAATTAAATATATTTTTCAATAGAGACAAAAATATATAAATAAATAACAAAAAAGATATACTCTGGAGGCAATGCATTGCAGCATCCTTTGTGATATTACTCAATCCCCCCAAAAAATACATTTGCATATTCCAATCTACCTATTACAACCAACTGTACAACTGGCGACATGATTACAAAAGTAACTGCTTGGGAAAACATTAAATTTGCTTGTCACCACTCTGCCTCCCCAACAGCTTTAGAAAAAACATAGTCCTTGCCTCCATAGCACATGACACCATCCTTCAAATAGAACTTCCAACGGTTTTTACTGCGATGTATCTGAAATTTCCACACACAAAAAACAATTAAGTAAAATTCAAAAATATCAACACTTATCCTGTAATTTTGGTTGACATTCTTCCTTACTTTGTCATATTGGCAAACGATCACATTGTCTGTGTCAAAGAGATCTGGTATGTCCTGATCACTCACATCATCTCCAGAGTTCAAAGGATCCTATTAATAGGTAGATTAGGTGTCCTGTATTAGAAATGCATTGCATAGAATGAAAGAAAGAAACAAACAAACAAACTCTATACACATGAGAGCTATCTCGACTGGTAAAGGTCAGACTGTCAAAGGGAGGATGTGAGGGGCCATGGACAACTTCCTCCATCACTTTAATATAATTACGCTCATTATGAATTTGCCCAGTTGTGTTCTTCAATGTCAAAGCAGTATATGAAAACATTATTTATTTTATGGCAGTAAAACCAGAATCTTTTATTTAACAAATGGTAGCATAACAGCACCACCTAGTGGATTATGTAGGTATCGCCAATTAGCAGAGCAGCAGTGATGTAGCTAACCTTTGTTGCTACTCCTCTGCTATTAGACCTCCAGTCTTTATGTTTTCCTACCTCCTCTACCATGTCAACAAGCTCATCTGGCAGGTCACCATCAGAACTGCTGTTTTCTGCATCACTACTGCCATCGATCTCCTCTAGAGCTTTTAGGGCCTCAGCATTGATTATACCCAGGAACTCATTCTCCCCAATTGGACCTCCCAGTTCCTCCTCAATGTCAGAGCCTGCAGGCCCATCAAGCTGAACAATGTCTGACAGTGCATTGAAGTTGTAGTCAAGATCCAACTGTAAACAGATGAGGATATTAAATCTTTGGCATTATTCAAAGATATAAAATATATTCTCAGTAAGTAGCCTATCAACATGCATCTGTATATGTGTTGTGTGTCCAGAACACTTATTATCAGAGGTAATAGCTTTTAACTTTACCTTTAAATCTGGCCTGTCCCTGTTTGGAGGGGTGTCGATATTTCCTGCTATAGCAGTCATAACATCTCTCTCTTCTTTTACCAATTCTTGCAGAACGTCTTCTATCTCATTGGCCCTGAACTCTGACCTTTGATTCAGGGTCCCGTCTGTCTTGAGCTCAAAGCCTATGGATTCAGTGGAGATTGGTGACGGCTTGCAAATGTTCACGAGGTGTGGGCTGAACTCAATCCCGTCTAGATTGAACTCATCAGTCGAAGGGTTGTCCGGCACCACGACAGAAGGCAGAGGAGCTGCGGTAGATACCACAGGCACTGAATCCTGGGGATGGGTAATGTGGGGAGAAGAAGCCTGTGGTGGCTGGGGGGGATGACGGTAATGGCTCTGGGGTAACGAGGCATTAGGCTGAGTGGATTGAGGGGCAGACATTTCTGCTGCCGCTCCTTGCTGCACATTTTGAGGAGGAGGCATCGTCTTAACTAAAGCTGGGACTTTAAATGACGGAGCAGTCTGGGGGGCTGGGGCCTCTCTCCTCTCCACAACCCTCTGTGTGGGATGGGCAAAGGCACGCTGACCTACTGGGGCCTGGGTGACCATCACAGGAACGTTGACCTTGTAAAGTTGGCCTTACAGAGATAAGAAGATTATAAGAACAATATGCATCACATTTTTCACAACTGCCACAAGGTACATTTCGTAAGCAAATGTCTCAACGGTTGGTGCTTCTCACCAGAGGATGTCTGCAGAGTGACTCCAGCCGGTATTTGAACAGGGTAGGTAATGCCAGGAGGGAAAGAGAAAGTTGCAATTGTTCCAGGGGTGCTCTGCAATCCATAGACATAAAGGACATTCTAGTATTAAACACACATTAACAAATTACAGTGCTCTGGATGCAATTAGTATTTACCTGGTTAGAATTTACCTGGATGCTCTCTAGGACAACATTTAGGTACATTCAGGTGCTCACACACTTGCCTTCAAATTGAGACCCTGTAACATTTCTCTATCTCTTTTGGCAAGTGGGTCGGAATCAAATATATACAGGACTGAAATCAAAACCACAGCTGTATTCAAAGAGCAGGTTGAAGGTGCACATGACCAGATCTAGATGTACTAAAGCCAGTTGGGTACACGTTTAGGAAATGTCATTGAACCTCTTTTTGATCCATAACATTGTCCATATAGACTTAGTCATGAAACAGACCTACTAATCAGGGTTTCTACTAAGGCGCCACGTGACAGCAAGACATGAAGCTCTTTCTCTTAGCTTAGTCAATAGTTGACAGCATATTTCATCAATAACTACTGCCCATCCAAATCCAAGTATACCTCGTCTGAACAATACAGTGTCACCATGACCTGGATGTTCCTTAACACCGTTTCTCTGAGGCCACCAATTGTGTCAGACAATAACAGGAGGTTACTTAACTTGCCTTAGCTGTGAAACTTGGGACATTTTGACCCGCAGGGATGACAATTGAAGCTGGGGGCAAAAGCAGGAACATAGCAGGTGCAATCAGAGCTTTCATTTCTTATCTGCCTTTTATAATACTAACTCAGATCTGTAAGCAACACAAACTCTCTAATTACACTTTGTTTAGTTTACCTGTTTGTTTCTGAATCGTCTGGCTAAGGCAATAACTATCTGGGAGTTGAAGTGTAAAGCCAGAGGTGTCTTTCCTGAAGCCCTCCAATGCTTTTGACTGCATAATCTTTGACTCCCACAACTGTAACATTAAAAGGATGGTTGTAATTACGTATATTCACACAAAGTAAGTTACACAAATATTGCAATGGCCTGCTAGTACACGTGGATACTTTAGGGTTTAAAAAACAGTTATAGATGGAAGTCTTACTTACACGTCTTAAATTTTGAAGCACACGGTCTTCCAATCCTTCATCTGTAAACAGCTCTCTCACGTTCTCCATCACATCGTCAATAATAGATAAGTAGAGTTTTGGCTGTAGGTGTTAGGACAAAAATCTTCAAAAACAGTGAACTACTAGCATAGCTAAAGGTATATCGATATTGATATCTAAACTGTTATCAAGCTCACATTAGCTTATTACATTAGCTTTTACCTAACTTTAATGTTAGCATGGACATTTGGTAAGTTAAACAAGCTAGTTAGGAAGTAATTAATTCAACTATACAGACTATAGCGGCAGCAGTTATCAGCTTTTTGTTTTGTGTCGGGTGCTTACCACTGGGCCTGGATTTGTTAACATTTTTCAATATTCAGAGATCCAAACGGGGAGAACAAGTATTTGAAGATGCACCTCGCCATTAACTGTACAATGCGTACAAGCGCGCAATACAATCAGGGTCCAAGCGGCACACAGGTGAGTCAAGCTATAAGCTCAATCGTTTCCGCCCACTTATTGAATACTTTACTAGGATGGGATTCTGGTTCCATCACTCATGGAAGGTTCTAGATGTAGAATCCATATATTTGTATTTATTTACATAATGCACTGGAAAGTGTGTAGGTCATAATATTTCAGACTGAGACAATTAAAACTTAATGGGTTACATTTGTAAACAGTAACAACACCAGTTTATTGCTCCCGTGTTCATTCGATTTCACTATGTGTGGCATGAGTGTGGCAACCAGCTGTACAGACAATGCCAACGTAGCCCATGCTACATCTGGCCCTGGCCTGCATTCATATACTATTCGCTTTTTTAGCACATGATGCTCTACTGCCTCAATCAAATTGAAAAAAACAAATTAAGGAAAAATAAACAAGCTTACATGGGTAAGACAGGCTGTAATTAATATTTAATGAAACAGTATTTCCCCCTGACATACCTGTTCCTGTTAACATAGTTGCAGTAACTAGTCTTGTGGCTAAATATACTAAATATACCTAATAGCCTTTTGGTGTTTTTGTTAGTTTTCTCTGCTTGAGCTGAATACCATACCTAACAGACAACACTGATAAAGAGCAGAGCATTCCAGGCTAGGCCAGAAAAAAATACATCTAAAAATGAGTTCTGTGCAAAAACAGCCAGTGTCAGGATTGTTAACATATTAATAAATACAAAGGTAAGTAGTATACAAGAATATAGAGATCTACAACGGCATTGCATTTCCCCTTAAACTGAATTTTCAGACCTTTCATTCAATTGCATAATGAACACAATTCTAAAATATGGTAAAGTGCTTGAAAATTTACATTGTTAATTCAACAGGCCCATATAGTTTGCCTAACTTTGACCTTTAGTAACAAAATAAAATTAGCCAACATTGACACATATCATTTTACATAATGCCTGAATAAACAATGTGATACATTTTACATATCAAGCAAAAGTAAACATTATGGCAATATGCAATATATGTCCTTTTAAATACACGTTATTTGTTGCAAACGCTTCATCCTTTTTAACATTGGTAATATTGCTTGACAAATGTATCTGACAAATGGCCTTCACTGAGTCATACAGACAGATTGCTTCTGTAATTCTGTCTCAATCCACTTCTTCTCTATTTCCACCTAAAAGAACAGATTCAGGTTATTAAAGATAGCAAAGTGTAGCCGTTGAGCTATATATACACTATGTTGGTGAAATGTAATTTATTAATTTATACCTGACAGTGATAGCGGGTCCAACTGGTCACGTGTTTCAAAGGCTGAATATCACTCACAGTGCCTATGGACTTAATTTGTGTCTTTGACACAAAAGCTCCCATCATCTCACATTCCATTGTGACAAAAGGGTACCAGTCTTTCGGTATTTCCTGGTCAGAGCCCAGTTCTAGCTTGCAGGAGAAGGAGTGGGGATGATCCATCGCTAAACGAGATACCAGGTAAGGTTTATGTAATTTGCACTTTACACCACTGTGTGGCGCCATTAACTTAGAAAGCAAAAACATGAGCGAACATATTACATAAAAAAAGTTAAGTTAAAATATAGACAATCCATCCATCCATTAACTTTCACCGCTTATCCTGTACAGGGTCACGGGGGGGGGGCTGGAGCCTATCCCAGCAGATACAGGGCGAGAGGCGTGGGACACCCTGGACAGGTGTCTATCACAGGGCTGACACATAGGGACAGACAACAACTCACACTCACACCTACGGGCAATTTAGAGTCACCAATTACCCTGCATGTTTTTGGACTGTGGGAGGAAACCGGAGTACCCGGAGGAAACCCACGCGAACACGGGGAGAACATGCAAACGCCACACAGAAAGGCCCTTGGGTCAGGTGGCGATTGAACCCAGGACCTTCTTGCTGTGAGGCAACAGTGCTAACCACCGAGCCTCCGTGCTGCCTAGTATAGACAATATGATGTCTTGTACCGGAGATCTAGTTTATAAAGTAAGACTCACTTATAGTTAGTTGATTATTTTAGTTAATTGCCACCAGTATCCTGTTTCATTGCTAATGACTTCACGATTTGACATGCAAATAAAAAAGATTTATGACTCAAGTTTGTTTAGTGTTTCTTACCCATGTTCTTAGCAGGAAATCTGTCTATTCTCCAGACAACGGCTGAATATACATTTTCATATTTAACAGTGCCAACAGACACCTGCATGACAGGCTGCGACTCAGCATCCCCGACTGAGCCAAGACAGGCATTCCTGTTCATACGAGCCTTCAGAGACCTCTGTCGCAGCAACGTCACCGTGCGCGACACCTTGACCCAGTCCCCTGGCACCGGCACACGAATCAGGACGTTCTCACAGAGCACCTGCGTGTCAGACATCCCAGCGGATGACGGGAACGCCGGCGTCATGTTCAGAAAGGCCTGGAGCTCCACATAAGCACCCTGTACTGTGACCACGGCCTTCACTGAGAAGGGTGGCTCTGTGCAGCCCAACGCCATGGTCTGGTAGCGCATCAGTTCCACCCTGCAGGCATCTGGGGGGGAGAATTTGATTAACCTGGACCTCTGGAATTCTACCTCGTTGACACACTTGTGAAAGTGGCAGTCATTTATTTCCATCCAGGTCTCATCGCCTCCCTCAGACCCATAACTGGAGTCCAAATGGAGCAGCCCAAGATCGTTGAGGGCCAGGAAGCAATCCCCTGCTCCGTTTAGGAAGGCCAAGCAGTGAATCTGTGTGGTGGCCGCCCGGTCCATAGTCACCCCATCCTTGTCCAGTTGTAGCCAGATGTGGTCTGTGATCTGCAAAGACAGCTCCTGCTCCTCATAGTGCCTCCTCTGCTGGTGAGGTGGAGGCAGTCTAAACAGCTCCTCTTCCATGGAGACCAGCAGGTCCTCCATATCTCCATGCTCTGCGGTTCCAAACTTCAGGAGCTGCTCCACCTCAGACTCGTGTGTCACCTCAAGCTTGGGGTGGTAGCGTTTCTTCTCGACGTATGAAAAATGTTCCACCTTGACGGTGAGGATCTTGCGGGCCTCACCGTAGCTCTCCAGTTTGAGGTGGGACAGCCTACAGTGAGGAAGTAGCTGGAACTCCTTGAAAGGCTTCTCCAGTCCCCTTTCGTAATACAACTGGAGCACTCCTCCAGTCAGCAGACGCAGGTAGATTGGGCCCCACTGGCGAGACGACATGCGATTCTTTTTCTCTGGGATTCGCAACATTAAAGACCAGCCGTCCCTCTTCTGGCTCCGGAACAGACCATGGGGTACAAACAACGAGGGACCCTCTCTTGCAACACCACTTGTTAGCCCAACTGTAGTGCCCACCCTTCTTTCCCCGTCTCTTCCTGCCTCTGATTCTTGACCCTCCTCGGCTCGCAAGCCCTCTAGCTTGTGGCAAATGTAGGAGTAGGAGTTCTGGAGTTGGTCGCGAGGTGGTTCGTGGCCATCTTTAGTGCGGATGAAAAAGCGAGGTAGGCTCGGGCCTGATTCGGAGTCGGAAGATGAGCTTCCAGAATCCACACTCTGTCCAGCACCCTCCCAGAAGGGGTTGAAGTGTCCAGGTTCCTCCTGGAAGGAAGGGAATGCGCTGGGCCAATCCACAGTTTTACTCTGTGGCGTTTTGTCATGGCCTGAGTCCGACGCTGAAGCTGTAGATGTACTGGAAAGGCTGCGGAAGAAGTCATGCTTCTCCCATGAGGCACAGTGGAATGGGGATGGAATGCCGGGCACCCCACTCACTGGAGTGCAAAGGGGAGTGTTACATGGTACACAGGAGCCTTCACTGAGGCTGGAATGTATCTGAGGGGTTTCCACAGACGTTTTGGAACACCAGGAAGGATCTCCCACAGGCGGAAGTACCAACTTCAGACCGTTGGGGCGGGGCACGGATACTTTCTGTGGCATAGGGGACTGTAGGGGCTTCTGGGGAGAGGAGGCAGGGGTACCTTCGTCTTCAAATGTCACCCAGCTTGAATTGTTCATGGAGCACATGGCTGTGGATGTTTGGTTCCCAGGCCAAAATCAACTCCTTTTTTTGTTGATGTATTCCTCATCCACCTTAAAGAATCCGTTTCTGAAAGAAAAATCACACAAATGCCCGTTATTTACAATACTTCAAACTAGCAGAAAGATGAGGGATGGCAGAGTACAATGCTTATGCATTGTTTCTTAAAATCCCCTAATGACAAAGCATTTCAGAGCATGCTCTTTATGCAACTAAAAAATGGGTCTGGGAGACACCTTGATTGCAGCATCTTTTTAGCTTGCTCTTTCAAATCTTTGCACGCTCCCTACATAACTAAATGTAGAGTAGGTCCAAATAAATGTTGCTTAGTTTATCCTTTGGTTCTACTGAATAAGCTTTTACAATAGCTTTGTACTGTCTAAAAGTGATACAAGTTAAAATTATAATTATGTTCTAAAGCTTAAATGTTATATGTTAAGCCAGCTTACATTTTTATGGGAAGTCTACATTGCATTGCCTTGAAAAACCCATAAACATTATCTAGTCTGAGGTCAGCATGAGCTGAACTGATAATCAGGCAATGGGGCACAGCACAGACCTCTGGAACAAACCGCAGCAGCTGGCTGAATGTGGGACACGGTTCCGGATGTATGTAGGGTCAGAACAGCATTGATTTTCTCACAAATGTAATTTGAGCTTTGAAGGGGTTTTTAGTTTAGGGATGTGGACACATGGTTGGACAGAGCAACAATGACATGACAATTAATCTAACAATTATTTCAAAGTATTTACCATGAAACGTCCTACAAACTAGCAATGGTATTATTATGTCACTTTGAAAATGCTGTTGCTGCCAGTGACTAAACTGGAAATATACTAGGCCTAAAGCCATTCAGGTCCTCCATCCAAACAGACGAATAACAGACATGATGTCATTTTCATACCACATAGCTATGGATTGTTTGGTGCAAAGTAAAAAATAACACCAAATATTACAACAACAGAAATACCAGCCAATTTAAAACAGAATCACATCCCTTCTCTGTCAATGACCATTGACACAAACTACCAGCCAACCCGTTCTAAACAGCTCTATTAAAGTAACAAGCTGGGAGGCCTTTACAAAGCCTAGAGAACATTGTCCATTTAATGAGAATATGTTCAACATACTGGGTTTCTCTAGCCACCAGGGAGCGCTATTCCATTTGGACTATACAGCTTCCACCTCCAAAGAAGAATGGTACCCTAACTATGCTGTGTGTGTGTGTGTGTGTGGGGGGGGGGGGGGGGACGGGACGTGACGGACTAAACAATCTACTGATCCACTGCAGCTCAGTCTGTAGTCCGTCTGGTTATCCTTTGTGTTTCAGACACACAACACAGCAGACAACGTTTATATTCATCCTTGGAGGACTCCGTCTTATGGCTGAGTCATTAACCTCGGATACATGCAAGGCCTAAGAAGAACCCCAGCTTAGCCTTAGCTTATTAGAGTCACCAAAGCAGAGACATAAGAGATGCACAAATCTGTTAAACAGGACAAATCAGACATTCCAAACATTCCTTGGGGATAGACAGTTTGCACACAGGAAATGCCAACATACTCTGCTCATGCTGAACGGCACAACAAATATTAACTTAATGTCATTGGAGTTTCGAGCATTAATCAAATGTGAAAGCCCCTGGATTGTCTGTTATTGTACTGACAAGGCCAATAGACCTACACCTATGCAGTACCGGTGAGTATACTACATTTAAAAAAAAACAGAGCCTACAATTATGGTTCCAGCCAAATGTGTCAAACAAAAGTATAAACCAACATAGTTTTGTATGAAGTCAATAAATAAAACAGTCCTGCTTAAAAAAAAAGTTTGTTACATGATTACAACCCACAATCTCATTTAGATCTTTTAAATTGAGAACTTGAAAACAAAGAAAATGCAACTAAGGCAACACCCTCATATTATCCCATTTAAAACACACTGCACAAAATTGGGGGGGTGACAAAGTAACCACTAGCTTGAAAGTCTTTAATTATAATAAGGTTGTGTCAGATGTCTCTTGCAGAAGAGATATCTGGGCGGAAAACTGTCTGTCTCTCTCTTCTTTACAATATTGATGCGGTCATTATACAAATGCCCGTGGTAAAAAAACAGTGCAGAATGTCCCCTTTTAATCTGTCAGCGTTCCCGCTGTGACCACAGTTCTCTGGGTCATCGATGTGTAGTTGATCGATATACAGATTTATACAGATCAACCATCAACCATCAACCAAGTAATCATGTAAACATGATTTCGATCATCTCTCCAGGCAGTGGTTCTAGTCTTTGACCTTAGAGTAACACGGTGAGCTCTACATTATAACGTTGTTTAGTATCCCAAAACATCTTTAAGTGGTTCACTTTTGCATGGAAAGAGGAATTTGAAAAAAAGTTACTTTTAGCTCAAAGTTATCTTTCACCTAAAAAAAATGCCTCCATTAATGAACCAAAATGGTTCACTTTACGAACTTATTTTTATAATTCAACCGTGACAGTTTAACTTGCCTTAGTAGGTTCATAGATCACAATAATTTATTTGTGTAAGTTGTTTTCTTTATTAATAAGCTTGCAAATATATTTAGTCCGATTTACCTCTGATTGTTGTACAGTTTGTTGTTTTGGTGGTCTCAGGCAATCCCTCCTAAGTCCATAACAAAGTTAAAGGCAATCCTTTAGACTTTTGTGGTGGTGATAGTTCTCTAGTCTAGGCGATTACTTAGGCTATTTCTTGACTGGTAAAAGTTTCTGAAGACAGAATTTAGCCTATCAAAAGTATGCACTTACTTGAATAACGTTTAACGTCAAGCCATGACTGGTATTGTCTTCAAACGTAGTTCTCGTTAGATGATGTGGACAGGTTTTACTCAAAATGGCAGAGTGCGAAACTTCCAAGTTCTTTTACCCCTCCCTAGTCCTCTAGCTGTTCCCCAACCCTCGAACAAAAAACCGTTCCAACTGGAGTGGAAATGAACGGAGGATGCACCCTGCATTCCCTCCCTCTGCTCATTTGCGCGTGAGCGCTTAAAGAGACAGTAAATTCCATCATGTCCACTCCCTGAGAAGTACAGGGATTCAGAAATTGTATCGGCCCACCGTAGTAACTTCTTTGTATGAATGTGACAGCGTTTAGAAAAATATATCTATAAATAATTTAGGCTAATACTATTTATTCAACACAAAATATAAGCCTGAACAGTGGACTGAACAATTCGTTATGCTTTTGACTAGGATACTGAGACAAAAAATAAAAGGCAAAAATGGTATGGCATTAAAGCAATCTTTTATTTCACATATGCATTCATATGTGATAGTGTACATATTACATGAAGTATTTACTATTAGAAAGTGATGTGGGCAAACCTTAGCAACTCTCATGAAACAAGATCCACTGGCAGATAAAGCTTGTGATTGGTAAACTTAGTTGACTTCGTTGACATTTCTTGGTTTTCCAATAAAACATAAATAACTTTTATACTGCAAGTTTACAGAAAATTGCAGACTGTGTTGGATTTTCTATCATACACTTGTTTTGAATATAAAGGGGCCAAAAAATAAGATGCTAATGTACATTATTTAAATCCAATATGCTTTGCAATACTCAATTAAAAAATAAGGATGCCAGGAAATGTACATTAGTATAAATTTAACATGATATTAAAGAGGTGTATATTCACTAAACCCTTTTTAATCCCTCCACGATAGAACATTTATTTAGAGACTTCTGTGTTGAGCACACACAGGTCTGTGTCTCAATGCACATCCATACACAATGTGGTGATAAAACTACAAGGTAAAGTAAAAAAAGATATAAGACACAACTTTAAGAACTGACATCTCTGGCTTGTTATTCTTTATCCCTTTTCTTTGATTTTAGTGCTCAATATCCCAAACGGACTTCAAAGCAGAATAACCATGTGGAGTTCTTGACAGGTCCACAACTTTAATGACAAGAGGAAGGTTAAGAAATTGAAAACCAGACGTGTTTGTTCTCTAGTCTACCCCCTCTTTAGGCTAAAATGGCCTCAATGCTACTTGAAGGTACTTTCCTTCGGTAAGGAGAGCAAGTGTGCCTGTGTATGTATGTTCATGAACTTATGAACTCATTCATTCATAAAGATGGGCAGCCCTTTTTTATAGGAGCTTGTGTTGTTAGTAAGTGTAAAGGGTATCATAATATATCTAACTCCTTTAAAACATTCACAACCACTGACCCAAATATTCCCAAATGTAATCGCATTATTCAAAAAGTAAAACAAAAATGTTATTTTCACAGTTTGTGTCAGTCACACTATGACAAACACATTATATTGCATAATGAAAACCAACACAAACATCACTCAGATCGCTATCTTCCACGTAATAGCAAAATGAATGCACTCGATTAAAATGTTTGTCAGTCCCACACATACACTACGACAACACAAAGACACACAGAGTAAGTGAGCATGGTCTTTGTCTTCACCCATCCCTTTGGGCAAAACCCATTGTTATCTTTCTCTTATCCCCCTTGACCAAAAGATCAAGCAGCTGCTTCCTTCAAGAGTCAGGAAACATGTTAAAAAAATATTGTCAGTATCTGCAAAGTAACATTTGGGAAAGATCTGCTTCCTATATGCCTGATATCCTCCCCACCACAAACCCGTCTGTACAGTACATCCACTGCAGAGAGTAGAGTTCTTGTAGCTCCTCTATTCTGTGGGTTACGGTGGGTGGTGGTTCCAGGAATGACTAGGCAAGAAACAATGCAGGCTCCACAGTCCAGATCTACCCTCATGGTGCCACAGTAATGGCAATCAGAGCCAGCTTCATGGGAGACGGCCTATCGCCCCTTATTCTTTTTAGTATTTCCCTGGACAAGGATAAATAAAATGGTTGATTTAATTGGTGATGGCAACCTGGCAAAGAAAAGGTATATTGATTCATGTTTAACCCAGAACCATAACAAAAACATAATTATAAGTAAGGTCAGTCAATTCAATTATTGTTAATTATCATTACTTATTGTTTCATCAATTGTATTTTTATTTGTTTCTTAATTTATGTGGAAGTGTTGCGTGGAGTTAAGTGTGAAAATCTACACTTAATCTCCATCTGCCCAACACATACCATTCAATAATGTTGTGTTTTAAACACAACCTGAGAGAGCAGGGCTTTTTAATGACTTTCTCAAGCAGGTGTTTTTCCCATTAGATCCTGCAGTGAGGCCCCCCTCTGCCACCTACTTCCACAGCTGAACCCCTGAAATGTCACGTCTCACTCCTTAACTTACAGCATCGGTGCAAATACACAGCTCAGACTTGACGCAAGAACAAGGGTGCAACTTAAAGAGAGGAAATAGACTTTGCAGGCCTACCTTACTGCCTAGTTTGAGTGTGTCAATCTCCTCTCTCTGCTTGCTAAGGGTCTCGTTCATGCTGCATAGGTGGTCACTCATCATGCTAAGCTGGTCCTCGTAACTCCTTTTCGTTGTGGCCAGCTCGTCCTGAAAGGTGAGGTTAGTGTTAGTGGGGGTGAGGGGCTGAATGTCTGAGAAAGTGACTGGATGTATGTACAGTATACACGGTCTACCTGCAAGCGTGTGATGTTCTGATTGGCCAGTTTAACCTCGTCGGTAAGAGTCTCGCGTGATTTCTCAGCGAAGGCCAAGCGCTTTGCCAAAGCTCGGCACTGAAAAGGGAAAGAATAACGCAAGATTTCCGGCATTACGGAACGTAGGAATAGCATAGTTTATCGTTGAATAAAAAAACAGCGTTATTTTCAAATAAAGGAACAGCGTTCAGTTTATTGTCAAACACAGGCACTTTCATTTCAACAGAGTTTTCATTTCATTACATTACATTACAATCATAATCTCAAGAAGAGACCAAATGCATGTGATCCCAGTGGAGCACGTCAGGGCAATGCGCCAGTCTCAGCTGGTGTCATTAGTCACTGCTTCCTGTCTTAGTTATGGTCACATGCGTACTACGGCCAGGGTCCTGCTCAATGATGCACAACACAGATGACTGACATATGGCAATCAGTCACAGTGCTACGGAGGATTATTCTGGGTATGGTGGATATGATTAAGTTGTAATTGCCGAGAATCGTCAAACTCCCTGAGTTTGATATGTGGCTGTATTTATTGTAGTTGGACAAGGTGAATAGTAATTAGGCCGAGCACACCTGGTTCTAGCCAGCTGTGAGCTGTACATGTGATTTTTCTATTGGCAGCAAGAGGAGGAAGAGGAAGGGAAATAAGAACAAAGATGGACTATGCACAGTGCAACGTATGCTATTAATAGGACTTCAATGGTCAGTGCCATGAGAACGCATTGTGCAATGTGGCAAAAACAGCTGTGGACAAAGAAAAATGATTAGTGGAAGGAAGAAATTATGAAAGAAAGCCTCAGTGAATGATTTGCAAAATGTAACATAACAACACACACTAAGCTATTTAAATAAGTTCCTTGTAACATGAGGTACAATCAGGAACACATGTTGAAGCTAAGCAGACGTGTTGAGTGATGGTCTAAGCAGATCTTTGACCTCACCTCTGCATGGAAATGCACAGCTTTGCTGTCAGAGATCTGCAGGTGGGTGGTTAGGTCTGCTACTCTGGCCATGTAGTGAGTCTTAATAAGCTGCTCTCTGGACTCCTCGTCTCCCACCTAAACACACACACACACACACACACACACACTGTTTTGTCTGTGTCAAACCATGTTATCAGTAGGTTATCCAGTGCTGTAAGCCTCTTCAAGGTCAAAGAATGGTCAGATTTCAAGCCAATTTGAAGAACAAACAACTTACATCTTCGTTTGTAGGTGTCGTGGTCAGCATGCCGACCTAATGAGGACGATAGCGAGAAACAAGTGAGATACGCAAGTCAAGGTTGTTAAATTATACCTTGTGCTCAAAAATACCAGTAAGCACAGCAGGGCTGTGCCAATACCAGAGCAAACTAGAGCTCCAAAACATGTCAATAAAAAATAATGAATGGCTTGTTAAACTGGTGTTCAAAGAGATGACAGTATACGCAGGTGACTAACCCGCTCCAGAGTATGAGGGCAGCTCAAGTCCACTTATGAAACTAGGTTACATTTAGCCACATGTTTTCCCACTTTATCATGCAGCACAATGATCCTCTGGGCTTCATCAAGTAAATTACTGTCGTGGGAGCTGGATGGACTAATAATGGTCCCTCTACACAATTCAATTTAATTTAATCTACATTTAATTTTATGAAAACCACTATAACATGGACAACAGCCTTGGTTTGAGAGAGGGACTAAGAGTGTTCTCACAACTAGGGCTGTCACGATATTCACTGTAGTTGACGATTAATTGTCATTCAAATAATGGCCATTAACTTACGACATAATGATTTAATTGTCTGTTTGTTCATTTTATATAACTTTTATATTAAGGACAAAGCTACAGCGTCTAGTGGTGGTGCGTGCACTGTACCAGACTGGTGCTAAGAGTAGCCTCCTTCCCTGCGCCTCTCTCCTCTGTCTCGCCGTCCTCCTGTCCACTCAGAGCTGGGCTGGCTGGGGCCGGGCCTGTCTGCGACGAATGGGTGCCCCCCTGGGCAGCTACCAGTTGGGCCTCCAGGTCTGCGATGCGTTGGTTCTCCTTCTCCAGCCTCACCTTACCCAGCTGGGCCTCCAAGAGCCAGTGCTCCTTCTCCTGCTCCAGGCGGGCTATCTTCTCCTGGCTCTGGTGGACCTGCACACGGGTGGAGGGGACGGAGAGGACAGACTATCAGCTCATGGAGAGAGGGGCTGAATAAAAGGTTAGGTGTGTGTCAAGATCCTAGGAGTGTTGTTTTCATGTTTTCATATTCTTCAATACAACCTACTATGCCTCCTGTATACCTGTTGAGTGAGGCCCTCACGGCTCTCAGTGGAGCTGGTCAGGATGCGACGGTTGGACAGAGCTTCTCTGTAAGGCACCGACTCCGGCCTCGGCTACAGACGAGACAGAGACACAAACAAGCCACTGATTAAGGTTAATTGAAATCACTCTCAACCGTCTCCCAGCCTGTAGGAAAGCGTTACTTCAAGTTTAAGTGGACCAGTCTTAAGCCAATCTGAAACCTTGATCACTTAATTACTGTTAATCACAAAATGGCGTGATAAGAGCCTGACTGCGTGCTAACTGTGTCCTGGTGTGACCCTCTAACTATGGGCAGTGGTCTACGGACCTTCCTGATGCTCTGCATATAGGCTGAAGCCCTCTTCTTGTTAGCCAGCATGGTCTCTGCCTGCAGGGGGTTGAGGGCTCCTGCCCCGCCTCTTGGTCCGTAGCCTGTTGACGACGTGAAGAAGTCCAGGTTGTTGCTGAAGAAAGTGGCAATCTGTAGTAAAGAGTTCATCATGTGGTTTAGCATAATCATGATAATTAGGCCACTGCTTTCCCAAGGCAGCAGACTACCGCAGCACCCACAAGAGGAACAACTTTAACACAATAAAAACATTGGAGAAAAAAAAAGAATAAGTGTTTATCCTGTTCAGCAGTTGGGAAAACAAGAACAACAACAATTCAAATAGAGTGCCCTTTCATTAAGCAGCATGGAGTAGTGCTCCGGAAAATACCCCCGTTCAATTCTCTTTGGCTGTGTAAGTGACATGTCAAACCTGGGAACTACCAGTTTACTTTAGAGATGGCCGTAAAATACACCAGTGAGAATGGCCTCCTCTTATAGCCGGGTCGGGCAAAGGAGAAGCCCCACAGCGAGTGCTCGGGCTGTTAGGTCTCTCGGTCGTAAAACTCTCCACCGAGATGACCTCTCGTAAAAAAAGCCTCAGTCACTCTCCACATCCCGCCCTCAGTTCACTCCCAAGTCCTTGAGACTCCACACAGGGCCAGAAGATCACCCTACCAAGGACTATAGCTCTCATTTGGATATAGGCTCCTTTATGGGGAGTACAAGTGTCTAACAAAGGGCGTACTCCATTCAGTTGTCCTGCTCTAGATGGGAGCACAGCAGAGCAAACCCTCCCCCACTCTAAAGACTTAGCAGCCCTTGCTGTCTATACTAGAGATCCAAGCTGTGCGTGTTTGTAGCTTCCTTAGAGTGGATCTAATAAAGCATGCAATCCATAATGCATTAAACACACAGGTAAGGGCCAAAGATAGCCCCAATGCTTACAGTTGTCTCAAATGCACACTAAAGACACAGTAAGATCTCACATGAAGGAATGGCTGGTCTTTGGATTATTTTTGCTCCACCCTTCATCTGGGGTGGCTGCTGAACATCCTGAGCTGAACAATCAACGCCTTCACACATTTCCCTCTCTCAAAGTAGTCATGGTAATGACTACTGGAGGCAGAGGATGCTAATTATCGCTCTTTTCCTGCTTTATAACTGTTTAATTAATGCGATTTAGAATGGGTGGTCTGCTGCCCCCTGCTGCTCTGACCTTGCTGGTGCTGTTGGTGAGGGAGCTCAGGGAGGCCAGCAGGCACTCGGTGGTGGTGCGCAACTTCTGTGTGACGGTGGGTAGCTCCTGCTCCAGACTGGCCTTCTGGCTGTAGTGCTTTGACATCTCTGGACAAAAGGAGAGAAGGAAGAGGGCATCAAAAGTTATTTCCCATGGGTAGGACATCGTCTTGACAGATTACCCTTCCACTGCCCTTATGCTGACATAGCATTTCTGAATCGTCCGTGCAGCCGTGAAGAAGCCACAAACCTAATGGTTTAGTATGAATGTCAGTCTAGCATTATACTAAAAATGGCAGGTCTTTTCCTCCAGATTGTGTTTTCATTTGACTGCAATGGGCTTCATCCATACTGTGCCCTAATGAGTCATAGAACAAAGGCAGGGACTGCAAGCAGCCTGGGCACAGGGAGACTCCCACTGTGCCAACTATGCCAGCTGTGAGTGTCTGCACTGCACTGGGGCCCACATTATAATGACTCAATTCACCGTGCCACTGTGCCAGAGGCTGAAACTAAAACCATTCATTGTACTAGGACTGGGCTGGCTGACATCAGAAGGCTGGGGGGGTCTAGAAAACGAGCTAAACCTTATGAATGGTAATAGGATCCATCTAGGAATCCCGGTTTTTGTTTGGTCAATGGCTGGAGAGGTGTTTGGTTCTCCCCCGCCTGCTTAGGTACTGTATCTCTGTATCTCGCTGTCAGCATTGAATAGGCCTGCTCACCTTTAATGGTGTCGTGAAGGCTGTGCAGACAGGCAGCTAGCTGGGTGAAGACAGCCGAGGAGCTGCTCTGTGGCATGGCGTCCTGTCGAACACCTGAGGGAAAAAAAAATGACACGCCAAGTCATAGTCAGCAGGATGTTTCCCCCACCAAGACATAACACATCTGCCTAGGAAAGTAATGGGGGAGGAACACTAGCTTTTGTGACATATTGGGCTGCGAAGTCCACAGCTGGTCCATTTTAAATGCTGAACGCCCCGAGGCGACTTACTAGGTAAGGCCAGGAGGCTGATGTAACACTGAAGTTTCTCAAACACGGACGTCACTCTCTTCATGTCGCTTTGCAGCTCCCGGTTTTTGGCGGCAAGGGCGGCAGTACAAAGAGGTGCTTCACACTCCTCCTCTAGGCTGAGGGCAAACACAAATGGAGGATGAGCATTACTCACCGAGCAGCACTGTCAGTAGATAAGCAGCCATCTTTTACACACACACACATGCAGAGGGAGCGCTGACCTTTTCAGCTGGTAAGGCAGGATCTTGAGCGTGAAGCGAGTGTATGAGGAAAAGTGATGGGCGAAGTCCTTCAGGGGTCTCACGGTCTCCTTTAAACCCAGAAGATTAAGGTTAGACTCATTGATCCACCGTAACAAAAAGCCCCTCTGTCTATTCCAGAACCCCCTGTGGTGAGATGATCAACTGACCAGCACTGTGACGGTGTCCTCTGTAATGCTCTGGTGGAGCTGCATCAAGCCGTCCTCTAGGGGGCGCACATAGGCTGCATTCTCATGGAGATACTGGGAAAACTGGATAGAAGGCAGCACTGTGCAATGTAAGATCCCATTAAGAGGGCTAAATATTTCATAACCATATTATGAATTAACCAGGGGAATGTGTATTGCTCGTGTTTGGCCTGGTCACCTTCTGGTTTAGTGGGGATATAGGCTCTATGGAGGAGTCTAGTGGATAGATGTGCACCCGCTGCTCTGTGTAGGAGTGGAAGTTTAACAGGGCAGCCACCAGGTCCTGAACAAAGCCCAGGGCTTGGGCGGCCACATCTCGGGCTTTGAGCTACGTACACAGAAATGACCAAACACAAACAATAAAAACAAAAATAAGAAAAGTTATTCACAACAACTGTACTGTTCTACAGTAGTTCTTTCACTCACCTGATGTCTACGATTGTGTGGTGGCACATTGAGACTGTTGTAGTCATTGAATTCTGGACACAGAATAAAGAGAGACTTTAGAGATGTGATTTCTTGATGAACTGATTCACACTACATAGTCAAACACAATTATTGGTCGTGTGTACACATGCAGAATACAGAATTATATATGGTGAAATTTGTAAATCGGAAAATCTTTAAGGCTGCAGTTAATGAACTGGTTTAAATGCCCTCCTACATTAGAACAAGTGCTGAGCGCAGTGATTTAGTTTCAAAGTTAAATTACAGGTTGGTCTTATTAATAAGTCTCTAACTCATAACATTAACTACGGCAAGTATAATTGCAGCTTCTTCATAACAAAGAAGTTCCATATAGATGTTTTGCGTAAAAGGCCCTTTTCCTTTGTAACAAGTATAATACCATGAGTCCATGACTGGGATAGGAGTGTATTGTCCTTGACAAACACTCTCTAAGAGATAAGCCAGCAATTGTTGCTAGTGTGCAGAGCTAAAACAATTACAGGAAAAGACTCACTGGTGTCGTTAAAGGGAACTTTCTCCTGAATGACACTGCTGCTCTGCTTCACCTGTTTGTTCAGCTCTGACTGGGATCTCCTCAACTGCTGCTGACTACAGAAACAGAGAGCGATTAAGGGGTTGAAAGAATGTGTGTGTGTGTGTGTGTGTGTGTGTGTGTGTGTGTGTGTGTGTGTGTGTGTGTGTGTGTGTGTGTGTGTGTGTGTGTGTGTGTGGGAGAATGAGGGAGAGAGAGATAAATAGGATTGACAGACCAACAGAGACCACCAGCAGCATCCACTTACATTACACAATTGATAACGGCATCAACTAATACAACGTATTGTATTCTATGAATTGAATAGCTTAAGATAAGGATTTACCACTCCTCTGTCCGAACTCTGCATTCTTTTGCCTCTCTCTCCAGAGTCTGCGCCTTTACCTGTCAAGTAGAAAGAACACTATTCATAAATCAGGTCAAACTAACTAGACTAACTTTTCTGTAGTCCCTCTCTCTGTCTTAAATCAGCTCTCTCCTCTCTCACCTCTAAGCGGGCTTTGTCACTCTGCAGCTTTTCGATGGTGTCCATGTACTTGGCAGTGAGGCCATCGGTCATGGCATGGTGCTGCTCAGAGTCCTTCTCCAGCTGCTCCAAACGGGCCTTCAGTTGGGCCTCCTGGCGTCGGTACTGCTCATCTGCCTCGTAGAACTGACCAGGACCCGAACATATACCCATGAAATACATGAAACCCTCCAAAAAAAATTTTTCCTGCTGACATGCTGCTATATTCCGAGCTTGCCTGGATGTGAAGTCTCTCGTTTTCCTCAATCTTTTTCTGTAGGTCCTCATCAAAAACATTCTGTGTCTGCATGCCCTGTTGAGACGGGGAGTCCCCTTTATTCTGCAAAAGGGGAAAGGCAAACAAATTGAGAAATAAGGCCGTGTTAGTGTAACAACATTGCTGGTCCAACTGCAAATCTAACCAATTCAATATCAACTATAGGAAACCTGGCTGTCCACAGTCTACCCTCGTTCCCCTCTCAGATCAACCACTGTTGCAATGGAACCGTACCTTGCTCTTCTTGCCCTTCGTCTCACTGGTAGCCAGCTCTTCCTGCAGGAGTTCCACTCTCTTGGCCAGTTGCTGGTTCCTGAAGGTGAGGCTATCCATCTCCTGCTCCACTTTCCTCAAGCTCTGTTCCCTCTGCTTCAGCTGTTCCTGATAGGCAAGGAAAAGTCGTATGATGATCATTATTGATACTTAGGATTGAGTTTGAATTTAAGAATTCCCGTAGTTTAATTAGGAAGCTGAGTGAGTTCCCTTTTTAAAAAGTTGTTTCCCGTTTACAACAGGGATTTGGGGTAATACTTTACCTTCAGTGAGGTGGAGTTTGCCTGTTCATCCACCACCCCCTTCTTCAGAACCTGGTTCTGGGCCCTCAGCTGCAGAAATAACAGAATAGAAGCCATGAAACCATGACCATGGTTCAATTAAATCACATGTTGTTGTTTTTTTACAAATAAAAGTATTGTCATGGAATTGTCAAGAGATAATATTAGGATAAATATGTCAATGGTTATATTACTGATAGAACATAAACACATATAACAAAAGCATAAGAGCATTCCATTATAGATTATACTACTAAATTATACATTATTATGTATTCTATTGCTTGCATGAGAAACTGTATTTGACACTGTCCTTACTGCAAACTTTACAAGAAGTACAAAGTTAGCACTTTTAGGAACAGAGAATGGGAGTGGAGGCTGTCGTTTTCTTTTGATTTTTTTTTTCTTTTTTACAACTGAACAGTAGACACATTTCCTGCCCTGTCAGCTGACACAAATACTGAGAGGCCTGGTGGAATACAACTGGAAGACTAGGTTATAACAAAACAAGAAGCTTTGTCAGACACTTATTAACCAGATCTGGACACTCATTAACACTGCCTCACATGAAAATGTTTACGATTAGTTTTATCCTTCGTTTAAACACGTCACACATCACTTTATTTCACCTACATAATTTGAATCAGTTTGGTAAAAAAAAAAAGGAAAGAAAGCCAAATACAAACAACATGGTTGCTGATTTAAGTGAATAAACTATGTTAAAATTTTACCTATTATATTGTATTTTGGGTTGGACAAACTGTTGGCAGAACTCACTCCTCTGATGGGGCAGACCTTTAGTATTAGATACTATCAGATAGTTTCTCATTCTTTCCCCAAATACACACACGCAGAGGGATTATATAGATAAAGCGTTACCTTAGAATATTCCTGTGCCAATTTGCTGTACTTTACTTGCAGGTCTGCAGCCATTGTTGATGGGTTGAGATATGCCAAAGAAGATGAGGTTCGCTGGCATACAGTTTGCCAGTTCTTGTGAAAATTAGCAAGCTAGCTACAAGCTACGGAAGCTAATGTTAGCTAACGCCAACCAGGAACCTTCTATTCCTCCTTGTGAGCTATCTAGCTAGGTACTTTTACTGTTATATTTGATGACAGTCAATATGATGTGACAGAGACAACAAAAACCTATTGCAAGAGCTAACTGATCATCTGATTTAACGATAAGCCGGATGTAATTTCAATTTGCTAAGCTTTCTAGTTTAGCTAAGGCTATAATAGCTGACAGTTGCCTTGCGAACATTTTTAAAGAGCTCTGACACAGACTTTTCTTTTCGCGAGCTTTATGACAATCACTCAAGCTAGTCAAGTTGGGTTATGGTACAGCGGCAATAGACCGCGATGACAACTCTCCTGCCCTATGCACTCAATTCAGAAATCTTTTCATTTTCTAATCCTCATTTGCGATCCATCACAGGCCGACCAAAAACAAGCCCTGGAGTCAAAGTTCAACGTGAAAAAAAAATAACAAAGTGGTGAAGATTCTGAACAACGACATCTAGCGTTGGGAATATTGAATGTCTCTTAACGTAAAAACATACAATCACTCACTGTATGAGCACAACTTGCAAATAATGTAGAAAACACTATTACATGAATTATGGGCACAAAAAAAGTCTGCACACCAGGACAATATAACCCTCCCCAGTCAGTACCTTTGAATAGGCCTTTCTTGATTTATATTTTTGCTTCTATAATAACAGTGTGTCAATGTGTTATAATTGGTTTGAAGTTCTCAACATAACAAATAATTTGCAAATGTGCTATTTATAATCATATGGATTCACTGTAACTACTATTTATCTGATACAACCCTCATTTGGGGTAAAGTCAGAAGTTGACTACTATTAACACATTATTAGTATGTCTCAGTGGTTTCTCAGTATATTTCAGCTTAGCTACCAAAGTACAGTTGGTATGTTACAGTCATCCATCCAGCAACCAACATGTGCATACAAATATTTTTTTTATCATCAATAGGCCTACTTACTGTCTTAAAACACATTTCCTGATTTTAACTTCTTTGGTGTCACATAAATAAACACAGCTATACACATTTTGACATTTCATTTCTTTCTCTATCTCACATAGACACAAAACCAGTAGCTCCACCATTGTGTGGTTGCTTGGAAACTGTTGGCGTGGCGTTGTTGCTAGGGTCTTGTAAGAGAGGGGGGAGGTGGAGTTGCTCTGATTTCTAGTTGAATTGAGGCAGTCAGAAGGGAGAGGCCCCCGCTTGCAGCAGACACACGGGACTCTAACGAACAATAGAAGCTGTGCCAGTGGGCCTGAGGCTAGTCAGACGAGCCCTTGTTCAGGGTCATGCGCTGTGTTCATCCTGCAGCCCGTCATGACTAATTAACTTACATGGCAGTGTCGTTAGGATATCTGATGATTCATCCATCACACAGTCTAGCATACTAAATAATAAAAAGGTGTTTTTCTTTCAATCGTCTGTGTTGACTCAGACAATGGTAAAAAAAAAAAAAGATGAGGGAGAAAAATGGTTATGCTAATTTATATATGGCTTGCTTTGTAAGTACCAAATAACTCAATATTTATTTACGAAATAGTCAAGTCAGTGAAAATCATTTTTTAAAGGGATAGGGCAACTAGCTATTCTGGTCACCAACTACTTGCTATTCGCACAGCAGGTGGCAATGTTGGTCATGAGTTAAACTACAGCTTAGCTTACTAGTTTCTGTAAACTACTTGAAAGATGGTGGGCAATGTGTTACAGCAACATATTCAGAAAGACATTCTATTTTCACCTTTCTGGTAATAAAGAAAGTGAAACGCTTTAAAAGATGAGATATCTCGTAAGAGTATTAAAACAAAATCACAACCAATTAAAACAAGAACATTTTTTTTTATTTTGTAATACCATATATAATGCAATTGCATATCTTTGGCGAAAATAAATTTTATAAACATTTTATCAACAGAGGTTAGCATACAAAAACCAAAAGTGTGTCTGTCTAACAGACATGGCAGACAACTGAAACAAACTGATACTGGGTTGGCAGCTTTAGTTAGTCAAATGCAGCAAAATGCTATAATAATTGCAACAGAATTGTGAAAATCGCATAATTAATATTCAATAACAGTTGTCAAATAATGAAGCAATCCTGTGCAGCTTTGAGTCTAGCAAAGGTATATGGTAAACACCACCGGGGACATATCTGGTCTCCCAAGGTGATTTAAAGTCCTAATCATTAAGTAGCTTCACAGACCTACATTCACACGATGACAACCCCAGAGACTGTCGTTCTGACACCAACAAAATCTCATTTATTGTGCCAATGCTTTAGGAGGACCCTCATTTATTCCCTCCATAAACTTAAAACCAGTCTTTCCCCCCCCGTCTTCTCAGTAGGTTATGTTAAGACTGACTTTCACAGCAGCAAGAGCCTGGGAGGGTGAGTAATCTACTTAACACAATAAAACAATACTCAGACAGGGCTTACTAATGGCAGTATGTGTAGATCGTTTTGATGATCGCTATGATCCCAATATGCAGAAGGGATTACCAACTAATATCTATGGTGACTGCTCAAGTCAATATAGCTAAACATAAACCATAAATACTGTGTTTTAGAGATGGTAACTCCATGGGGCCTTATAATTAGTCTGAATGTTTGCCCCCTGCTTTAAGGGTACATCTGTTTTGGCAGCAAAAATGTTTCAGGATCAATATGTTAATCAATTGTCTTCTATCCAGTCTAGAAACAAAACATCAGGAAACTTGGCAGTCATGGTTAAATTGAAAAGGACCCGCTATAATGACAATATACATACATTGGCAAAATACTTTCCGTCACACGTTTTATCACTATAAAACAGTGAAAAAAAGGTCTATGGCAGTAAAACAAACAATGAGGAAGAAAAAAACAAAACAATAATCTAATTCAGATGATTTCACAGAGGGAAAGATAATTAATGTTCCTTGCAAAAAGCAACTCCATTTAAATGACCATCATTTTATAGAAAATGTATTGAAACTTACATAAATTAATTAATTAATAGCATAAATAGGTGGATGATTAACAAACAACAATTTGTTCTTTCTCTTCACAGATAAGTAAGACCAGTGTAAATCGATCACCTCTCGCCGAACTGTAGCTTACTTCAAAGGACAATTCCCATTGCAACAGAAATAAACTAAAAGGTTACGCAAAGTCACCAAACAGCCCAGAGTCCCCCGACACTTCCTGTAAGAAGGATTGTGAACACAAGGGCAGCTCAATACTGGGAACAGAGAAACATGACGACCATGGCCTTTGTCATTTCACTTCAGTGGGGCACGCAATGTTTGGCACAAGTCATGCAAACTATTTTAACTGTACTTGTGGCACATCAAATGTGGTATTTTATAATATTGTTTCTTGTGATTCAATGGTTTAACGTTTGACAGTGTCATGTGTGTTGTTGTTTTCTCACAGGTTAGAACTAATTTTCTTTACTTCCCTTCACTGAACTGAACGCAATCAACTGACAATAAACACGCCACTTTACAGCTCAAGAAGAGAATGTGCACTTCCTTATTTTGCTCTCACTCCTCCCTTTGCATTTCCTTGATGTGAAGCAAGAACCAAGTTAGCGTCTTGCTCCCAACATGGCCTACACCCTTTCCAGTGTTAGCAAACAAAAACATTAGGAGGAGGCTGCATTACACATCGCTGATGGGGTTTAAACTAGTTACTAGCGAGTATATCTGATTTGAACGCTTACACTGGGTACATTATTTTAAAACTATGCAAAAAAGACAGACAAACTACCATCCATCAGTCTAAGACACAAGAGGGAAACGATAGGGCCAAGAGTCGTAATATGCAACTATTACCTTACTCTCCAGAGGAACACAAAAGCACAACCAATGCACTAGACTAAAATTAAATGTGGACCCTTTCTATTGTGTTCCTTGCCGTGCCTGTTTTCATACACTTGTGTACAAGCTAGCATGTAGGCTGCAACACAATCTCACTCATGTTCCTAGATTTTGGCACAGTATGCAAGTACACTTCGATCACTATGGTTACATCCACTGCTCTGGGACCAGGTTAGTTACTATTAACCTTGCATAGGTGGTGGGTGCAACAACAAAAATACAAGGCCTTTGTTTGCAAACATACAAAGAAATGATATACACACTTTTAAATCTGAGGCGGAAGAAGACAGGGTTTTTAAAGGTGGAGCTAAACGACAGGTAGTAGTTTTCAAGTTCATTGGACTTATAGAATGCCCACAATTGCTTACTACATTTGGCAGTGAAATATATTCCCAAACATTTCCCAAATTTTCCTATTCCCCATTACAGACCAAGGGTCAAATTTAGCAACATAGCAATGATGATGATGACGATGATGATGATGATAATAATACTACTTAATTCATTCTCTTTAATTTAAGTTTTAGGCAGTGTGCTCAACCCAGGAAAAATACCCAAAAATACCATTATATAACAAGTAGCAGGTTAAGGTTATGGATCAATTATTGCATCTCTCTTTGAAGGATATTTGTAGACCAAGATTGACTTTTAAAACTGAGGCTTTTTTCTATAGCACAGAAAAAGATAAACTGACTACAACAAGAGGAGGTTAGGTTTTTGTTTGTTATAAACATGCACTCATTCTCTTATAAATATGTTCACTTGGAAGAGGATATAGGTCTGAGGAGGAAGCATGCAACGCTTTAAGTTATAAAACCTTCAGCTTTTTCCATCTTGTCCTTTTTAGCCAGAAATCCTTGACTTGCGATGGTCTGCTAATACAGCAGAGGCAGGCAGGTCGTTTTGAAAAGGGGGTTTCTTTATAACATAAACACCCAACCCGTTCAAACGCAACGCAACACAACCCAATCCGATACCCCCCAGTTACAAAAGTCTCAATATGGCTTTGTTCTCCTGTGTGAACGATGCTATTGCCATTTGTTTTGTTGGACAGGGATATCCCAAACAAAAAAGGCTCAAAATGGCCAATCAGTGATCAAGAAAAAGGAGAAGGAGGCACAGGACACCAGGAAACACCATCAGGGGTCAGAGGTTAGGGGGTAACGGGGTCAGGAGTCTGCTGGGAAAATCTCATATTCTGTGCAGTTTTTTGCTCTTGGCATTGCGTTTGGAGCTCTCCAGGCAGCTGCGTATCCCAGCCAGGTGCAGCAGTGAGCCGGCGGCCTCCTTCAACTCGTCGTCCAGCTCCGGCTTGGCCTCGCGACGGGCTCTTTTGCCAGCGGGCCTCTTGACGGAAGGCGCCCGGCGTGCAGGGTGGTGACCCCCCCGTTCATCCCAGAGGTCAGAGTCTTCGTCGCTGTGGAAGCCCTCACTGCCAGCTCGGCGGGTCTGGCCTCGTTCGCAGCCTCCTTCGTCCAGGGAGGAGAGGGATGAGGAGGAGGAGCGTGAGGAGCAGCGCTGCAGGGCCATACTGCTGTAGTTGTGGTCCAGCTTGGGATCACTGCTCACCAGGACCGTGTCTGGTCGGGACAGATCCAGAGGACTGTCCGAGTCACCTAGGAGACAAACAACACCACGGGAACATTAGTACAGTAAGGGGAAAGGTAAAAATCACTTTCCCACTCATTGAAGAAGACCAGCATCAAAGTAGTTGGTAGTTGTGTAACAGAAACAGTGTGAGTGAGAGCTTGTTAATCAAATAAGCCTGAACTGGGGAAAAGGTTGTGCAGATAACAACAATTAAGCTTCAAAACAATTCATGAGGCAGAGTGTGTTACTTTAATGAACTCAATTAGAGGACATGGGGGAAATGCAACGTTACACCACTTCTGCTACGGCCCCTTATACTCTACATACCCCCGTTTAGTGTCTCGGGCTCTGAGTGGGAATTCATCTGTGACAGCCCATTACAAAATCACCTGCATAGTACCTCTAGTCTCACACTAGAAACATATCTTAACTTAAACACTTGAAACAAGAATCAAAGGATTAAAAAATTGCCCTATTGACAGAACAGGCTCAAATCACATAAAACTGTATCAACTTCAAAAACCAGTTCTTTGAAAAACTCTACCGCATCTGGCTAAGGTTACTTCAAAGCATGCTAAGTGATAGATTTGGGAGAGGCCAAGGGTGCAAAAAAGCTGAGACAGGTAGGTGAGCGGCTGACGCAACAAGCAATAAATGATGAAAAGGGATGTCAGACGAGCTGATGAGGAAGAGTGAGGTGAAGTGAGGCATGGTGCGGTGTGGGTTCTCTTACATGGGTCGGTGTGCCCGGGGGCGGAGTTTAAGAGCATCATGGCAGTGGCTGCGTCAATGTCAGACTCTGGAAGAGGAGAGAACATGGATGGCGGTCAGTCCTGAGCGGAGGAGGGCTATGTGTCGACTAGCCGGAGCCAGCTAGTGGATAAGAGGAAGTGTGTGTTTCCCTTTCCAGCTCAGGACAGAAGCAACCAAACCCTTTGATTTGATGAGGACAGGAGGCACCAGACTACTGCCACAGAGTGCACAGAGGAACTAGCCATTCCTTGCAGTCTAAACGGGCCCATGCCTCCCGTCAGGGCTCCTAAATTATTGATGATCCTGTAGAGTCGAGACTTGAGTGCTCGACACTTAACAACGCCCACAGCCTCTGTTGTCAAGGTAACAAAACCATAAGGGTGAGGGAACGCGACAGGAAGAAGGCGGAGCCAAAGATCAGAGGTTCTCACCATGATGCTCTATATGAGGCAGTTATGGCTTAAAATAAAACAATGACCTCATGAGTGCCAGAATGAAAACGTAGTGAAACGGATTATGTAGCAAAAAACTTAACATGACGCCGCCAACAGCATCTATCAAATTGTATATGACCCATGTGTGACGTATCACTCCTTTTCCTGTCTAATAAGAAAACAAAAGATTTGAAGAGAGGAAAGCAAAGGGAAGAACTGCTGTGGGACTCACCCTTGAGGGAGCAGCCTTGCAGGAAGAGGTGGTGAGGTGAGGAGGCACTGGTGGAGATGGAGAACATGCCAGTTAGGGAGAAGCTAAAGCATTTTCAAAAGAGCTGTGTGTGGCCATTTTATGCTCGGCACTATAACATCGTAATGTCATCCTGTGCATTACTGAAGATATTATGTAAAACTTTTTTTTTTATAAATTAATCTGTATGATGCTGTGGGTGAAATCCCGCTCTGTGTTCAAGCTTTGCTAAAATACTTCATTAGGATTAGTGAGAGTTAGCTGGTTGGGGAAACGCCGTTACCTGGGTGGGGAGGCGGGTGGTGTGCAGAAGGCATGTGCGGCAGGGAAGTGCTGCTTCTTAAGGGCCTGGATCAGGTTGGGTCGGTACTCTGGGTCCACACACCAGAGAGAACCCTTCCCATTGGCCTGAAGCAAGGACAGAAGAAAACATACAACACCACATTATGGACCATATGAAAAAAAAAGACAAAGAACAACAAGTAATACAACTAAAGGGTTAGGGGGGGCAAAGTTAAGGCAGCTTCACTTGGTGGATTCTATCACTGAGGAGTTCTGATAGTCCAATAGACTATTTGGAAGTGATTGTTGCTTACAGTCTAAAGAGGGTTTAAGTTGAATCATAATGTGGTCACCTAAGCATGTGATTTCCAATTTAGACCCTGCTGGGATTTAGCAAGATGTTAGCAAAACTGTCGATAACAACCAACCTCCCTCAACATCGTATTAGTGCACAGTGCCGGCTTCTTATATAGGAAAAGATAATGTACACTTCTCTAAATAAGTGTACTGAATAAACACTTTCGATATAGTAAAGTTTTAATAAGGTAAATTATGCTTTGATCTCATATGTAACAATTGAAAAAAATGCTACATCTAACTACACAGGCAAGATGGTAAGTAACAATACAGTGACAAGAGTATGTGAAGAATGAGGAATGTTTTTGTCTAAAAGAATGTGTGTGTGTGTGTGTGTTAGTGTTAGTGTGTATGCGCGCGCGTGCAAGAAAACAGTCCTCTTATCATCTAGTTCATGGTATGGTGTTCCAGCCCAGTCTAGGAAGAGGGAGGGGGAGGAGAATAACCTTGACTCAGATAACCAGCCAGCTCCGACGCAGGAAGGAGGAAATGTCACCATGGCAACGGAAACCACCAGGCAGTGTCATGCGAAACCGGTGCTGGTCTCTCAGCAGACGGATGGGCTCACACTGCGCACCTGCACACTGAGCGGCTACACTGCATCACACTACTGCTGCTGCTGCTACCACCATGTGCTGTTTGCTAGCCAGTGACCCCTCCTGGGGCAGGAAAATATCAGCTCCCAGCCAGACGCAGCCCCAGCACCACAGGCTGCACCGGGGACAAGGCAGGGCTGTAACTGGAGCTCCTTTATGTTGACTGAAGCCTGAAGTGTGAAACACTCTTGGTGAATCTACTGTTTGGAGGCGGCATCGCTTTAAAGGTCTGTTTTGTTTTCGGCCCACCTCTCTCTGGCCTCTATGATTTGTCCTGCCTTAGAGCCTGGGGCAGGCCCTTAGCTGCGGGTTGCTCCATTGGCTGGTTAAACAGTCGCAGCGCCTCAGTGCTATGCTACCAGAGATAAGTCCCTATCTATGTGCTGCGTTTGCGTTTCCTCTGAACGAGGGCCTGTGACCTTGACTGGATTCCAGCCTTATCACAGGGGAGTAAGGGGGCCGGCCGGCTGCATTAGAGCACCAGCCACCGTCACATGATCTATACTGCAGCTCTCCACTGCAACAAACAGCCGGGAGAGGCACGTGGAGTCAGCAATTAAACACCGCTATGAAGCAACCTGCATGCAAAGAGCGCTCAAAGGAGAGAGCCACTGTAGTTTCTAACCTGTCCAAAGTGTTGTTTCCATTTCAACTCCAGACCGTCAGTGTGAGCTGTCTATAATCTGTACAGAGACCTCAACAGCATCATGACATACATGATTGACCTGCTACGTCCCTGCATTGGAGTTGAACAGCTGCATAGATCTTGACAGCAAACTCACCTTTCCCAGGCTCCTCTCCACCTTGCGGAAGCACTTGTTGAGGGACAGGTTGTGGCGCACAGAGTTCTTCCAGCCGGTGGGCGCATTGGAGAAGTAGGGGAAATGCTCCAGGATCCAACCGTAAATGTCTTTGACAGGCAGGGACTTAGAGGGCGACTGCTCAATGGCCATGTAGATGAGTAGGGAGAATGAGAAGGGGGGCTTGGACTTCAACGAGTCCCTCTCCCGGCCTCTGCTTCGGGAGGAAGGCGAAGAGGACGATGAGGGTCCCTGTGGGGCGCCGGGGTCCGCCTCAATGTCGAAGAGCGGGCTGGCGCTGAGCTGGGCTTCGGGCCCCCCCAGAGTGAAGTTCTGGAGCAGGTTCTCGTGAAGCCAGTTGAGGTTGGTGAGCTCCTCGTCCTCGGAGCCTCCGGTGCGGTCCACGCTGGTGGCCAGGGGGCTGGCGGCACTCTCCGCCTCGGGCAGGGTTCCAGCCCCACACACACCCCTCAGCCCTGCCCGCTCCTCCTGCATCCCTGGCGTTTCCGCTTTTTTATCTGGCGACATCCCAATGATTGGACCCATTAAATCAAGGAGGTCTGTGGACAGAAGGGGGAAGAAGAAACAGGGTTAGGATTGGTTGGCCAAACTAGCTGTAAGTGGCCACACAGAACTTTGCTTCACAATGACAACAGCCACTACGGTGCTATGCTTTCCCAACATAACTGGCTGTGTGAAATAAGTGGATGTGACACTTTGGTATGATTTGGTCTCTGAAGCGCTGCACTTGTTTTTCTAAGGATTCCCTGGGGGCATCCCCCTGTAGTCGTGTCTGCCTACCCTGCATACTGGGCCTGAATGGCCGCGCTTCTCACACCAGCCTTCTTCAGAGAAATGATGGGGCAGCCTGGAGAGGCTGAGCTCAATCCTAAGCCCCCTCTCAGTCTCAACCAGAGGACCTGTAAGGAGGACCTCTCAAGTGGCTCAAACAACTTCAGGTTCCTCTCCTCGACGCCCACCTCGTCTCAGACCAGACGCAGCTGCTCGTTAGCTGTAAATGAGCATGAAAACATCCAGCAAATCAAGTCACGGTCAGGGCTAGGAGGAAGCCCTCTCCGAGCGGATGGCTCTTAAACACAGCACTGCAATCAGCCAGGAGCACTGCTCAAGCCATCTGATAACAGCTGGGAGGAAAAGGGCAAAGATTGCTCCATCCTCATTCGGTGCGGAAAATCAAACTTTATCAACAGTCCTTCAAGAACCCTTCATTACGAGTTTTTATTGTATGATCCTTACTGTTCAAAAGCAAACCGTGTAACAACTGAGCACTTACCTGCATATAAACTAAAATATTCGAGTGTAGCTCAACTGAAAGATTCAAATTGGCACCTACCCTTGTATAATTTGCATATTTTAGGAACACAATTCTAAAACAAAACAAATCTGAAGGCTGTAATGCCATAAGAGATATTCGTGCTGGTCAATCAGGCTAAGTCTGGCGCAGTGCGAGATCACTCCTCTACTCACAACAAGCTTTAATCTATGCCCCCTGTGTCACCATGACAACCATGCTGTCACTTCAATTAGGAGCAAAAAGCCTCCAAACACAGAGCGAATGGGAAAATAAGTAATCCATCCAGGCTGGCTCTGCAGCAGCCCATCCCCTCCACCCTGTGGTGGTAGGCTCCTACTGTACTGGGACTGGGATCGAGCACCAGACACCCCTGTCTGAGGGGGCCTGGCTAGCATGCTCTGGTACTGGGCTGAACTGAGCTGGGAAGGGCTTTGGGCTGGGGCTAAGGGGTGGGGGATGAAACCCACAGGGTGGGGTGGAGGGGCACAATGCTTTTCACTGCTGTTTCTAAGACAGGAATTGGGTCATGCTTTGGACTTAGTTGGAGGGTTGGGGGAGTGAGGAGGGAGAACACTGAAATGGAGAGCTGCATCTGTAAGCCATAGAGAGCAAATGGGAGCAGAGGATAAAGAAAAGGATGTGCAATTATAAACACTTGCTTTAGCCACTCTACAAGGAGTGTAGGAGCAGATTCAGAAAATAAGTGTCCTTTTTTCAGTGAGAATAACTTGCCCATGGGAAAAATCTAAGGCCATCATCAAAGAGGCCACGTTTTGCCTGAAGGATTGCGTGGGGAGTGGGGACAGTCACAGGACTTAGGAGCGGCAAGCCACAATGGGCGAACGGAGAGGAAGAGGGAACATTAGCTTGTAACAATAAGAAAGTCCTTTTGCAGACAGCGTGTGAGCGGGAGGGAGGCAGTGAAAGCCATGGAAACGCCGGTATATTAATAAATAAGTCATCTTCAGCCCAGGATGAATCATATCTCTCAGCAAAGTAGAGCAATCAGACATGTCAGGCAGCGAGAGAACTGCCCGTTTGTGTTAAAGCCGGGTTCCTCTCCCGAGCTCAAAGCACAACCAAATTCCCTTCCACATGAGAGCTTCCGACTCTGGATGAATGAAGAGAGACATGGACAAGGCAGACAGACAGACAGACAGGTCTCGAGTCTGAAACATAGCTCCAAGAAAAGTAGGCCTTAATAGTTGACGATTTACACACAAAAAAAAAAAAAAAAAAAAAAGAGTCCCACTCTGTCTGGAGCATTTACATTTTAAAAAGGCAGAAAATAGAATGAATGAAGAAAAAATTAAGACTGCACTGTACCAATTTGTAAGATGTGAACCACTACATTTGGTGTCATATAAGGTTAATTGTATTTTGTTTGTAAATTGCAGTGCAGGCTCCTTTCCTCAGGTGCCTCGACACCAAGGCAGTCAAGGTGTGGCCTCGTGCTTTTGTTCAGATGAAAGCTTGATAAACAGGTGTGTAGGTGAGTAATGTTTCATGTAGAAACAAACAAGCAGTATGTCTTCCACAGTTACAGTCAACTAGCCTAACCTTAACAAACACACCCTGATGGCCGCAAGGGATGGCCTTTACAAAAGAGCCTAACATCAGAGTTTGGCTGTTAATAGCCTGTGTCTTGGGCAAAATAACTGTCACGTAATGAGGCCTCAATTAGCACCACAAAGGCTCACCTTAGCCCGGCTCCCTCTGACCCGTCGGTTGGGCCCGGGGGTGCTCAAGAGCACTCAGGCCCATCTAAATGCTCCTGCACCAGACACCATTTGAATATCAACAGAACACGTGGAGGAGAGAGACACAGACAGAAAAATAGTCTAGCATCCATTCTCAAACAGGAAGTGGTTTAATGCGATTAAAGCTAGTCAATTATCATCGCTGTTATGATTATCGCCATTATTGCCGCTCTTATCAAAAGGCATCAAAAGGAGCGTCGGCTGGGGAGGCGCTGGTTAATGGGGCACTTGTGAGTAAAAGTGGAGGGGGAGAGGGAGCTAATGAGCGGGACTAGCCTGTTGACTGCTGCTCATCTCAGGGAGCACACCACAACAGCGCTACTGCTGACCCAATGGCTCATCTGCAAGTTAAAATAACCCAGCGCTGATGTGGCGCCGATCATATTCATGAGCAAACAGACAGACACAAATGACAGGTGCTACGAAAGCCTCAGTTATCCCGTTAAGCACTAAACAGAAACACACCCAACAATATGGCCTATTGAAAAACACAAAAGACATCCTTTCCTTTTCATCAACAAAAAAAACGACTTGAATGATTTACTACAGTGGAATGTAAAGGAGATGAACAAACGACAGGCCAGCTTGAGATGTTTTCTGCTAAACAATTTACTGTATAGGACACACGGCATACCAAAAAGCCAATCTCATGATCAGCGCTCGGTTGCCATGGCAGCCGGCACTGTAAGGGAAGCAATTGTGCTTTTGTCTGTGCATGAGGAGAACGCCTAATGTGAGGAGATCAATACCCGCGGAAAGTGCTGAGGCCAGCAGTCTAGGCTCATTCTCCTCAAACCTGTCTGACAAAGAGAGCAGTTGGGAGAGGCCTGGAAACCCGAATGTCACAACACCACTCTTTCAGAGACAAGAAATGACATTTGATACTTTACACCAAAGAGATCAATGTGAACCGTGTGTTTAAGTAGAAATGACACCGTGACATTATATAACCAAGGGGTCAGGAACATGATTTGAGAACACCACAAAGGACAGCTGAGAAAAGTCTCAAATGAAGTCGCTTTAGCTCTTGGGGGAGTGCGAGTAAACTCAAAACCAGTTACACATTTGGCATGGATAGGCACACAAAGGTGTGTCACAAAAGCCAAGTATGAATACACAGGAATTGTAATTCAAAACCCTTACTGATTAGGCCACAGTCACAGTGTGTGTGCGTGTGTGTGTGTGTTTCTGTGTTTACACTCATGACTACAGACAGCGCAAAACTGAATAATCTATTTGGGATTCACATAAAAAAGGTTTTGTGAATAGGTTTGACATGATGAAAATACACATTAATGGAGTTTTAAAATACTATACCAGACATAAAGGGTGTGATCTGTGCTTGAGGTGAAAGCAAACTAAACAGCTTGCACAAAGACGTTACATTTGGCCCCACATACTCCTCAGACAAAGGAGCAGTTGTTTTTACTCACAAGTTCACAGCCGCTCAGTATTCTCTCCACAGTATCAAACAGTGGACTGGGAGGGGGAGGAAACACCCCCTGGTTGTTGAGGAAGTTCTTTTTAGTCTACAAATTCACAGACTTTGCATGCAGAGAGCTACAGGCCTGTAGTCCACTAGACTAGATCAAATAGAGGAGGTGTGATAGGTGCACACTACTCAAAAGGATAGACAGTTTTTGGGATTATAACTAGACTTAGACATTACTTCGTTTTCAGGTTACGCTATATTTTGACTAATACAATAATACGGAGAGGAGCACTGTAGGGGGCGGGGCAACATATGACAAGGTTAGAAACCATTGGCTCATTCAGGTGAAATCTCTTGGAATCACGTGAGCAATGACATCACCTAGTAGTAGGTGCGTTCTATCTGCAAAGGCCATCTACACCAGGTGATTAGCAGGAAGTCAGGCGGGACAGTATCTGACCACAACAGGAGTTCCCTTAGCTATCCACTAATGAATGTCGGATACAAAAGCATAGAGATAGTGCGATCAGGGAGAGAGAGAGAGAGAAAGAGAGATAAATTAGAGGAAAGACACAGAGAAGAGAGCGAAAGAACCTAATCACTTTATCAAAGAGCAATATATCCAGACTAGACAATCAAACCAAATCACTTTCGCTTACTGAGAAACAGCGAACATAAGAATAACCTAATCAAGTAGTCTACTACTTCATTAAGTCAACTAGCCCTAGTTTCCACATTTCCATTTCAGTCACCCTGCTTTCCATACTGATGGTACTGTGTGGATTGTCAAGAGGTGAAGGCCTTCCAAAGTACAAGCCTGCCATCAGCCAAAACTGATACTTTATCTCGAGGTCATGTGGCCAGAGCGCAGTGTGCAAACACTTCCCACAAATCAACATCGCAACGTGGCATTGGTGGCAAGAGCCTTAAGTACTTGAAGGGCCTTTAAAAACACAGCTAGGGCCTAGGCCTCAAAGTACTGTGGTAATATGTGTCTGAAGACCATGTCAAAAAAGTCTACTACCAGAGAATGGGCTTGAGACACTTACCTATTTCCCCTTGAGTGTTAAAATAATTGACAAAAGTAGCCCTAGGCTAGCGTACCACACAGAATTAATATACAACTCAGCTTTATAATTTGAATTAGGCCACATTATGTAGCTTGGACAGGGTACCATTCTTGCACACTGTTAATGTCTTACCTCACTCCTACTCATTGAGGAGTCAATCCATTAAAATCCTCACACTGCCATCTCAATCAAACCTACCCTGTTCATTCAGCCAGGAGTGACCTGCACAAAGGCCTATTGTGGTCTTCGACAGAGGAAAGTGGAGATTCCCTCGAGAGCAAACGAGGCAATGGACCCTTTAGCATCACTTTTACTGGGGCATGCTGTGTCTGGAGTCCACTGGCCCAGAAATCACACAGGCGGATGGATAGTCTGCCTCAAAAATCACACAAGCGGACAGGGGCCTGGGAGAGAGGGACCCCCGATGACCAGTTTTTTTAGATTTAAAACTTGAAATGGCCAGGCGCACTAAAAGCAAGAACACTACTCGTGGGCAACCCCTTCACACAAAAAAAGCCGACAAGCTGCACTAACAACTAACTATGTTTTAGAAGACAAGAGGCTACCCAACATCACATCCCTCTCGCTTGCTCCTGCTCTCTCTCTCACTCACTCTCTCTTGCTCTCTGATCATAGCTGGGGCAGCTTAGACGATTGTTTATGATTGGGGCCCCAATAAAAAGGGACAGGGTGGGGAAAGGGAGCGGGGGGTGGGGTGGGAGGGGCACGCCTTTACAAGAAGAGAGCGGTACACATTTGCAACCCAAATTCATAGCAGCCGCCTATATTTGATTACTGCACTCTGATGTCACGTAACCAAGACAACTGAGGCTTGGTAGGCTCCTGGGGATGTCCCTCCTCCCGGTCGGTTGTCCTGGTCTGAAGAAAAAATAAAGACAAGAGAAAAGGGGATCGAGCTGAGATGAAAAATGTGTGCAGCTGCAGTCATTAACAGCAGTCACCTCCAAACAAAGGCCAGATAATATCAGCAGGGACCTTGATGGGTGTGAAGTGACTGTGGTTGGTTCAGTTAGAGACTAGAAGCCACCACAAAAGTATTGCATGAAGGCGTATATAGACCACATGACAAAAACGCTATGGTCATTGGGAACACGAAACGATCAGAGTTTTAAATAACAAAATTAATCTTGTTCGGGTGAACTGACTTTTTCTGTCTTTCACCTCCTTAAAGAATAGCTGAACCCAGAAAACGATTTATTTTTGCTGAGAAACTATGATGTTGGATTACACTAAGTGCAGGACAACATTTCATTGCGGTCTTAACATTTTGTATCTCTTTTAGACTTTAACAAATTTGCAAGGGATAACTGTGCCAAAACACATCAAACTGAAAGTGTCTCATGATGTAACATAACCCACAGAAAACAATAAGGATCTAAAAAAAATAGGTTGGGTCACAAATTACAAAATACACAGGATCCAGTGTTATAATATTGGAGTGTGGCATAATGGATATTCGGTCACAACTCCATTCAAACAGAGCTCAGTTCTCTAGGTCTATTATTCCAAACATATTCCTTGACCTAATGCTCTTTAAACTATGTTATATCCACAGTGAAATATGAGAAGCTCCCATAGGTTACTGGCCTATCGTTTCAATGAGGGCATAACCTTTCCTCTAGTCTGGGTCAGAGTCCATCCATCCATACGGTGATAAGACACAGAATGTGAGGCAATCGGTGGATAAGTTCTTGTTTCAAAACCCTACTCGAATTGCTAATTAATGGTATTGAATAATTTGCTCATAAAAATCTTCACTGCAATAGATGAACTACTGAGATGGCAAAATATCACAAACAGCCTTGATATTGGCCCCAACACTAACAAACAGGCAGACAACAACTCTGTCTGTTATTGGCTACAGGCAATATTCTAGACCTGTTGAATTCATTTAGTCAGCTACACCAACGTATTTAATTATTTTTGATAGCTACTCCACATATCTCCCCAATATACTGCTGTAGCCCTTCTGCTCTTTGGAGGTCCCATGGGACCACCCTAGATTGAGCAGCTGGTTTCCTATTAGTATTTGTAGCCTTTATTAAATAGAGTGGACTCACGATAGTGTTCCATACAAGTCAAAATGTGACAATTTAGAATCTCATACATAGTACTCTAAATAACCTTATTATCAGCCGAAGGTGAAGATGTCCCCATATATTTTTGACAACCTTGGTGCCTGTGCAGTGCAAACCATTTCATGTCAGCATTAGCAACAAACTGGGCTATGTGAACCTTATTTATAGTAATGAACGCCAGTAAAGTGAGCATGTCTCAGTCTATTCCGGGAAGCATAAATACTTACCCTTCACAAGCCTCTAGTCCAAACACACTGGAATGTACATTAAAGAATCACAAATTGTATAAACAAAAAAATATATGGTCCATAATAATCTACCAAATACGACAATTCATACAACACCACACAAACTGACAGTAAATTAAGAAAGAGATGAAGATGACTAATTTTTTTGTATCACCTTTGTTTTCACCAAGTCTGTGAACCACATCTGCTTAGCAAAAGGAAAACAGTACTCATTCTTTCTCAAGAAACACAGCTGTGTAACATAACTTGCCTGGCAAGACAAGAGCACTGGCTTCAGTCATTGTAAATTTCAATGCGAGTTTGCATTGTGGATCAAAGTAAGAAAGTGTACATTTTGGAAAAAAAACTGCTCAAGTACTCAGATAGTGAGAAATATTACTTTACAGCAGTAGTAAAGGCCAGGTATTACCACAATGCCAGTCAAAACCGCTGTAACATGTTAAAAAAAATGAATCCGTATCTGGGACAATTTTGTGAAAATCCATTACATCATGCCTACTTAACATTACAGCTACCATAGCTTAGCTTTTGGTGCTCTTCAACATTTGAGCTACGTAATATTTATAACACATGATATATTTTTTTCTAATGAGGTCAAACTGGATGTCATTTAAGTTGGTTAAAGGCAACCTAGTTTAAAATGATCATATATTCAAAGACCTAGATAAAATAAAACAAGCTGCTTCTGTTGACCAAAAACGAATTATCGGCGGATACATTCGCGCCATAATGTAACAAAGTATTAATATAGTAAATAAGAATGTAACATTGGAAACAAGCGAGTTAACGCTACCGCATGACATTTTACTAGATGCTGTATAGCTAGCTCGACCTAGCATTCCCACGCACACGTAACGTTAGGAAAGTTCATTTCGACGAGCAAATTAACCACGTTCGTTTTAGATAGTCGGTTCTATACGGAAACAATAAAATTACGCATTATTTGGTTTAAGATGTACATTTAATTCACTTGCGAGACTTACTGGTAACAAAGTTAACTTACATTGTCGTTAACGTCATACCGTATGACTCAAACGTCCGCAAAGTAAGTTTGCTAGTTATCGGAACGCTAGCTCGAGACAACAACAGCCAAACGCAACCTATCACCAGCCATGTCATGAACGGTGACGATAACTCCTAGTTGTAGTTTGTAGAATCGGCTCGGATAGCCGAGCAATACCAATAAAGAGGCTTACAATTATAACACCTTGAAATAGAACTGATAACGTTACTGCTTATATTAACACTAAAGTATATGTATTTAACACACAGCCGAGCAAACTCGTAAGAACAAATGGGGAAGTAGATATCTGGCCACATGCTTTAGCTTGCCTTGTGATCTACCATGCTGGCAGGAGTCAGGACTGACAAAGTCACTCGACCACATTCGCTCGCTTTATAGAGAACCTAAACAAAGATATTTATCTTTTACCATATCATAAAAAAAAGGTGAAAACACTTACATTCATGCACGCAGTGTCCAAAAGCAGTGTGGCGTGGTAGGAAACTGTACGAACAGTTTGTTCAGATGTCTGTCTAGCACAATGTCAGAGATCAGATCAGCAGCTGCTTCCTCCATCCACGCAGCGCGCAGATCACGCCGCACAGCAACGCTACCAAACCCCTTGCCGTCGCCAAGGCAACAAACCTACTTCAGCCAATCATAACCCCTCCCCTTCCATATCCCCTGGCAACTGCCGCAGCGCAGAAGCTCAGCGTACGCGCACGCCATCCTATTTTGCAGCGTGCAATGTGCATTGCTTTTACTTTTTTTCTCGCTGTGCAGCTGCCTTTATTTAACAACAGAAGCCTTTTTACAGCAGCCCGGAGGCATGGCGTAGTTTTTGCTTTAACGATACCAGCTTATTTTCAGCAAAACAATTAGCAAGGATTCAATGTTCCTAAAAAAAACAAGTCTAACCTTACTCCTGTAAAGTTTTCTATTGTTTCACCCATCTGTAGTGCAACCACAGAAAGCCTGGCAATTAGTGAATTTGCACCAAGCTGTAACTTTCACGATAAGGTGGTATCCACTACTCCCTTATTGTGATTGCAGACCTTCTGTGAACTTAGCGAGCAGTCAGGGGTCATTCTAATTGCCTTACTTGGACCACAATAATCATTTCTCTATCTGGTTAAAATGCTAATTAACAATTTGTATTTTATCATTTTAATTATTTTGAAGGTATGCTTGTATTTTTGCATGCACATGAATTTTGAGTTGTGACTTTTAGTTCAATAATACTTTCCAGTTAGTAAAGCATTATTGTAGAGCTGAGCGTTAAACGGAGATATTGGATTGATGGTCATTTCGGTAAAAATAAATAAATAGACACTGTAGGCCTTGTTCATCAAAAAACCTGTATTTGACATTGTGTTATACTATTTTTCTGCAGACAAGTAAGCTGTACATTTTGAAATGAGAGCATGTTACCAGTTTAAAGGACTGCAAGTGATCGCCAAATTATTTATGGTCAGCATCAGAGCACTCGAGCCCATCTTATTCATTCACTTACGCTGTCTTTGCTCAGGTGGTTGTGGCATCATTTCCATGCACACTGAGCTATTCATAGGGCTATAAAGCAGCAGCATAGACTGTGCCCCATTTTTTTCCTCCCAGTATCACTTCTATGGATGATGAAGTTGCAAAGCCAGCAAATGAGAGAGGAGAACAAAATGTAGCAATCACCAGGGCAACCGAACTGATTGAGGATGCCTTGAAAAGACAGAGCCATTAGTCTGTGTGCCTGCAATGGTGCTAATCTGATTTTAAAGATGTTCCAACAGGCTAAAACATTATACCCTAGAGACCACTGTTAGTGATGTCCATAACCCTACTATAGCATGTGAATCACCACGATAGCAGTGTTCAAAAGCGGATTTAGGATGGCACGTTTTTGTTTACTTATTTGACAAGCAACACTTACAATTGAACAAAGAAATTGTAGGTTGGGACTGAGGCTGCATGGACCTGAGATTAATAATTAAAGATTGACAAAACATTGTGCATGAAGCGGGACTTGATGAGGAATAACAAGAGTGACTGGTAAAGGGTAAGGTTCCAAGACGAGGGAAGGCTGGACGGAGGGCGGCAGGGAGGATGGTGCATTGTGATGGAGAGAGATGTGTGTGTGTGACATTGAATAAGGGTGCAGTGTCGTCTGGGGAGTGGGCAGGCCGTGGTGGCGTTGTGGTCAGGAGCCCTGCTGCTTTAATGGTCCATAAATCTGTACGGCCTGGCTGGCCCGACACCGCCCCACGGAGACCCTCTCATGTGGAAAATGAATCAGGCCGTTTTTACGGAGCAAGTGTCGAGGCTCTCAGCCTCCTCTTCTGCTGGTTGGCCGATAAGAGCTGGCACACACGCACCGCAGTCCATTTTAACCAACCCAGAGCTCATAAAATACTTCATCAATGACAACTCCTGTTTGTTCACTACTCTTCATTATACCAGTCTTCATGTTTTCTGCTCCTGCCCCCTCAACTCATTACACCTGACTTATCTTTATGGAGCGTGCACACACACACATTCAAGTGTATTTATTCTCACTGTTACCCAAGAACTGTGGTGTCTCCACTGGCTGCACAACAATCTTTTTTATTTAATGATTTCAAAGGGTCTTGACATTGGCACACACTCACAAACAAAAACAAGTACTGTCCAATGGAGAAAGCGGATTTTTTGAGAATGCAATTAACCCCACCCCAAAAACCTAAGTGCATTCCCATTGCCTCTTAACCCATTTATACACTTAGAAAAGGATGACAAAAAAATGTATAACTTGATTGACTAACCGTGAGGGTTATTGAATTCAGACGACTAAACAATTATCTTCAGTTTTAGGGAAATATCACTCTAAAACTTGAAAGAAAATTCTGACATTTAGCTTAATTTCCACCATAGATGACTGGTGAATTAGGACAATGGGGTATTTGTATTCAGGACAAGCAGGCAGCTGCATTTGTTTATGAAGATGTTCACAAGAGTAATATAATTTCTCAAGAGAGTTTATTCTGTGTTTTCTTTCAGGTTTACAGTTCTATAAGGTTTAAACGTGTATTATTTGGGGTAAGAAATTGATTTTAGTTTGTTTGATTTTTCAGTTTTTGTTTTATAAAGGAATTTATTTATGGAGATCTCACAATCCTGAGCCCCCATTCAGGCATAGGGTGTGACTAACGGTATTTCAAAACACAGCCCCAACTAACTTCTGTTTTTCAGGTTTATATACCCAGGGGCCTGTTTTCCTTCACCAACAGAAATACTCTGCACTGTTGTAGAATGTGTTTGCCCACAGAAGCCCTATGTTTGACATGCCTTTGTGCTAACCAGGCCCTATGAATTGTGTCAATAGACTCCAGTTGGCTCTTATCAGTGAGTTAATAAAGGTCTCCTTCAATGCAAAGGCAATAAAATACTCAGCCTGCAGGAAAAGGGCAACAAGTTTCAAGAGACAGCCAAACAATCATCACGTAATTCTTTATTGATTCGTTCTATTTATACAGGTTAGACAATGCAAACAGTCCCCATATTTTATGAGTAGTCAATTTGTCCTGTAGAAAGATAAAAAGCAAGCCGATCACCTAAGGATATTCCACTCGATTTTTACAGGTCAATGAAAATTAACTGTTTTATCCAAAATACGATGTGTAATATTTTTATGACAGTGATTTTTAGTTTACATTAACAGGTATACTTCTGCAAACATTTAAATATTGTGTAAATATTGTTTTATTTATTAACCAAAAATACAATCTTATATTGGGGGAGAGAGTGGGACACTGGGGCAAGTCTGTCCAACCAACTTTCTTGCCCTCTGATGTTGAGTAGGGCAGGGGGTGGAAATGGAACCACTCTACCCAAGCATTTTCCCAATTCATTGGTTACAAGCAGTGTAGCAGTTGTATGGTGCGGCTAGAGATCCCAGGTCAAATCAATAGGCCCTCGGGTAGGCCTATTCCGCAGGGGTGTGGTGGGGTACAGGGGTAGTGTTGTGCACACATGGAGTGGGCATTTTAGAGTCTGCAAATTGGGACAAAAACAGAAGAAAAAGTTGCAGTGTTTCTCCAAAGCCTAAATGGCATGTGATTACCTTGTTTCATTACCTTTCATTACCTATGTTGCCGTTACCTCTGACCATAATAATGCACTAATAGCAATTTAACACTGGATTTTTATCCCATTGCATCCATGCAATTTTGATAAAGGTTTAATATGTTTTTATGTCAATCTTTCTTGATGGAAGGATTTATTTTATGTGGCTACACTGGGAAAGCACGTGTTGACTCTCTTATAAAAGGTCTGTAAATAGCCCTGCTACACCGCATGCAGGAGCAATTAAATTAGTCCATTGATCCTGGGCTGTTCTATTACCCTGCTGGATTTTGTTATTCATTGGTAATGAGTGCCCCATGCAGTAAAATGAACACCTCTGGAAGTAAATTAACTTGGGAGATAACAAGTATTAACAACAAACTACTTACACTGACATCTTACGCTTAGCATGATTGGTCATATCACTGAAGCAATGATGCCTGGTCATGAGATCTATAGAGAGTATCCTGTTGACTTCAACGTAAGCAATGCTGTAACACTAAACACGTTGTTCTCCCTCGCCCCCTTACATTGCTCTCACTGCATCCCCTCCACCCCTGTTTGCCTTGAAGACAAGAACCCTTTGTCTTTTATACAATTGTAATGTTGTGCTACGCAGTGTGGTCTCGTACCATCGGCTCCAATATGGCAAAAGGCTCATGTGGGGCCTTTTTATGGTTTTTGCAGCAGTGTGTGTGTTGGTGAGTGTTTGTGGTTACGATGTGTAAGGGTGTGGTCAATCCCCGTAGTATGTAAATGTATTAAATGAGTTTGAATTCTACTATTATTGGTGGTGGGTTTTTTTTTAGAGAAGAGGAACGCCGTTCCGTTCAAATATTGCATGTCAATCTGTAGTGTGGCCTCTGCACCATGTGTGTGAGGCTGTGAGTGTGACCCGTTGCCTGAGGGCCAGCGTGGACCCTAGCTGGGTGTACGGGGAGCCTCACTGTCAGGCTGTGAGCGGACACACAATGCAGTGTGTGGAAAGGCGCGGACTGCCTTTTTGTGCCTGGCTGAGCACTGGGTAATGAAGCGTGGCAGAGGAAAGAGGAGAGGAGTGTGTCTGCAGGGTAGGCAGGGCCCCCGTGTTCCTACGCAACCAGGACGGATGGGGAGGTGAGACTAGACTGCCTCCATTCTGCTCACTGGTCAGTCTGCTGCCGCCACACACACTGTCATTTTTTGTTAGTCGTCCTCCCTGTTCTCTTCTTTTTTTTTCTCTCTGCAACATTTCTTCCTTTAAACGACAGTAAACAGTCAATTAGTCAACCTACTGCCACACCCTTCTGTGTACCCTGGAACACTCATACCGCGTGCTCAAACTTGATCAATGGTGAAACCAACAAAACATCAATTCGAATAAATCCGTTAAGAGTGATCTTGAGTTGCACGCTCAATAAATTATAACAAATTCCCATGCAATGCAAGATATCTTACAGATAAACATATCTTCTACTCAGACAATACATTTGAATCTGCTGTATAACTGAAGGAATACACTTCTAATTATTGGTTTAAGTTTTTCTCTGTGAGGTTGACAACGTGTTTACTTTTGAATTAAGAGTACAGATGTTCTTTTGTTTGACCACTGATGTCTTGAATGACATTCCACAGATAAGATTGACCCAGGTTCATTCCTGTCAGTCACAGGGGATCCAGGGGACCATGAAATTTGAGTCTCTGTAGCTGGAGAAGCGGCAGTGCCTTAATACATATCTGTCCTTATGACCTGGTGCAAGAATACTATTTGACTATTTGATAAGGTCAATTTCACACAACATATTTCATATGAATATAGCTTCTCTTATACACATATTCTACGTTATCCTGCAGTAATGGCATATATGTTTTTTACTCATAATTCTAGACTTTAATCTGTTTGGGAAATATCCAGGAATGATCTAAATACAACCTATACTAGTTTATCATTTCAGTAAATATCGTAGGTGGCTCTCAGACATCAAAGGTCACTAACAGTTTAGCCTTCTAGGGATGTATGGTACTCAATTCAACAAAATATCTCGGAAGGAAAGTGACCACTGGAAACCCCAAATTCACATATCTGCTCTCAAATCAAATCTCATTCAAATGATGGTTTCTCATTTTGAATTACGGAATAATGGATATTAGCCCAATGTATCCTTTGTATTTTGTAATAACCTTTTGTAATATACTATGCAGAATTTGTTAACAATTCATGCATTTCTTTTGCACTTGAGTGTTTTTCTCACAGTTGTCACTTAAACATCTTATTATGAATGTTGAGTAAGACTTACTTAAACCATTTAGCGTTGCAAAGGTCTTAAAACACTTGCTATTGATCTGCCCACAGTCTATATAGTCAACAAGTGTGGATCTATTCTTAGATGGTGGCCTGGACCTCAGCTCTTTCCGGTTCCTGTGGCTGCTCCTCATAGGCTTTAGAAAAGAAGGTGTGATTTCATCTAGGCAGGTCCAACTGTGCTGGCTCATCCTGAGTCCAGCTGTAGAGCGGGTGGGGCCCATCGGCCATCTGTCCCTGACCAGTAGAGGCGGGCACTGTCCCCAGAGCAGTCAGCGAGGGGGTGGGTGCTAGGAGGAGGTCGGATGGGGGAGTCAGTCAGCTTTGTGTCGCTGTGGAGCTGTTTTCATCCTCTCCTAGCAACGGCTTCCCATTTCCTTGGTGTTTGGGAGGCATGGTCCTCTTGGTCGGTGTGCATGGCCCCTCTTACTCGCTCTCTCTCTGTCTCTGTCTCTGTCTCTCTGTCTCTCTCGCGCTCTCTCTCTCTCTCTCTGTCCTATTTATGGTAATGAGCCATCTGCCCTCACCGTAACAGCCACCCAAACAAGGAGGGGCAGGCAGGGGACAGTCTCTGACAGGCGGGACGACAAGACAAAGACACTTACTCTGTTGCGTCTGTCTCTCTCCCTGTGACAGACAGACACAACAGAGTAAGTATCATGTCTTGTCCCTATGAATGCCTTGAAATAGAAATGTCATCAGACTCAGACATATGAGAAAGTTGATTTAATGGATGATGCATTACAAGCCAAGGAAAAAATTTTTTAAGCATGTGTAACCATGGAGGTTGTTCAAAAGGATAATAAACTGTTTCGTTCATAGGTATCTATGAGTGCATCTGAGAGAGACAGAACGCAATGACCACCTGCAAGTCTATGTCACTAAGTTAACAATCCCATTCCATAAAGTGGTTGTAATATCACATGACTGGTTGATATTCCTTCTCCCCCATATGACTACTTCCATACACACAAACATATACTTTACACTGTTAATGCTTTTATTCTAATAAATGTTTATCTGTTTTTTTCAAAATAATGAGAATCTGAACATTATGACGCTAAGGCTTAGTGACTCTATGATACAGAGTCTGATGGACACATTAGCCATCCATGGCCCCTCTGTACTTAGACCCAGACCTCTGTTGCCACTGGATACAAGATTGGTAACCAAGCCAACACATGTGTCTAACCAACATCTGAATGTTATAAACTCAAAGGGTTTTATGTTTTACAGGAAAATTTGCTGTGAAGCAGAAAAGGGTTAACTCGCAGTTCATATTTCACAAAAAAAGGTTCCTTTAAACACCGACTAATACAGTGACGAGCAATAAGAACAAATTAATTTTAGAATACCACCCTTGCTTGGATGGTTAACATATGTCGTCCTATACAACCCATTGTCAATGTCCTGTAATGAATGACTGTGAATGACCTGTGGTATCTTTATCTGCGGTCAAAGTCTGCCAAGCACAGTAGTAAGACTTTTAGATGGGTTAACAACTAGAGAACCACAAGGCACAGATGGACTAACTGGTGCTGCTTGGGGTTAAGGGGAAGCACTCAACTCATAAAACAATACACTCAGCACAACAAATAAGCAGACAACCATTGTCATTTTAATTCTAGCATGATAATCCCATTGCACATGTGTGTATGAATGGAAAATAACGATGAAAAGCCTTTGCATAAACTAATCTGCTGAACAAAAGAAGCATTTATTTTATTTTATTTGGGGGGGGGGGGGGGGGGTAACATATGGCGGCCCGCATATGTGAGGTTATGCATACAGGAAGGATGTGTTTCTCCTATATGACACATTGTATAGTTGTCATGGTAGCAGCCAGGGGTTACCAGGCAGTCACTGGATGTGCTGGAAATGTTGGAAAACATGGACAGTGGAGTAGGCTTCGTGAGATTATACAAGGCTGAAGAGTGTTATCGACATTAGGAGGAAGCATCATATCCATAACCTAAACAAGTTCTATTTTGAAATAGAGAAAATGGGACATCTAGTGTTCACTAAAGAGAATTGTTTCATGGAAATAGATAATAGAGCTGCTCTAAATCTCTGGTGCTAAAAACATTAAGTGGTTTTGGTTTTAGTTAGTTATTTTAAAAATGGGGAAGGCACTTCATATTTTTAACGTGAGCGCAACACACACACGCCTACCTGCAGGTACACACGCACATGCATGAACACATAGAGAGGGAGAGAGAGAGAGAGAGAGAGAGGGAGAGAGACAGAGAGAGAATTTTCTGGCCATCTGGAGTGTTCTGATACCCATACTGTACACACCCATCAGCTTCTTGTGTATTTTCCCTGACATCCTACAAACTAAAGTATAAGAGTTGTTGGCCTTTATTGAACTTCTAGGCCCTAATCTTTAATACTGATATTTAAGCTAATTTACTCAAATATAGAAGTGCTTATTCAATAAAATATGGTAGTGAAATTTTTTTTTTCTAAAATCACAGATCCAAATTTGTTGAGATCTTCCTAATTTGCCCTTTGGCGCAAGTAGTAATTTGACTTTGCCCTACTTAGGAATGCTTTGCACAGTTGAATACGATGAAAGCAACGCCCTCTGGTGGTGAGAAAACATGTTTTCATATATGAGAAAATACAGCCTAATTTAGTAGACCTTCCCAGGAAAGTTTGGCCTTTGACACACATTTCTGAGAGGATAACTGTTCAGGATCCTGAATTATTGAGTTTTTGCTGGAATTTCTATGGGCATTTCATGGCATTTAGATTAAGTATGTTTCTTCTACGTCACTGGTCAAAACTTTCATCTAAACTGTTCGCTTAAGCCACTTGACAATGGCACTATTAATAGAGCCATTGCACTACTAATTCTATTTTACAATAATAATAAAAAATAGCATATGTGAAAGTGAATATCATCAGAATCCAATCAATTATACAGACTGATGGGAGTCATGAACAGTAGCTTAGAACAATAGCTTCAAGGATTTAATGAGTAACTCTGTTTCAGTTTGCTGACAATTGATGGCACTGTTGTCCAGGGAATCCACAAGTGCCTCCAACCCCGCACAGAGGTACTTTAAAACTACAATATCGGGACCTTTAAACCAGAAATGCACCCATCTGCATGTGTCAGAAACACTTTGTGTGAAACCATCATAATATTCACAAACAAAGCCTAAGCAAAAATCTGAATAGATATTGGAACCTGACTCATATAGCCCCTCTGTCTACTTCTGCATGCTGTGACACTGTTTGCCAAGGTTGTCATAACCACAGTAACACAGTGTAAGGTATTCACACATTGTCAATATTAAACTACAGTCAGGCCCAGCAGCAAACAATGTTAAGATAGTAATCCTACGGTTAAACTTTGTTTTCCACTAACACTGGTGGTCACCACCAATAACGCCCAGGTCCCTCACAGTAAATTAAATTCAAAACGCTAGAACCGACCTATTGATAAAGCTTATTGCAACAACGAGGTATTGACGCAACATGATCATTTATGTTAGTAGACTGTAGGATCATTTATCAATATCAATATCAATATGTATTTGAGTGAGCAATGGCTGAGAGAAAAATAATTAACCAGATGTAAAATAGATACATCGTTCAGTTTGTGATGTGATGTTATCATAAGCACTACAGAAAAGGGGTCTGTAATTGGTGGAGGGTTCCCTCATGTGATGTATTTGTGGTCCGACAGTACAGTCTGTTATGGCTCCTCCTGCAACAGCAAAAAGAAGACTGAGCTAGAGACGTAGGAGCTCGCTAGAAAAAAAAAACACTATCTTGAGTCACAGGAATTGCGCAATGTTCAAAGAAAAAATATTTTAGATCTGTGAGCTTTCCGTCGTCTCTACTGCTGTGAAGAGTTCACATTTTCTTCGAGATTAACACCCAAATGAACTCCGTCAGAGCAAGTAGCAGAAGACCCAGGCGAGTGTCGAGGCCGCGCCCGGTGCAGCCGGAAAGGAATAACCAGGAAAGAGGTAGGCCCTACGTAATGCTACTTTAGCTGGTTAGCTAAGCTTACGTTACTTTACATTCGAACTATTTGCAGGTGCCGTTGAACGTTCAGTTAGTTGAAACAGGTCTATAAATAACGACGTTGTTAAATGTAGTTCTTAAAGGTCTGTAAAGTAGCTATCAAACATGTACCAATGAATTCGCTGGTAAGACAGGAAAGACCGAGGCTTTGCTGTCAGTAGCCAGTTTTTAGGCCGCGCTTTGTTTGTCCATTCCCAAATCAGCCCTACCTCTCTTTGGTTTGCGTTATCACACCGCGACCGTAGCGTACTTTACGCAATTAGATAGCCTGTTAATTAATCGGGCTAATTAACGTTAAACCAATAGAGTAATATGACTAGCCAGCAAAGTCAATGTTATTTATTCACACTGCCCGTATCCAAGTTGTTGTTGGCTAAGCTCAATCCTTTGATTTTATGACTGAGGCAGGCTCGCTCTTTTGGCAGATCGGATCACAAGATCAGCTAGCCATCATTTAACTCTGTCTAAACGAAAAAATGCTAACTAACCAGCAAATGTGTCTGGCTGTGATGTTCTGAAAAACTGCTTACCAGTTAAGTTGACTCAGCCCACGTTGTTTGATTAACGTTGGCCAATCAGTAAACTGAAGACAAGTATCATACCGATTTACAACATGCTATTGTTGTTGGGTAGCTGTCTGCTAACTTACACTTCAAAAAGTGTACTCGCGCAAGCTGACTACAAATATCATAACGTTTTTTGCGTTATCTACGATTAGCTCAACACAGCTGATTTTTAAAGGTCAACAACCTTTTTTAGAAACTGGTTGTCTAGATTTGTGTCTGACTTAGCGCCAGCTAGTGTGCTAATGAGAGCTAAATTCATTCAGAAACATAAGATATCCAGATGCTGCTACAACAACACAGCGTTAGGTTTCATGTAACTGGTAAAGAGGACGTTTGAAAAAAATCTACCGTTGGTAGTACAGAGGACCTTGTACGTAAACTAGCTACACTGGCTTGCTAGCTAGCAGGAGCTGTTTTTTCCTCAATTTCTTTTGTAACTTTGCGTAAGTCCCCGGTGTCTTGAGTGATCTAACTTAGTTGGCTGCCTGAGTTGGGGATGGAGATGAGAAGCCAAAGGTTCTTGTCCAACAAGCAAGCAATCAAGTGTGACATTGATGTGATGGTGTCCTATCGATCGTGTTTGGAATCCTCACTTACTAACCGTTAGCTAGTTTGTATTTAGCTTCAGAAATACAGAGTGGTTAAAGTTAGTGATAATTAAGATTTTTTTTTGTGGCAATATTAGATTAACTAGCTTTGTGTATAATTGAACAATAACTCATTACTACTACAATGAAAGTGTACATTCCAAAATAGATTCAACAGTGGAAAGACTTTTGCTTTGTTTTGGTACAGTCAGTAGGTACAACTTTTTAGTTTGATCACCTCACCTCCTTGCACATCTTTCAGAAATAGTGCTGAGTATGAAAAATCAATACATTCTAGCCACAGATCAAGTCAATGTCATAACACCAACATGAACTTATATCAGTGATTAAGATAGTATTATTACATTGATAATTGTCCAAATCTGTCATAGCACATAACTCAAAAATATATCCTCAATCTCCTCCATAATCCATCTATAAAGTACAGATTTGTGCAAACGTTTAACAGCAAAAAGGTCATAAAATAATGTAAAGTATGTGTAGAGTGTTTATACGAATATTGATATTCACACAGTACATGTATTGAATCAATAATAGTTGGAGGGCTGCATTTGCTATTCTTTTGAACTCATTTACTTGGTTTTAAATGGTCTGGCTTTGCCCAATTGACATTAGCGTCAAACTTGAATTTGAAATGCAATCTAAAGATGTAGCAGTAGTCTAGATGGCTATGTGCATCCAATGTTTGTAGTGGTAACAGGTGTAGTAGCCTGGGAGCCTCACCTGCTACCAAAGCAACAGAGAGCATTTGCATCTCCCTTCTGGGTAGATGGGTATTGACATTGTAGATCCTATTTTCTAAATTGACCTTAAGTCTAGTGTTGGGTATTTAATTTGATATACCTGTTGTTACTAATCTTTGTAATATCTTTAAATGTCCTTAAAGCTCGGTGTGTGGGCTCACAAGGTTTTAATATGTTGCAGACATGTTTTCTTTAATCCGGACAGATTCTAAAGATTTGCCATTAGGCAATTAGGTATTGTGAGCGACTCCACAAGAATCTAACATTTATTTTTCAAAAAATCAAGGTATCCCCTATCTTAAAAATACAAATGGTATTGTAGCATAGTATTGTAGTTTCATGATTATCTTCTTGCTTCAGGGTTTCTTTGTTTACAGTACAGGGCATACATTTGAAATAAGGATCTCATGTCACTCTGAAATTTCAGAACTGCAGCCCGACTACATACTATTTTACTCAAATTCAACTGAAGTTTTGGGTGCATTAAATACCTGTGTATTTGTATCTTGTTCGCGACAAATGCAGGCATTTGAGAAGATTTAAAATAGAATGCTAACACATGTCATTTCCACAGTAAAAACATTTGAGTTTTTTTTTCCTGCTTTTCAGATGAGGACGTTCCTGCAGATATGGTCGCAGAAGAATCTGGTCCAGGAGCTCAGAATAGTCCATACCAACTTCGAAGAAAGTCTCTGTTACCCAAGAGAACAGCGTGTCCAACCAAGACCAACATGGAGGTAAACATATGGAAAACGTTGTTACTTTATACTGTAAAGACACATGCTGTGATTGTAATCACCTACTTAAATACAACATTAAGTATGTATACTGTCTTTTGCACACCGTCTTTTGCATATCAAAATAAGAGAATACTAGATTTTGGTGTATTATCTTTCTTAATTGCTTTCTATATTTTATTTATTTATCTTACTTAAATTAGTTAACTGAACTAGAACATATAGAATTGTGAAAGTGGTATAGTATCTCAACTGTTAGCGCACTCAAAATAAATATTTATTTTGTTGACATGCTACATATACATTTTACATCATGTTTGTTATGTGATGTATAAAAGCTTGTAATTAAATGAAAGTCATTAAGCTAAAGCCAAGAATAAACTTAAGGACGGATCAATAGCATTTGGTGCAGCTATAAAATGTAAAACAACCTTTAAAACTCTCATGCTCTCTATCTGCAGGGTGCTTCCACGTCTAACACAGACAACTTCGGCCACAGGGCTAAACGTGCCAGAGTTTCAGGAAAGTCTCAAGATCAACCAGGTACAGATAGTTTACAATGATTGTGTTATTGTCAACAATGCATCATTCAGAAGAGATAAATGACAAAGGTTGTCTCTCTTCACAGCAGCTCCAGCTGAGCAGTATCTCCAGGAGAAGTTGCCAGATGAGGTGGTCCTAAAGATCTTCTCTTACCTGCTTGAGCAGGACTTGTGCCGTGCAGCATGTGTGTGCAAGCGCTTTAGTGAACTGGCCAATGACCCCATCCTCTGGTGAGAAAGTCAAATCGGATTTCATGTGTGATCTGTTTCAATTGTAGGCTTTTCTTAAATTTTTATAATCTTCCAAAAAAGTCACAACTAATTACGTAATGTCATTTTCTTCAAATATAATCATGTAAACAATCTGGGTTTACAATGCAGGAAGAGGCTTTACATGGAAGTCTTTGAGTACACACGTCCCATGATGCACCCAGAGGTAGGGAAGTTCTTCCAGATAAATCCTGAGGAGTATGAGCAACCAAACCCATGGAAGGAAAGCTTTCAACAACTGGTAGGACTTCAATTGGTAAAACATCCCCTACATAGTCCTCCTAACTACTCTGACCATTTTGTTTTGCACCGTAACTTGCTTGCTTTTCAGTGCATAGTTGCTTTATAATAGTCTAATATTTTGTTAAAAAAGGGTAACATATATTTTTTTGTCTTTTCCAGTATAAAGGAGCTCATGTGAAGCCAGGCTTTGCTGAACACTTCTATAGTAATCCTGCCAGATACAAGGGGAGGGAGAACATGCTTGTAAGTTCGTTGTTAATCGGCTTTGATGTTTCAAACTGCCGACAGAAGTTGCTGACATCACAATCCACGTTTGATTTGATTGTAACCTACTTTGATATATTAATTATGAAACTATATGTTGTATCATTCCTCAGTACTATGACACCATTGAAGATGCACTTGGAGGTGTTCAAGAGGCGCACTTTGATGGACTGATATTCGTCCACACTGGGGTGTATACAGATGAATGGATCTACATTGAGTCGCCCATTACGATGATAGGCGCTGGTATTTATGCTAAAAGATTTTGTCTCAATTTCTTACCTTGGATAGATTCTTTCCCCATGGATTTTAATTATTTCATTTCTATTTCTCAGCGTCTGGCAAAGTGGCTGACAAGGTGGTCATAGAGAATACCAGAGATTCTACATTTGTTTTCATGGAGGGGTCAGAAGACGCCTATGTTGGTTACATGACCATTAGGGTAAAATATCTTCCACTCTTCTTTTGAGTGCTTGATCAGTGCTCGTCTAGTTTGCTTTCTCGTTTATTAGTTTAGTACAATGACATTATGAGACTCTGCTGTCAGCATATAAAGTTAAGTTGCTTTGGAAAAGGCCACGTGTAAGCAATACCAGAACACTTAGAAGGCTTAAAAGCAATGGAAGCTGAGGCTGCTCTCCAACAGCATTCAGGTAGTCCGCTTCCGTTCGCTCTTCAATTAAATACAGAGTGAAACATGACCACAGTAAGTGTTTCTAGATTGAGACAAAGGTTACCATAGGCTGTAGTTGTGAATTGTTCTATGTTGGATGTGATTTTTCCCCAGTTTAATCCAGACGACAAATCAGCCCAACACCACAATGCGCACCACTGTTTGGAGATAACGGTCAACTGCAGCCCCATCATTGACCATTGCATCATACGCAGTACTTGCACAGGTAACATTCCCCTTAACATCTTTCTAAGCTTGCCCTAAAATGAGAGCAGCTTGACATCTGGATCAGTGTATGAGATATTGATATGATAGATGTGTCTTGCTTTTTTTCAGTTGGGTCAGCCGTCTGTGTGAGTGGCCAGGGTGCCTGTCCCACAATCAAACATTGTAACATCAGTGACTGTGAAAATGTTGGCCTTTACATTACTGATCATGCACAGGTAATCTTATAACTTTCCGAGGTTTATTATTATTTATTGAGGTGCATGAAAAAGCTAAGCGTCATGGCATCTTGTGTGTCACAAATACAGATTTTTGGCAGGCCTCGGGTCTTAATATGTATGCTTGCCGAGTAGGCACTGATATCTTAAATTGACTTCAGTCCTTCTGATTTGATTGTCCTTTTAACCCAGGGTATCTATGAAGACAACGAGATCTCAAACAATGCATTGGCAGGGATCTGGGTGAAAAACCATGGCAACCCCATCATCAGACGGAACCACATTCACCATGGCAGAGACGTGGGCGTCTTTACCTTTGACCATGGCATGGTAAGCAAACAACCCAAGTCACTTTTCAGTCACTGTCGTTTTGGAAAAAGCTATGGTAAAAGGGTTGGCATGCTCGGGGCTAAGCTTTGTTGCATAAGAATTAGATGAAAGATTATTGTCTTGACCTACATTTATTTCTATTGTTTTATTTACTCCTTGGTGTGTAAGCATTCCGTGGCAAATTATTTTGTTGCTTGTGCAGGGTTACTTCGAGAGCTGCAACATTCATAGGAACCGTATAGCAGGCTTTGAGGTGAAGGCATACGCCAATCCAACAGTGGTTCGCTGTGAGATCCATCACGGTCAAACAGGAGGCATCTACGTGCATGAGAAGGGCCGTGGCCAGTTCATCGAGAACAAGATCTATGCAAATAACTTTGCTGGCGTGTGGATCACCTCCAACAGTGATCCAACAATAAGGTCAGTTAATCCTCACACAGGCCCAAAAATAGAATAAGGATGTTCTGAACTGGATAAAGGAACCACATTTGTATTAAAGTGTTACAATATATAAATGTTTTTTTCAAATTCAGGGGCAATGCCATTTTCAATGGTAACCAAGGCGGCGTGTACATCTTTGGTGATGGACGAGGTTTAATCGAAGGAAATGACATTTATGGTAACGCGTTGGCGGGGATTCAGATCCGGACAAACAGCTGTCCTATTGTCCGGCACAACAAAATCCATGATGGGCAGCATGGGGGGATATATGTGGTGAGTGGGGCGCGGGTTTGCCAGCCAACACTCATCGACCAAATTACAACATTGGAGTGTGGTGAAGTTTATCCCGTCTTGCTCTGTTCCTTTCCTGTAGCATGAAAAGGGCCAAGGCGTGATTGAGGAGAATGAGGTGTACAGTAACACGCTGGCGGGAGTGTGGGTGACCACAGGCAGCACGCCAGTTCTGAGAAGGAACAGGATACACAGCGGGAAGCAGGTAGGCACCACTCAGCACATGGCACGCACTACAACTGTAATGCAAATGTAACTCTCCTCCTGCAAAGAAACAAAACGGTCCCCGTGTTTATTACAGGTTGGTGTCTACTTTTATGACAATGGCCATGGAGTGCTGGAGGACAATGACATCTACAACCATATGTATTCTGGAGTTCAAATCAGGTTAGTGCCAGAGTCATCTGTAAACCAATCCTGGCAATGTAATAAGTAAGTCATCTTAACACATTAATCTATCTCCTCATTTTGATTTACAGAACTGGCAGTAACCCCAAAATTAGACGTAACAAGATTTGGGGAGGTCAAAATGGTGGCATTTTGGTTTACAATTCTGGTGAGTTGTCAATGTATTATCCTCCTTGTCTCTGGCTCATCTTGATTGAGGCGTGTAACATTTGTTGTCAGTTCTGACCTTCTTAACTAAATCGAACCTCTATCCCAATCATGGTAAAACATTTGTGTTATAAAAACCTCAACATGTATTGGCTAGGTCTGGGCTTCATTGAGGACAATGAGATCTTTGACAATGCCATGGCTGGCGTGTGGATCAAGACAGACAGCAACCCCACACTACGGAGGAACAAGATCCACGACGGGAGAGATGGAGGAATCTGCATTTTCAATGGAGGCAGAGGTTAGAACAGAGACCCCCACTATCCCCCATTTAACCAAAGGAAAAAGCATAAAAAAAAAAAATTCTATCCTAGAAAAAGTCTTCTTTTTGTTCACATGTTAGTGTTTAAATGTAACTTTCAAACAACTGCTCTTATTGGTTCCGGGTTCTCAACTTTCATGACTGCCCCTATGTATCTACAGGTTTGCTGGAGGAAAATGACATTTTCAGAAATGCCCAGGCGGGAGTTCTGATCAGCACGAACAGCCACCCTACCTTACGGAAGAACAGGATATTTGACGGCTTCGCTGCAGGTGGGTAGTGCCAGCGCGCTGGATGTAGTCTGGCCTTGTTTGGGTGCTTAAAGTGATTGCTTTGGTTTTGGTTGTTTGGTTAATGTACGCTATTTTTGTAAGCACAGTTCTGTGAGCCATTAATGGATTCATGGATTTCCTCACCAGGTATTGAGATTACCAATCATGCCACAGCTACCCTCGAGGCCAATCAAATCTTCAACAACCGATTTGGGGGGTTGTTTCTTGCATCTGGCGTCAACGTTACAATGAAAGGTATTAAATGTCTTAAGTTTAACAATTTTTTTAAATGTGTATATTGCTTATGTTTTAGGATCCATGTACTGTGTGTTAAATTGTAGATTTGTAAATTTTAACTAATATGAACATACTACCTGCTTCCCCCAGATAACAAAATAATGAACAATCAAGATGCCATTGAAAAAGCTGTGAGCAGAGGTCAGTGCCTGTACAAGATTTCAAGTTACACCAGCTATCCAATGCACGATTTTTACAGGTAATAATCTCCCTGTACATCTTTGCCATCAAGCTGTCTAACCAATGTCCTCACCGCATTGGTTGATAGTGATGCTGATACACTCCCTTGATTTCTGCAGGTGTCACACCTGTAACACAACAGACCGCAATGCCATCTGTGTGAACTGCATCAAGAAGTGCCATCAAGGGCACGATGTGGAGTTCATCAGGCATGACAGGTCAGTCGTTTGCCCTAAGTAGTGCCAGCTGTATCATTTGGATGAAAAATTATATACACCTAATCAAAATCCTGTGCTTTTTACTCATTGAGATTTTTCCATGTCCCTACATATTTACCCAGCCTATTGAGATTTCCCTGTTTTTCTCTTCTATCCTCAGATTCTTCTGTGACTGTGGTGCTGGAACATTGTCAAACCCCTGCACGCTAGCTGGAGAGCCGACTCACGACACAGACACATTGTACGACTCGGCTCCTCCTATAGAATCCAATACACTGCAGCACAACTGAACTGGAGCACAGGATCCCCCAGACTTCAGCATTGAGTTATAAGAGACTCCATTTCTTCAGCAAGTCCAATTATGAAAAGAAAAATGCAAACAATACATTGACAGTTCTGTTTCACAGAATATGTAAAAACAAGACTTGGACTAGACATTCTGAAAGGAGACGTATATTTAAATATGTTCTGCTGTGGAAGCGCCACTTTTTCTTTTCCTGCGATTTATCGACAATGATAAAGACCCATTAATGTAGGACTGGGAGCAGAAAATTGTTGACTCAGGGTTTGGGGGGTCAAGTTGTTTTGGGCGGCTTAGAGAGGCTGTGGAAAGATGGACTTGAACCATGAGGCTCTACTTGTTTGAAGTGGGCAGGTGAAACTGCAGTGATGTACAGATCTGTTGTGGGCTGAGATGTTCAGTCGTTAGAGGCACGAGATCCTCAAGTGAAGGCAAAGGCCACAACACAATGCTTCCGTCTCCGGTCTACCTTTGCGCTCGTATATATGTACAGAAAAAATTACCTAGCACTTCTGCTTCTTTTTTTTTTTTTTTTTAGGAAAAAAAATGTTTTGATTTTAATGCTTTCATGTAGTTTTGTAATTTCATGCAAAAATCTTACTGTACTTGAATGTCTTTTATTTTATTAAATGTATTATTTTTTGGTTATTACATACACCCTAGAGTTGCTGTAATTGAATTCATGTCGCAGTATCAAAAGTTCTTTCTGTGAAAGAGGACAAAGACAAAAACACTATTCTCTTCAGCAATTATGAATATTTAACATTTACGATAAAACCTTTTGGGATCAGAACCTTGAATTTGTGTGCATTCACAAGATTTGTTTGGCAAAGTATAATGGTACATTTATTAATACTTAAGTACTTTCAAATTATCCAGCTAGAAGCTGGATATTTGTTCAAATTATTGCATTGGGACTATGCATGTTGACAAAGTAATAACACCTTCAAACTCTTTCCTCATTAAGTCTGACCGTCTCAAGAGTGATACTTTTTTTTTTTACTTGTTTTTACTTTACCAATACAATGTTGGTTTAAACTACTAAGTTTGCTTGGGATAAAGATTTAAAGGCTGTATACAACATGGATTATATCCAGGTAATGGTTAATTAACAAAAATAAACAAATCTTGTTTAAGCACTTCTATATTGGTTCTAGAGTACATCTGACCTTTTACCATGTTACATGTTGCTGGAGATTTATTTAGTAAGGCTATTGCTCTACTGAAGCTGAGACATATCTACACAGCTGTATATGGTTTCATTCCCCTCCCCTCCATGTGTATTGGTGACTGTGGGTTCACATACAGCCTGAATTGTATGCATGTGTCATAACACCTAGACTTAATATATTGTGAAGTATTCAATATCCATTATGTAGATGCTAGTGTGAATTAAAGGGTTTAATTTCCTAGATATGAGAAGTGGTCATTTTTTTTAAAATAAACTTTATTAGATCATTACAGTAGTGACTTTTGTAGGTGAGAAGTAGGGATAACAGACTACGTGGTACAAACAGTACAAAACAAATTAACCAAATCCTTTTCACAGGCTGCCTATCATTCGGACCAGTGAGGCGAAGTGTGTACCATCTGCAGAGGGATCTTCAGCAAAGAGGCAAATCTTCCTGTGAAGCAAAGCAAAAACCCAGGTCAATCTAAATGAACATATTTATCGTATAATCCCCTTGTTCTACCTCTGCTCGTCAAAAAATGTGTAGAATTCATACTTGAAGACTCTCAGGCAGATGGTGCTGGTCTCAAACTCCTTAGCCTTTTGGTGACCGGCTTGTATGACAGCTTCTGGTAGGTTGGCGAGCCTAGCTGCGTTGAAGCCATAGCTCTTGGGACATGCCCCGGCAATAAACTTGTAGAGGAAGGTGATGGTCTCTTGACTGGGGTCCTCACACTCGTTCTCCACCATGCAGGCCTGAGGGACAGACAGGCTTACTTAGACAAAGGACCACTTCAAAATTACCTTGTGAATGAACAGCAAAAAACTAAGTGGTATGACTGACACTGCTCATTTGAGGTCCATCTGTGTGTCTGTTGGTGTTGTGCATATGTTCTGCTCACCATGTGACCCAGCCTCACAGCAGGGTTGTTGGCATAGTCTTCCACTAGCGAATGGTAATGTGTTGAGAACAGCGTGCGACAGCAGATCTTCTCAGCAAGTTCGTTCACAACAGCACTGGCAATGGCGGTGCCATCGTACGTGGCTGTGCCTCTGCCTGCAAAGGAAGGTTGCGGTTGAGTTTTGAACTGTTGACCACACAGTACACACAAATCAAGCAAGAGGCAAAAGCAACACAAAAACCTTTCATTTGGAGTGCAGGGAAGGCCACTTCCTGCTTGTGTGGCAGTGTATTAAACGTTTAAACTGCTATCTCTGTATTGTGGTATGTGTCCATGTTCCAACCCATGCTATCTCTGTTTTAGGATCCCCCATTTTCCACTAATGTCTCGCACTGTATGAGAGAAAATCACTGTGAAAGTATGTAACAAAGAAGCTCACCTGACAAGTCACTGGCATACGGTTACTTACCCAGTTCATCCAGGAGCACCAGGGAGTGTTTGGTCCCGTGATGCAGGATGCTAGCGGTCTCACTCAGCTCCACAAAGAAGGTGCTCTCTCCTGGAACACACAGGCCCAACAGATCAGCAGGGGGGAGAAAGCAACGGGACAAAATGGATTCTGTGCGAGGGGTTTCGGGAGCTTGCCTGCCATGATGCGGTCCGAGGCGCCCAGTCGGGTGAAGACCCTGTCCACAGGAGTGAAGCGAAGGCTCTCGGCAGGAACATAGCAGCCCAGCTGGGCCAGGATGACCACCAGTCCACACTGCACAGAGCACAGCCAATGACTAAGGTCAAATAAACAGACTTCCTCGCATACATCCGCGGTGTTTGCAGGCTCGGCCATTTACTCCTCAGGGCCGCATTCTGCATATTACATGAATGTGGAAATACGGCGAGCTGTTCAACTGCAGTGGATTCCCATACCCTTCAAGACATGTTCAATTACCTTTAAAGCCCAATGGCTTTGACCCAGATTATGTTTGGGAACTCAACTCCCTATGAACAGAAAAAATTGTCTTATGGCAGGGACCTACCAACCATTCCAAAGTCTAATTTAAAACCCAGAGGAGACCGAGCTTTTCCCATTAAAGCCTCCTTCTTTGCAGTAATATGTTCAAAGTCAAGATAACCTCAGTCACTTTATTTATAATACACTTTGACACGCCCTGCCACCAGACCTACTCTGACTGAAGACATAGATTGAGAAACCATTTATTCTTTTCAATTACATTTTAAATGTTACAATTATGTGTACGTTGTCACAATCATATGAGTCTATCTTGCTTTTTGTCTAAAGACTTGTATTAATATCAGTTTTTCATCTATTTTTTTATTTTACCAGGTTAGTCTCATTGAGATTCAGAGACCTGGCCAAAAAAGCAGCACATAAAAAAGTGGCCCTGTGTAATAAGCACCTGTCTCATGAGGGTGGACTTTCCGCCCATGTTGGGTCCCGTGACAAGCACGCACGGGGCTCGTCCGTTTCCCTCTTCCTCACCCTCCTCCTCATTGCCAGGGCAGCCAATGGCAATGTTGTTGGGGATGAAGTCATCTCCAAAGAAGGTCTTGGTGACACAGGGGTGGCGAGAGCCTCTGAGGTCTAGGAAGGGTACTGATTGGTCATCATCCCTCGGGAGCAGCACTTGTGGCCTGCTCATTGGTCCATCTCCCCCCAGACTGTAGCGTGAAAGGCTCAGTAGAACATCTGTATGGAAGACAAGTGGCAAAGAGACCGTTCAGATCTCCATTCAATCTAAGCCTAAGTAGCCTATTATATTCACAGCATGCACCAGAAAGGTCTGGAAAGGAGGGATTGACGTTCCTGCTCTCATAACAATGAAACATGGAGGGAGCCAATTGTTCATTAATATCAAACGAAATATGTAAACAAAACATGGAGTAGTTGTTTACGTTTGTCATGCCTCTGCGGAGAAACACATTAAGCAGCTGCAGACAAATACTCTCTCAGCATAGAGCAAGCAATACTAGCAATAAACACTTGTCATTATAGTTGACAGACCATTATGGGTTTAATGTGCCAAAACAAATATTTATTTGACACAAACCCGTATTAAATATTGACACACCAATCAAAAGGGTTGTGTGCTGGTGATGTGAAAAGCAGTCAGCAAGTCTAGTTAGATCTACATTTGGCATATTTTTCCATCACTAACAGGTTCAGGAAATGTATCAACGGCAGTGAACACCTGCAACACGAACACACACCACACGTTTTCTCGGATGCCAACATTTTATATTTTAACATGTCTTTGTATGCACAGAATGTGAATGTAATAGAAACCAGTGAGACTTGAAAAGAAATGTTTCCTAATCTCCTAGAACAGAGCAAAGATATGACGCTCATATTTACCGAGAACAGCCATGCACTCCACCCCCGTCTGCCAGTCTCTGTAGTTCTTGTCAAAGTTATAGAAGAGCCGCCTCATGCAGTCCTTCAAGGCGGCATCCCTCTTCTCCTCGAAGCCCTGCAGCTGGGAAAACAGCCGCTCAATCTCCCGGGTCCAGTAGCGCTTCCAGCCTTTCTTGGTGGACTTCACCTCAAACTCCTCCGGAATGCTCCTCTCTGAAACGCTGTCGGGCACCTCCATCTGATAGCGGTTCCGCCCTGTGCCCCAGTAGGCCATGTTCTTACAGCCCAGTCTCTTCTTTTGTCTGTCCAAGTACTCCTGGAGTTCTCTTTCACAGTTCTTGATTCCACTCCGGGCCTGGTCGTACTCCGGGTCAAAGCCCTCCTTGGGCGTGATGACGCCTGTGGCGCGGGCTTTCTGGTGGTCAAATGCCGTGTCCCAGCGCTGGAGCTCCGCCGACAGGTCTGGAAACAGGCCCTCCTCCCCGTCCGACTTCAGCTGGACCACTTGGCGGAGCAGTTTGGAGTGGATGTCGTCTGTGACGGGAGCCAGGGTGGAGACAATGAGCAGCATGGTTTTGAAGCCCTCCAGCGCCGAGAGGAAGTCAGCGATCTTGCGCTTGCTGTAGGTGACCTCCTCGTAGAGCACGGCTCTGCCGTCCGGGTGGTCCTGGCCCTTTAGAGGGGTGCCGATGCTGTGGATCTTACTGAGGAGGCGCTCCAGGTCTGGGAGCTTCTTTAGCAGCTCAGACACCTCTGTTGCCTGGGCCTGAACACCCATCAGGTCCTCCAGGGCGTCCAGTCTGTCCCCTATGGCGTTGGGGTTGCACAGAGGGGCACAGAGCCACTGCTTGAGAAGCCTTTTGCCAAAAGGCGTGGAGCAGGTATCCAGGCGCTCCAACAGCGTGCCCTCGGAGCCGGCCGACACGTTTTGAAGGATCTCCAAGTTGGCCAGCGTCACCCCGTCCAGGACCATGCGCTGGCGGGTCTGAGCAAAAAAGCTGGAGGGGCCCGCTGCCTTCTCCATCTCCACATCGACAGGGATATACTCTTCAAAGTTGGCCAGGGAGAGCAGTTCTTGGTCGACCAAGCATTTCTTTAGGTAGAAGATGCAACCCCCTAGGGCTGAGAGGGCCAACTCAAAGCCCTCCTTTGGGGTGAGGCACAGGGAGTCACTTTCTGAGGTCATGGACTTGAGAACCGCAGGAAGAAAAGCACCTCCAGTTTCATTATCTTTCTCAGCACTCTCCTTGAAGTAGTCTTCTTCTGCCAGAGCCTTGAGGGTCTTCTGAGCGTCCCAAAACTGGCTACCTGGCAACAGAAACCAAGGAGAAATGTGGATATTGTTATTTTCTTTAAGCTAAACACTTAATTGTGTTCTCGTTTGAAAATAGAAGCATAAACTAAAAGCTGTTTTGTTTTTTTACCTGTGCTGAGCCCCTCTTGCATGGAAGATGATAAAGAGGCCTTTAAGATTTGACGTGTTTCAGCAGATGGGTTCCCCTTTTCGAAGAGGACTTGGGCAGGTGGAAAGTGCGCCACTAGGGTGCGCAGTCGAGAGCAGTGGCGGTCATCTTGGAACTGGCCAACGTGGAAATAACCCACTGAGGTGTCCACAAAGCTGACCCCATAGGTACGGCCACGCCCTGAGCTCTCCTCCTCGGCCTTCTCCTTCAGACTGAGCAGGTACTTGCTCTGCGTCTCCGAAGGGGCACCGTCTAAAACGCTGTAAGTCTGGGTCCCTTTGGTAATCACCCTGCACACCTCGCGCCTCACCACCCGGTCAAACTTAGTGGGACGTAGCATGGTCTTGCAGCGAGCCTCCATCATCTCAGGGGTCTCCGTCTGCTCCACACGGGCCACCTTGTATCCTTTCTGGACCAGCCCGTCTGAGAAGCGTCCAAAGCCAATCTCCGGAAAGCCGGAGTGGGCCCAGGTCCCCTTCATAAAGGTTAAGCCCAGCTCGTTCACTCCAATTACAGCGTCCATGTGGTACAGCTCGTAGAACTTGCCCACCTTGTAGAACAGCACAGTGTCAAACAGCTCGGATTTAAGCTGCCACCAGCGTCTCATTCCAGGGGTGGTTCGATTGAGAAAGTCCTCTGGCACATACAGGCTGGTTGGGTCGTAGTCCTCATCTGTCTGTCTACGCCTGCGGCTGTCTTTTCTCTTGCCTTCGTGCAACCAATCCAGCTTCTCATGGTCCCAAACTGTGGCTGCGCCAGTGGTCTGGCTCTCAAAACTATCCGGGGCAGAAAAAGCTGACAGTCGGGACTTGGTGTCAGCTGTGACTGCAGAGGGGGCTCTCTTCGGGGCCTCGGTGGGTGTTGCAGGGGCCTTGGATTTTGGTTTGGGCTTCTCTACGGTGCGTTTGCGTTTCACCGGCTTGACCGGACTGTCTAGTTCAGACTCTTCTTCGCTCTCCTCCTCCTCAGAACTGCTCGCCACCTCTTCCTCGTCTTCGTCCTCGCTGCTGGCCGCTGCTTGATCCGGCTTGAACTCGTCGCCGGAATCATCGCTGTCCGAGGCTACAACGATGCGGCGACGCTTAGGCTTGTTTCCCTTGTCAGCTGTGGCACGTGACACACGCCGACCGGGCTTGGACTCCGCTCCCTCTATTTCCGGCTCGCCCTCCTCGCTGAGCTCTTCATTGGACAGTGTTGACCCGTCAAGCTGTCCAGAGTCAACATGAACAACAGTCAAGAGCATTACACACAAATAACTGTATTGCTCTTATGGAAATGATGAGGCCATATTAGAGAAAGAGAGACAAGTTTAAGATGGATTTTTATTTGCATATTCACATATTTTCCTAATCTAAATGATCAAGCAGAATTACCTCCATTTCTTCGTCATCTTCGTCATTATCTGATGGATCTGTGCACAGAGGCCCTTTCAGTCTAGTCTCCAGACTGTCAGACATAACATTGTCAGCAAGCTCCATTGCCCTGCGAATCACTGGTTTGACACTAAAGAACACCCCTCCTGTTTTAGCATCACTGCTCTCAGAGCCTGCAATAGAGAACATTATAATTTGTTAAGTACAGTTTCTATGCAGCAAGAAATGGCAGTATGTTGCTGCAAATCAGCATGCAATTCATTCTGTACGTGTAAATAATGCTGTGGTGAGGGATTAAATTGCACGCTTACCATTATACTCTCGGACAAACTTGGTGCTGACCCAGCCCCTTGTAGGAGGCTCATCAAAGAAGTGGACATGCAGCCTTTGGTCTCGTCCACGACCCCTCATCTGTAGACCACTGAGAGGCTGGGGCACAACCATGCAGGGCCACCAAGGGTGCCCCTCCAATTTTGCCCACACCAACGCACCCGCATTGAAAGGGCATGATTGGCTTAGGAGAGAGGTAGAGACTCCAGCATTAAATCGCATTTAATGTAACATGGCAACATTTTGCAATATAAATCAATCAACATGAATAATATATACATTTTCACTAGCTAACTTTATAAATGTTCATGAATGTGCATGAATCACCGAGTGTTTGCAGACTTAAAATAATTATACCTCCAGCAGTGGTTGACTAAACATGTATTAATGTCCAATGGACTAGAGTTGGCGGGACACCGATTACTTGAGGCAGCAATTAGCCGGCTTTGATAATACCAGCTGAGTACTTAGTTTAGGACAGAACTTGCAAGACAGGTAGCATAGTGACTGGTAAGGAGCTACAGGCCATAGCTAAATAATTTTAGCAGGCCTAGAATTATCGGCTGCTAAAGTTGCTAAAAAATAAACGGTGTGTAGTTGGCTCCTAGCTAAGGTAAACGGGAAACGGCTAGCGTTAGCAAGCCAGCTAGGATAAAATAGCGTCAGGTCGGTACAAATGTCAAATCGTTAGCAAAGCCAAGAGTTGGTGCAGAACGCTGGTGTCACTATTGCAAACACTTCATTACTAAAGCCATACCTCTCATTTTTTGTTGCCGGTTTATCCCCAAATAGCTTTTTGAAACCTCCTTTGGCCACCTTTGCATTCTTTTTCGACGGGGTTTTCATGGAGGTTTGTTTACCAGTTGCATGTTTAGCTTGCTCTTTTGGAGAAGAGTTGGACTTGCGAACAGAAGATGGCAAGTCTGCCTCAGTAGGGACCGAAGGACTGGGCTTCGGCTTGGACACCGGTGGTGGCGATTTATTGAAAAAGTTAAAAATTGAGCTTTGCTTGGCCATTGGGCGTTTTGGTAAGTTTTAACAAATGCAATACTATTGTTTAATATTGCGATTTGGTCGAATAACTACCCTGCACGTCCCAACTGGTCCTTGCATGTGGTGACTCAGTTCGCGGGAAAGAGTGGGTAAGCTGAGTCACGTGGACTTGTGGGCGTGGAAGTCAAATTCGACCAATGATCGGTCATGAATTCTTCCGCGCTACTAGAACCAAAACAAACATTAGTTATGATTAGTTTGTCCACTCGTTATATTCCAGTTTATAATAACATGCATATAATCAATATTGTTTATCTAATGCATTGATTATTGAGGTTTAACTTGGTCCATGTGTGAGACGCATGTCACCGGCAGAGAGCAGTATAGCATATTTATAAACTGCATGCTTTGGCGGTATTGTAATAAATGTGTGGAGCAGTAGACCGTTCATCATAATATGTGCTCTCGTCAGATGCATTGTGCATATTGTATTTAATCTTTGATCTATTTTCTTCTTTATTTAATCAAAATAATAAAAGTATACGCTATGTACTTGCATTTAAATGACAATGGCAGCCTTACCATGGCTTCATGCCCCTCCTGTTAAAGCTTTATAAAGAATATTCCAGAGATAGAGGAAAAAACAATTGCCAGAGTACTTGTCATACTTTCAACTTGTTTTAAGTTAAATGGACCAATCCCATGTGGTGACTACTATAATTCATGGGAATGCTCATGCCATAATCATGAACACCATCATTCAAAATACCAGTGTGTGCCAGAGGAAAAGAGCAATCCCAACAAATGGTTCTCTAGGCTAATTTCACCCAATTACACTTAATAACATGTCAACTGAAGTAACTAATTGTTTTGATCCAATTACATCCCTGAAGCTAGTATTAGCTCTTCACACTTTGGTTTCATCTGGGAAAAAATACATGATGGCTCATTACTACAGAACCTGAATGAACACAACTAATGTCAAGAATTATGTCATATGCTGTCCATGTTGATTCTGTACTCAAACTCAAAGAGCATTTGATGTCGGTGGTATATTAAGTTTCTCCATAGAATATATGCAATACACGCATACATAGCACACTGAAGATCCCGCTTGTTTTTTACTCTTTCTCCATAAAAATATAATAATACAGTTTGCATGGTTATACAGCACGCCTCCATCCTCTCAGGGGTCTCTGTCTGCTCCACACTGCTAACCTTTCAGTACCTGCCCGTCTGGACCATCCCTTTCTGACTGGCCTGTCTGGACCAGCCCGTCTGAGAAACGTCCAAAGCCCCGGTAAGTCAGAGTGGATGTGGTCAAGAGGTTATGAATTATATTATCAAAATCAAAACCTTATTATTTCTACCTTATAGGGAAGAAACAATTAGTCAATGCATGTACTTGTCAGCAGATTATAAGCAAAGAACATATACCTTTGTGATTGGACATTTGTTTGAACATTTTGTTCACTTCTTGGCGAGCAACAGCTTTCATTTAAATTAATCTACCTGGCTTCACATACTGGTGTCATACCTGAAAAGAAACAGCGAGGCGCAGAGTATTGTCCCTGAGAAGATTTGGGAGTGGATTCTGCAACGTAAACTTTCTGATAAAGAACCTGCTGTGAGAATGCTGAATTCATCATTGCCGTTGGTAATCTCTGGTTCCTTCTACCCTTAGTTTCAACATCAGAGGTGGTGGACCAATGTTGGAGATCGTCTTACATCATCCTGAACAGCTGTAAATGGACTGTGACCTTGTAACGAGTCAATGGAAACATTACCTCGAGGGAATACAGATCAATTGGTCTTGAAGCTGTGTCCAAATGTCCTGATCGGTAAACGTCATACAGAGGACATTCCAGTAAATTGGTGGCGGCTGCAGGCTGGTGGATTTCAGATCATGATCGTAAACCAGAACATTAAACACCAACAGGATTTGATATGAGGCTTAGTTATATCACATCACATTAGGGCTATACATCCATGTCTACAAAACAAAGTGACCTGAGTCTGAATAATGAGCAGTATACTCCCATTAATGGTAGACACAGGACAGTGTGGTTGACCTGTGTGTCACACCCATTCGCAATTGTGTGTGTCCATGTAAATCTGGCGCCAGTCAATGTAGCTTGATGCTAACACTGAGGGGAGTCAAAGATTGATGATTGTCATCCCATTACTGCTTATCTTTCAGTGCCGGCTGACAGCATTGTCACAGTGGGTCCTCCTAGAGAACATGTTTTATTCCCTGATATCTGCTACAAAATGGCCTCCTGTCGTTATCTCTTTTTTTCTGTCTTGGAAATCCCACATTGCCTTCGGTGCCAGTTTTAGTGGCGGTGTATCATTATGTGTCGCTGCTCTTTCTGTCAGTGTTACATCAGAATAGGTTCCTCTTTAGATCCTCACACACCTTGGCTGCCAACATACAATCTGCTGAAGTCAAAAGATACAAGGCTATTTTGTGAAGTGTCTAATCTCCCCACGGTCAGCCCCAAATTGTTTTACAGAGGGTAGTTTCTACTACTACACGCTGTCTGAATGAAACTTTTTTAATAACGGTTGTTGTTTTTCAGATTGAACAAAATATATTTGCAGTTAGCTTAAAAGTTTTTGCTGCATGTAGTGATTCGATTTGGAGCTAGCTATAGCTCTCTGCTGTTTACGTGCTGGGCTTAGGAGCTGCTTGGAGTCAAATCGATATGATAACATTGAGAAGCAAATTGAGAACAACCTAAAAACATTTTCTGTAGTATTGTCGTTCACTTTTGAGTCTTGTCGTTTTCCCTCTCTCTGGGGAACTAGTGTGGGCAACAAAGATTTATTGCAAGGAATTAAGTATAGGAGTGCATCTTTGAATGGCACTCAGTTATCAAAGGTCAATTTTCTTTCCAGCTCAATGGCCACATTAGTCGCCTAGTTTTGTAAGATATTTCCGGGCAGAGTTTTTATTGATGATGATAACGTGTGGCTTTGTTGAGCACTGAGACCGCCTTGAGTGACAGGGTGTCTTGTACAATTATAATTACACTGTGAGTCTCCAAACTGTCCTGGCAGCATGATGCCGTGACATGATGTATTCAAAGCTTCAGTACATCACTCTGACCCCCTCTTTTTAAAAGCTATTTGGCCCAAAGCAATTACCAGGGCCTGTGTCTTTCACCAAGCAGGAGGGAAAGAGGGATGAAACAAGGGGTATCTGGCATCCCTAGGTCCCCTAAAGCCTAAAGGAAGGCTTTCAGGGGTGGAGTGCCTGGTTGCTCTCTGGGCCCCTCTCTCTCTCTCTCTCCCTCTCTCTCTCTCTCTCTCTTTGTGCCTCTCCGCCTCACTCTCCCTTCTCACCATTGCTGTTTTCCTGCCATGCCCTCGATATCTGGTTCAACCCACAGCAATTAAAAGAGCTGTCACTGCCTGAACGTACCTCAGCAAGCTCAGGGAATTACATAGAAATAATGGTAAAATCAGAACACATATTTTACCCTAAAAAGCCTATTCCTGCTGACTGGGGATTTTCCCTTTTTTTTCGTGAAAATTACAAGGCAACCCAAGAATAGTTGTTAGAATGATACATCAGCACTTTAATCCGTGTGTGTGTGTGTGTGTGTGTGTGTGTGTGTGTGTCCTGTAACTAGTACCACCTCACTTACCAAAACACAATCCACACAGGTAGTACACCACACACTGAACAAAAAAAGCAAAAGCAGAAACTTAGGCTTTATCAACTATTTTTGCCAAAATCTTTGAATTCAATAAAAAAAGAAAGAAAACTGCTCCCTGCGACTCAAGCTTGTTTTGGTTGAAAGCCAACTTGCGAAAGGGGTAGAGATAGAAGCATGTATCACCGCAGCAATATAAGATGATATCTAGCAAAATCATGAATAATTTAGCCTATATGGAAATAGCCCTGCTCTTTTCCTTTTGCGTTCCAAGTTGCATTTCCTTCCTAGTCCAACAAATTACCCTAATTACCCTGAGGTCAAATCATCATAATAAAATAATTCAAAAGTGTCAAATTTTTATTTATGTCTACTTTATTCTCCTGTATGTTATTTTCTTTACCTACTGTATTCAATCATAATTATTTTTATGTTGTGCTGTTTGTTGTCTTTTGCACTCACAAATGATGACTCCTCGGCAGAGCTAGTTCAGGCGGGCAACTCAGACAAAAGCAATTATCTACGTCACGCAATCAACCAGTTGCATATGCTCATTAGTTAATTGTGGTCTTCTTGAACCGCAGTTTATTCACCACAATGGCTCCTACAAACGCTTCATGCTCACTGCTGCACCACACTGTTTCCTACAATTGCACAAATGCTCACCGCTGCACACACGCTATACACCTGCTTGGTGCTTAGCACCCACTATTGTTCAGTATTTGTCAGGTGGAATCTTCCGATATCTGCTCCCTTCCCATGGTTTCAGTTGAGTGTTGAAATGACCTTGGGCAGGGAATTAATTCAGAGAAGCAGACCCTTGATGCCAACTTTCAATGTATTACCATGTTACTGTAATAAACATTTAAACATATCGTAAGTTGTCCTGACTGAACTAGTAGTAGTAGTGGTACAGTTTGCAAAGGAAATAACTAGTATTTAAGCATGAATTTATCTTAAAGCAGAAAGTTGTTGTCTAGTGCATGATCACCCTAGAATTATAGCCACTATATACATTCTATATTCTAGTACAGTCCATCCTTTTTTTATTTTAACAGACACACGTTAGTCTAGAAGGATTGTAGGACGAGGGCTGGTGGTGAAGATAATTGGTTAGTGATGGTAATGAGCGGAAAGGAGTCCACTATTAAATGAGTACTATGCTACGCCTTATCGATCCTTTGTCCACAGACTGCACTCTTCGAATCCCCCAGCGATCCCCTTTCACCCTGAGGCTTTGCCACTGACAGGGCCCTCACCTACTGGTCCTAACAATGCTTGGTGCGAGGCTGGAGAGCTGCCTAATTTGAGTTTGCCATGGCAGTCACTCTCACTGTTAGTGTATGAAATATATTTTCATGCCTGACTGAGCTTGCTTTTCAATGTATAAGGACCGTTTTCAACGTTATTTTAACACTCCACTTGCTTAGAAATTGAAGGCTGGTTTGTTTAATTATTGAACCAAGATGGGTTTTTTCCTAAGGAAGTACTTAGACGAAAATAAGGCTTTAATTTGACTCGTTCTGTGAGGCTTTTAGATTTTTATGCATAATTTCACTGCACTTTCAAAACCCTGTTATCTAATAATAGTGTACAGTAATGTTTGAACACTTTCTGCTATTGAATACACTGCTCTCCATGGTTGTGTCATGTGTACTCTTGTTTGAGTAATTATAAGCAGTGATAAGAAAAATAGATTGGAGGTTAAATGGGAAATGGACTATTATGAGAATTTGCATTGTTACTTGTGGTAATCCCTTCAACATAGGAAAGAGTTGCGTTCCATTACTGTTCCTTGTATTTGGTGTGATCTTCATAAATTAAAAGAAGCCTTTTTGTCCTTCAAGAGCTCGCTCTTTATTCTTTTGTAGACTATATCAGTATTTTAGTGTAGTAATAACTCTGTAATTGGGTCGTATCCCGCCACTCGCTCTGACAGATGGTGATGTTGTTTGGACAAAGAGCAAAAGGGAAAGGAAAGCCGTACCTATAATGACTAACATTACATTATTTTAGTGTGAGGGTGTTTGCACTTACATCAGGAATCATTTGAATAGTTGGTTGTTCAAATAGTTCTTAGTTTACCATTGGTGGGACCCTGGTCAGAGTGATGCCAGTCTTGCTGTCCCAGTTTATGTGTTAATGTTGTGTTGTACTTGAAGGATAACTGCATTTTCACGTCCTCGTAACATGGTTAAGAATTTACTAGGAATGTTAATGTAAAATGTTAAGGGAAGTTTGGGATGCCCTGCTTGAACTGCTACCTCCGCGACCCGACCCCGGACCAAGCGGATGACGATGATGATGATGATGATGTTAATGTAAACTTAATGTGTAACCTAAATTTAATCGATCAGGATTGCAGTGTAGTCCTGAGCAACTGCGCTTCCAGGGAACTGTATGTTTGCTTAGTGTCATCATACTAAAGTACATCCTCACTGACTCTTAGGCAGGTTGAATGTCAGCTGGTGTGTGTGGTTTTCATGTATTGATAGCTTGTGTAAGCAAACAATATGAATGGGCTTTGATTTTATGGCTCTGGTCATTTCTTCTGTGGAACTGCATGACACAACTGTTAGCAGAGACCGCTGTGGAAGTGGACTACATTGTGAATTCCTGAGAGTCCATGATGCTCAAAGAACTTACCATGCATACTTATAACTTTACAACACAGACGTTTTGAAAGTGCTTCTAGGACCGGTGTGTGTGTATGTATGGTGTGCTACTTTGGTACTGTTTATGTGTAGGCATATTTATGTCTGTTATGAGTTATGAGTTTATGCCTCTGTGATCTTTGTTTATTGCGTTTAAATTGATATTTTCACAGGCAACTCCTGGGTAGCGTTGCCAGCCTGTTGTTTAACGAGGTTATAAATTACTCTGTCTAAAGTATTGATGTTCGGCCGTCTCTAATGACTGATGGCCATCCAAATACGACGAGACCCATGAAGAGTCTGGGATGCTGGAAATGAAAGCACTTCCTCTCCCATTGGCGGCTCTACACACGAGACAGAGCTGCTGCCTGCGCTGACCGACAGCCTCATGGTATATGACTAGTCAGATAAGAGAGATGATCACTGAGACATGGCGCCATTACCATACACACACACACACACACACACACACACGCATACACAATAGGTCACCATTAGAAACCCTGTAAACAATAACCTTTCACTTATACACGTTCATCCACTCCATTCTCACTTATCAGAAGAATGACTGGTGCAGGATAATAAAAAGAAAAACGGCATTTGAGGTTATATTGGTGAAGTTGTTACTTTGTAATCTATTCACGTGCTTAAAATATAGAGCAATGCAGGTCATTAAACCATCATCCCCATTTACTTTAATTTGAATTGGCTTCCAATGTACATGACCTTACCGGTGAACCTTTCTATATTGGAATATTTTACAGGGCGAATATATTTCTGGAGGGAGAGAATGACGGAGAGAGAGAAAGAGAGAGAGAGAGAGAGAGAGAGAGAGAGAGAGAGAGAGAGAGAGAGAGAGAGAGAGAGAGAGAGAGAGAGAGAGAGAGAGAGAGAGAGAGAGAGAGAGAGAGAGAGAGAGCATCATTCTGACCTGTCTGGTAAGACAGAGAGGTCACAGTGTTAAGTCCTGCCAGTGTTAAGTCCTGAGACCAATAGTCAAGTGCCTAGTCAATACCAGAGCGCTCTTTGAAGCCCCCTCGGTTTTATTACATTCCTCACTTGTCCCTGCTGACTGTCCCTCCAAAGCCTGACGGACACGCTCAGCTCTGACATCCTAAACTCACTGTTTGACACTTACAGGCTAATGTGGGCCCCCCAGGAGGGCAGCCAGGAACCAACTGACCACCCGCTCCATGACTCAAAAATGCTAATGCATGTCAACGTCATGAATGAATATCACGGCCCGTTGGCCATTGTCCCTAACGCATCTGCAGTGCTGCCACTCCAAATGATGGAAGGATGTCTTCCTGGTGATCACTTCCTCCCAGCCGCAGGACTGTCCCCTTCACTGTAACTCAGCAAGCTGTGACAACAGCAGTATGGGGACCTGTTTGGGGGTGATGTCTGGGGGGGGGGCACTCGAGGTCAGACCATGTTAATATGATTCATGCCTCCCACCATTTACCTTCCAGCTTTGGACAGCTGAGCAGGACATATGGATTACCTGCCTCCATCTCTAATTTGCACTGCAACCATTAAGGTATGCAATAAATCCACCAGACCAGAACACAACCCTCTCTGCACTGACATGTATCCTGTGTGTGTGTGTGTGTGTGTGTGTGTGTGTGTGTGTGTGTGTGTGTGTGTGTGTGTGTGCATGTGTGAGTGTCTGTGTGTGTTTGTGTAAGGGAGAGTGAGTGTGAGTGAGGTTTGTGTGTGTGTGTGTGTGTGTGTGTGTGTGTGTGTGTGTGTGTGTGTGTGTGTGTGTGTGTGTGTGTGTGTGTGTGTGTGTGTGTGTGTGTGTGTGTGTGTGTGCATGTGCACGCCCACGTCACGTGTCGGTCTTTGACCAGAAGGAAGCACAGCGCTCTGATGAGCAGAGGAAGACGGCCTCTTTTAATGGCCATTGAAAGATTCAGGTTTGTCTTGACCAATTCCAGGCTTTTAAAAGATGTTTGTTTGGTGTGAGCAGAGCTCTTTGAACTCCATGGCACTGTGAGATGAAGGAGATGTTCTGGCTAGCATCACATCGGCTGCAATTAGAGCCTCTATCATTTGAAACGTGACGGATAACCAGAGGACACCGAGAGCGCCGGTAACTAGACTGAAGCTCCTGCCCTTTCCATCTCCCACAGTGCCATCGTCTGCCCACATCTCCTGCCCAGGCCCCCCTGTCTTAGCACGGCTGTGCCAGTCTAGAGAGCTGAACTCAGAATGTGAGTCCAGGGCACCTGCGCTCTCTCCCGGGTTTGGCATGGGCCTCAGCATGGCACAGCAGTATAGGGCTGGGGAGCACTGTCTAATACATGGCTGGCGTATTGTTTGCTCTCTCTCTCTTTTTAATGGAGCCTTTTTTTTATTGACTGTGTGGCAGCATTGACTTTTGCTCGGCTGTGTGAATCAGGGGGGCGGGGGGGGGGGGGGGGGGTGAAGGCTTGCTCAGCAATAAGAAGTCGAGGACATCAGCGGGAACCAGATGCCAACTTGGCAAGTCACGGTGCTGTGGTTGGAGCTGGCCAATCTAAAATCCATATGTGCAATACAAAAATGTCCATTTCATTGCAGAGCAGGACAGGCAGGGGGGATTGGGGCTCTAGCTGAGTGTGAGAGCGTGTGCGTTTCAGGTCTGTGAACGCTTCATGATATGAAAATCCTCAGGCGTTGTCTGATTCACTCTCCAATCACAAGGAGTGAAACAAGCCTACCATCCCTGTATGGATGTTATGCCAGTGTGACTGACCTTTATATTCATGTGAATGGTACCCAAAGTCGCCTAGCCTCAGGAGATGGGCAAACATCTAGCATACTGACTGTTGATATAGCCGGAGAGAATTGCTGGCATTCTGAATTTCCAATGAAAAAGGCAATTAAGTGGCATTTAACCCCCTAGCACTATGACAATACCCTCAATTCACTCGACACCACCTATTAAAACCAAAGGAAAACGCTGACCCCTGTTTCTATTTCCTCTCTTCCCTTTTGTGTGTTTGATGCTTCTGTTCCCCTCAACTCTTTATGGGAAACATAGTGTGCTCCATGCCCTTATAAAATGGTGTCATTACGTAAGGCCATTGAAGCAAGACAGCTGGAAAAACAAAAGAAAAGAAAAAAAAGGTTCTAGCTCTCATTCAAATGTGTATTGGTCATGATTTACTTGCCTTGTGTGCACAGGGGCTGGTTTTATTTGCCGTTTCAGAGAATGGGAGCGCTGGTCTTCATGGTCACTGGCTACGACTGTTCAACAGCTCCAGAGAGGTTGGTTCGCTTGGGTGAACGTGTCTTGGGCGACAGGGGTCATTTTTCCACAAGGCTTTCCATTATGGAATCTGTGGAGGCTATCTTGACAAAGCGCCCTGTACAGGCAGCTGGATCTCCATCTGTCTCGGCTGCGATCGAGCAATCTGCCAGTGGCAGCTCATTTGGACACCCTGGTACAGAATGTTCGTCACCAACAAGCTCATTACATTATCTTTTACATTGCAGATGTCTCCGAGGAAATAGGCAATGTTCGGATATTGCATACGTTTAGACGGTTAGATATTTTGTCCCGGTTCCAGATAGACGCAAATATCTTCCGTGTGTGATAGTTTTACTAAGTTGCATGGATTTAAACACCACCACTAAATTGGGCATTTAAAAAGATGTAAATACACGCCACCGCTATAGCCTTGTCAAACATAGAATTTGATTGTGTTACTACACTGGGGGAAAACGGGATCACACAGACATCGGTGGGCAGATGCAGCGGTCTTGTCACTTATCTCCATAAATCCCATCAAGTGTCCTCCAATTAGTCTCCGCACTGATATGAATAGATGTCTAATTAGAGCCACTTCGGATCCTTCCCGTCGTTGTTTTAGGCAAACAGGCTCCGGAGCATCTGTCGGAGGAGTCAGAGGCTCATCTGTCAGCTGAACCATCCTGCCTGTGCAATTAGACCAACACCGTCTAAGTCCTTTGAGAGCCGCCGCCTGTGTCCACGACGATGTTAGGAAACTTTGGCAAAGCTTATCTATGGGGACTTAACTGCTAAACTGGTAGGGAAAGGCAGCTTTCTGGCTGTGGAGGAAAGTGGACTTTGGGGGGGGGGGGGGGGGGGGGGGGGCTTCCAATGGAGCTCCAGACTGGGGCTGAGATGGAGGAAGAAGAAGATGATGAAGGACCTGTAATCAACTAAAGAAGAGACTGGGACATGATTCACACCATTGTGAAGACCCATAATGGTTACGCATATGCTGTGTGTGTGTGTGTGTGTGTGTGTGTGTGTGTGTGTGTGTGTGTTGTTCGCAATACCTCCAGTTGTAAATGTTAATGTCGACCATAAGCTGCTAAAATGTTACTGTGTGTACTTGTGCTTCCCTGGATAATTGACAGTAAGGACATGCTCGTTAGTTATGATTAGAGAGGGTGAGCAGGTGCACATGGTTGACAGGTGTTCCAGATCAACACTCATTCATTATAGTCCATTAGCTGCTGGGCAGCAGGTAAAACACTATCGATGTTGTCTTCATTTTGAGTAATTAACAGTCAATGTTATGCATGTCACACAGTCTGGAGTAACATTGGGTTGTGCCAAGTTGACTTTATTGACTTTTTTGTTGTATTTAACCGATACCTTTCCAGATAACTATCTCCAGATTCGTATACAAGTGTGTTAAACTACCAGGCTGTCAATCACCTACCAGGCTGTCAATCACTTCCCTCGCTGTTTGCCCACCGTGTTTCTCACTGTATGTGGTGTGATGTCGCTGGCTGTGATCTGTGACACCTGTGTACATGCACTCCACGAGCCAATAGCTCTGGGAACCCACAGGTAATCAACAGCCACACCGTTTGAGATTAGTGACCCAGGGTCAATAACACCAAAGCAGAAATGTTGCTTTTCTGTGACTAATTTACGCTCCTTCGATTCCATTTGTTTTGCCTTCTGGGAGAGAAACGTGCAATTCCAGGAATGTATGTGAGCGTCGGAAATTGTTCAAACTCAGATCCTTTATCTTGAGGTGACCTTTGGCTACCTTTTTCGATTGCATTTGCACAATGACAAGAAACAAAAGATGAATGCATACTCCCATGTGAAAGCAGGCTATTTAGACTATGGCCTTTGGTTTATGTTAATTATAATGGAAGCTTGTTCCCACTTTAACATTTATTCTTTCTGTTTTACTGAAGATGTACTATAGCCCGCCTCACACAAGCCAAACACACTTCCAATCCTCCTTCTCCTGTGAGTCAGCCTGCTATGTTTGCTAAGTCCTTCAATCCCCCAGGCTCTGAGCTGTCATTGCGATTTGAGTTTGGTGCTGGATGTCAGAATTTCTGCATTTTGCATGTTGAAATTATCAAAAGAGGAAGGGATTACAGCACAGGACCTCATAGAACGATTCAAGCTGTTGAAATTCAGACTGGAGTTTGGTTTAGTGTAGGTATTGTAAGTCGGTCCTGCCATTCTCTCTTACTTAGATATACACTGGATGGCAGGTTTGCGTGTAGAGTTGCACTGTCATGCATTTTACTATTTGTGTGAGGGATTAAGTCATCTTAAAGTGTCCATATTGTCCATTTGTTTGGTAGGGCAATGACTGGAACCAAGCCAGGGAGACCTTCTCAGATTGACCCTGGTATTAGAGACCCGTGCCACTCACTTATTGATAGACATCGTTGGTCACACTTGACAACTCTCCCTAATATTCATCAGCTGAGCTAAACACTCTCGCCTCGCTAGCACGACACTTGTCCAGCACCTTGACTGTGAAAATCTCATCAACCGTAATAGAGAACCTATTACAATGAGATTCTACGCCAGACACTGGCCAGAGGTGGAGACATTATTACATATGCATTTATTAGTCGTACTGTGTCACCTCTGACACTGGGGGCCACACAATGTAAGTATCTACTCTGTGTGTGTGTGTGTGTGTGTGTGTGTGTGTGTGTGTGTGTGTGTGTGTGTGTGTGTGTGTGAACTGCAGACAGGATTGCGTGTGTGTATGTGTGTTTGTAGTTAAGCATGGAAGGCCTTTGTGTACTCTGATTTGAACTGGGCATTGTGACGATATCTTCAGCTCCAATCTAAATTGAGGTGGTGCCGTCAGGGGAAGTGAAGACGAGCAGCGGGGTTTTGAAGCACAGGGTTTTGAAAACACGATAAGGAAATGTAAAAAATGCTGAGTCAGACTTACATTCATCTTTGTTTAAGTAGCCAATCCGCCTGTAAAGTCTGGTACTACCCAGGAAAGATTGGGTCACAGACTGCAAGAGTATCAGTTCTAAGATGTGAGTCCACACATTTTTTTAAAGCAACGCAAGAGTAACGCTTCATACTATGGCAGATCTCACTTTATCAAAGACCGACTTGGATATATATGGATAACAAGTAATGTAAAAATGTATATTAACAATGCTGACCTTAATAATTGCTGTTTCATTCAAATGTTTCTGTTGGAGTAATTGAGAATCGACATTGGCGGATACATAAACATCCTTAGCTGTAGGCCTTATCCGGTATGGCTGCTTTTACGATAGCACCACTGGACCATGAAATTTGCTGTTCCAAGAGACCCCTAATGCCTGAGGATTTAGCCTAGAGTAGGTAAGAATATTCAGTCAGCCATTCCTCTTCTTAATTATCACAGGCCTTCACCATTCTTTAGCTTTATGTCGTTTTCCCCTATATTCACCTCTTTGTCTTTACTTCAAATCCCCTGTGTTTTTGTTTAATAGACATTAAGCTGCTATGTACTGAATGACAATTTAGTTTATGCCTACTGCGGGATTTATTTGAAATTACTCATTGAATTTAACTTCAATTAACACCATGGCAAAATAAGGCTCCAAATGTTAGCAGATTTTGTTTTGCTTTACTTACCGGTACTATGTACTGTATATAAATTATAAAAATGGCATCAATTGCAAACCCATAACACAAAACATTAGCCGAGTCAACAATGCTAGGGAAAGACGTGTCAAAACGTGTTGTTTATCTTAACCCTGATGGCCATTTGTTTTCCACATATTATGCTTAAATGCAGACTTGCAAAGCAGACTGTACATATGAGCTATTTTGTGTGTTTGATAAAGAATATTTTCGGGGGAAGGGGGAGAACTGACCCTCTGTCAGCATTTATTCCCCCGAGATGCTCAAAGTCTGGTTTCTTTTTTCAATACCATTCAGCTTGTCAGAAAGTAGCACTGTGTTTGTTTTTATTCCATTCTTCTTGCTGTCTCTTGGGGAGCTGCAGGCTGTTGAGTAGGAGAGTGGACCTGAAAGGTGGGATTTGTTTGCGAAGCTGTGGTCCAAAAAAAAGTAACTGCTGACCTTGGAAAGCTCTAAGGTTGGAACAACGGCAGTTTATGACTGGGCGGTCTCAATGATTTGTGGGAACTGCAATAAGTTAGCTGAGAGTATGCGACGCTTCACACAGTGCGTTTAACGCTCAAAGGTCTAAATGTCACTATGGAGATTTTAGTGCATTAGGCCATGCAAGTTCAGGACAACACAATACTGTGTGTAGAGAAAGCAACGCATGGGTGTTCTGATCCATATGAATTGGAATTAATATGGAAATTCTTCAGGCATACAAGTTGTAGAAATGGTGTTTTCTGCAGTATGTTTCAGTAAGGCAAAAAGTTTAATTTGAATAATAAACAATGAAAGATTCTTGTGTTTTTTCCCCAAGATTATCTCTGGACCTTATTTCCAGTGGACTGAATCTCTCTTATTGAGTGAGTCAATAACATAGCAGACTTAGCATAAAGAATTGGATTACAGTTCCTATGATTACTGACTTAGCCCCATAATTGGATTTTTTTAATGTAAAATGAACAGAAAGACATACAGAAAGAATGAAATGAAAGTTTCTGTAGGATGTGTTCCTTGAATCTGACCTAAACAGTACAGGTGCCCAGCTGATGAAGGTCCCAGACAGCACCATGGAAGGTGCTAGTCATTTGGCTCCAGATGATTTCACCACCATGGACAGCGACAGTGTGTTGTACAACTCCGGGGCCTGTGAATTATTTGATGTAACACATCAAACACACTGACATATCTATTGGGTGTTGATCATAATAGGCTATTTGTATTGGAATAGACGAGGTGGGGAAAACAAATGCTAAGGCAGGATTTAGTGCTCAATCATTGATTTAAACACAGTACACGTATGATTGATTTAGCACCAAAAACACTTATATTAATAACCATTTGCCTTTATTTTCATGTTGATACTGTGCAATCCAATCTCCAGAATGGCAAGGGGAATTTCATCTAGAACATCTGTAGGGACTAGTTCTGTTTCATTGGGGTTTGCAATGTAGATCTAAATTCATGTCCTACTCCCTGTACTGAACTGCTCTCCCAGGCTTCAACGGCCACTTTTACCTGCTCCACTCACCAGGACTTGACATGCAGCGCGAAAGGCTCTTTCAACCCAATTTTTAAGTGACAAGTGACAAGGTGATGGATTTCCCTGTGTGTTCTAAATCTGCATAATCAACTGAGGGTCACCGAGGGGGAACGCACTATCAGCACACCTCCCCGCCCACCTACCATTCCTTATCTCACTGCAAGCACATGTGTGTCCTCTACAGCCTTAAACCTCATATTTATTCATGGGAGGTGCTGGAGGATTGTCTCTCCACTGCGTCCTGTGTGTCAGTGTCCTCCCTCAGCTTGGCCTCGGCTTCCCTTGGGTCTGGCCGAGTACTGGGAGCCAGACAGGGGAGTGCTCACCTCTGAACACCCGGCACTTACACTAATGACTGCCACAACACTTCAGCCCTAAGCATTGGCCCTTCTCATCAGCATCCCGCTGGCGTGTCCTCATCGTTCACCGTCATCCTTTTCATTGCCTTCATCCTCTCTTTCATTATGGAGTTATGGGTGCTGTTACTGATAACTGATAACTGACAACATATCTGATGCATGTGTGAAGGATACCAACGTCCTTATTGCTCACGTATGGACTCTGACATGTACAGTAAGGTAATGGACTCACCATTAAGCTCATGTAGCAGGCACCTCAGGTTCATTGCGCACATTATTATTTATTAATAAAATCAGTTTTTTTTTGTGAAGTAGGTTATTCTGTCCCTTTGGCTGGAGGACAAGGCTGATCATTGGCCCCAGACCCTTACCAGCGGATGGCTATTTACAGAGGATTCCCTTTGGAGAGCGAGGCTGTGGCTTGTCTGGTTGTTGATGATCTACTTCTCTTTGCTGTTCACTGTGCTCTTCATCCCTTCCCATACTCCTCCGCCTTTGTGTTATGTCTTCCTACTGTGGGAGCAGTAATGCTCAGTCTCTGAACTGAGTAGCACAGACCAAACCACAGGATGGTAATTGCTCTAAGTATGCCTTTGTTCCGCAGTCTGTCTTAGTATTTATAACCTAATTGGATTAGATAGTATCATTATTATCGTATAATGCTGCCCTGCTCCACAGTAATTGGCTTCTTGTGGAGAAATAGGCTACAGTTGGCCAGAGGCATTTGAATGTTAAAAGAGGTTATGATGAATGTATAGGTTTTCGCTTCTGGATTGAACACTATAGACTCATTAGCAATTGATGTGCAAAGACTCTTTTTAAATCAAGTCAACACCACTGTCAAACATTTCAAAACGCTAGCTGTACATTATATGGCAAAATGCAATTTTAAACATTGTTTAATTGCCTGGTTATAAAGTACTTTTTGCTTGTATGAGTGTATTCTTGCATGTGCAGTAGTATCAATAAGCTATGTTACCTAACATTACATCTCCTACACAGGGTCGCATTAGTACGTATTTCAATGGGTGAGTGACTCCAGGTCCTTATTGACTTTGTGACAAAGTTAAATAAATTCAATGTGCACTGGACACAATTAGTCCTATGCCCTTTATACTCAGAAGGGCGTAATATCTTTAAGTGCATTACATTGTACTATATTTATTGATCTCAATCTCTGTCACTCCTTCAAGTCAATTTCCGGATCAGTTACAATAGTTCATTATAATTTTTTATATTTCTACAAAGTTTTTTGCTGATTTGCACAGCAAATCTCTTGTCTCATCTCTTATTCAGTAAAATAAGCAATATAAAGTAGACTTAATAACAGCAAATAGACCGATACATACAGGAGGGGTGATGTAGCTTACCACACGCTCTGACTTTTCTCTGATGCGCACTGGGACGGATGATAGTGCAGCTCTCCTGCATCCTTCATTTTTGCGCATTCGGGAACGCCTGTGGCACAAAATCTCGCTCCACCTCGACTACCACGTGTGTCTGGAATGATAGTGGTGCAGCAGATATCAAGTCAGTGCCGATGTTAAGCTTTTACTTGCATTTAAAGAGGCTTTTATCGGAGTTGCTTTCATGTTTTCTATTTAAAAGGATTGTGCCTATAGACGAAGTCCTGCAAATAATTTGAAAACCAACCAGCCAAGTATAATTTCTTTGGCCCTGTCTACTAGAACCTTTTATAACTTATAAAGTAAACACTTTGCTGTGGAGATGCCATAAATGGATGGAGCGGGGTAGGAGATGTTGCACAAATTATGTGGCGGGATCATGAGTCTTTGGGATCTGGTAGAGCCACAGGCGAATAAAAAGGGTAAGACAAAAGTCAGCTTTGTCGCGTGACCACATACTTAATGGCGATACCCAGCAATACATGTTTTGCCACATACCATAAATTTTGTTTGAGAATCGATGGTCGGTGATTTGTTCTCGCCTATAGCTTACAGCTTTGGGACATTTGAAATGTTCGGGACAGCCCAGAATGATCTAATCAGCTATTCGATGTGATGTGCCGTAGTGTTCTGGACCATCACATCATCAGTGTAGCTCCGCATTTTCACCGCACCAGTCAAGACTGAGGAGATGAGTTGAGAAAATGAGATATTTCAGGGGCATGCGCCCGGAGCAAGTAAACGTGTCATCATAACTTAAATCTATAGTTACCAAACCAGAGATGAACTCGAGAACGGCAATTTGCCTCAGCGATCCAAAAGGATTGTCCTTTTTATATCCACTTTTGTACTGCAATGGTTCAGAGGTTCGGACAACGGCGGAGTTGATTGGATTATAGGCTATACTCTATGGATTTAGTGTCCGTTGCATTTCGGTAAATATGTCTCTAATATTGTGAAACTAAATGGTAACGAATGTTGCACTGGTGTGTTATAGAGCGGGTTAGGTCCTTGTCTAAAAAGTCACCTCTTTTTCATGGAGCAGTTGACTAGACTTGGCGTATCCACAAGTGGGGCCATTGCGAATTTCCTTCTGCTTTTGGATACACTTAACAACAAGAAGAAGGACGTGTAACGCACTGACATATTTTGAAGTAACGCAGACAACCACCGACTATTAATCGTTGAGACTTCCGGATAAATAAGTGAATGCCTTCTCCGATGCGGAGCTGGTCGCTGTCCGACGCGCAAGTGGTGCTGAAATTTGGATGATGCCTAGCCAGCGATTGCAAGGCTGCCGCTCCCTTCACATAAATGAAGACAACGGCCGCTTTTTGCTACTCGCCATCCTAATCATAATTTACTTGTTTTGCGGCGCTGCAGTGTTCTCTGCCATAGAGAGGCCCTCGGAGCTGCAGGCTCATGGACGCTGGAACAGGACCCTTTCCAACTTTAGCGAGACATTTAATATCAGTCTACAGGATGTAAACTCCTTTTTGAAAGAATATGAGGCTGCTATTGCTGCCGGGATTCGAGCTGATGCTCTGAGGCCACGATGGGATTTTACTGGGGCTTTTTACTTTGTTGGAACTGTGGTGTCAACTATAGGTGAGTAGTGTACCATTGAGAGAGGTGTGCTTTCAAAGTAATACAATTTGTTACTGGGTACTTAAATGTCCTTTACAAATTATCCTGACAAAGGAGACAACTTCATATCAAAGTCAAATAACCATACTTACATTCAATTATATATCACAGACTTAAATACAAGCTCTCTCATTTTCCTTTCAGACGCCTCTGTTTTCACTGGCTGCTAACCAGAAAAAACAACTAACCATTTTTTTTTTAGCCATGTGTTACATCTTTGCAATGGAGGAGTTTGGCATTAGACAACAACTGATTTGCCTGCCATTTGGCCAATCCACTTTCAAAACTGTCAGTATAGGACAGCCCCCGTGGGTGCCCTTCACCACATTTCCAGTTTTAGCAAAAATAAGAATGTCAATGAGAATCCCCGTCTGCTCCCCCTCCTGTAACATTTGCTCATGCGATAGGTCACAAAAGAGCATGAATCCCTCCGTCCCATTGCACCCTGAGGGCCAGAAGTGTGGTGCTCTGCATGGCTGATGCCACTGTAGCTGGATCCAAGCAGCCCTCGAACTCTCCGCTGCTCTACACAACCTCGGACCCTCATAATTGTTACGCTGCACTCACCTTGCGCCTAAAGATTGACAGTGTGTGATTGTGTGTGTGCGTTTTCTGAAAGGACAGTGAGTAAAGTAATTATTTGAGTTGACAGCATTCAACCTAACCCCCACCTCCACCTCTATTACACACGGTTTCTTCTCTTTTCTTTCTGTCACCTGATTATCTTTCTCATACTTGTTTTCTTCCTCCAACACACACTCCCATGACACGTCCGAGCACCATTTAATAATGTATGCCTGTGGCCAATGGGAGTGATAAGAAACACTGGTGATTAGACATGCACGACGGGAGAATTGAAATCACAGCGACTCGGGACCTTGTCAGAATTTGGCCTTTATTCCTGTCAGAGATGAGAGCTTGCCTCGATCTCCTCCCGCCTCTCTTTTTATTGCTTCCTTGTCTTCGTTCTGTCAATCTCAATCACATAGACACACGCTTGGACGCATACCAACACACACACACATACACACACACACACACACACACACACACACACACACACACACACACACACACACACACACACACACACACACACACACACACACACACAGACACACAGACACACACACACACACACACACACACACAGACACACACTCAAACACACACACACACACACACACACACACACACACACACACACACACACACACACACAGTCAGTGTTCTCTAGGGATCCTTACTGTTTGGAAGCCTCTGTGCACAGTTCGTATCGCCTACTGTCACATAAGCCACAGGAGGTGTGGGTTTTGCATGCATGTTGCAGAGGTCCACTGCAGTGTAATCACTGACACTTTGTAATGCAGAGTCACGGTCATTCCTTATTAAAGGCGTATTAAGTAGAGGTGACTCCACCATAAAGATTCTCTAAAGCTTTACATCTGTGGTCACGTAGATTTAAATCTGGTTATCCATTTCACTTTGATCTCAGCATGGGTGAATCTCCCTCACTTTCTCTCTGTCGGTCTCTCTTTGCCTCGCCATCCATCTTTCTTGCTCTCACAGCACGAGCGGTGAGGACTGGGAATGTGACAGGGGCTCCCACATCTCCCCCACTCCTTTCTTCATCAGTGTGGAAACCTGCTGATTTTGCTGCTTTGAAAAAGAAATAATGAAATCAGAGCAGACTCATAGCTATCTGACTTCTATGCGAAAGACAGAGGCATTAACATATATCAACACTGTCTCTCCCCTCTCATGTAGCTCCAGAACGCTGCAGCTTAAAATGACAGGGTGCTCCTCCTCCCTTCTGCGTTTTTGTTTTTTTACCAAAGTGAGCAAGCTTCATAAAGGGTTTGCACTTGGCACAGACTATGAATTGTATAACGATAATTGATGAATGATATGAATGATAATAATCATCAAAAAGAGTGCTTAATCACTTGTTTAGGCCCTATGGTGGACCAGTATCTTTGAACATCCATTTGAAAACGTTTTATCAATCCAGGAACTATTTTCTTTAAGTGTTCTAATATCAAAGCAGGTACTCTGTCATGACTTTTGCTTGTTTAGCTGTAGGGACAAAGCTTTTTTTCACAGTGTATTGTAAAAATGTACAAATTTTGCAATATTCACTCCAGTCTAGCTTTTTCTCCCTTTGGAAAGCAGATACGATTGTACGTTATCATAGGATTAAGCGCAAATATTGGGAGAAACATCCCCGCCAGCTCGCGGTGGGAACCGGAGGCTTGTGCTCTGTGAGAGCCTTTGTGGTGCCGCCTGTAACACCAGGATGAGGAACAGCAGCAGCAGCAGCAGCTCTCCAGGATGTCAAGCAGGCAGCAGGCTGGCTAGGCCCGGCTGAGCAGGAGGTTATCTCTGCCTGGGGATAACGTCTTGTCCTATCTCCAGCCTTTGGCAGCAGCAGCTGTCCCGGCCATTGTTGGCAGTCCCCTCTACCCTGTTTGTTCGTTTGCACAAAGCCTGTCCTGACAAGCAACACGTTCACACTGCACGTTTAGTCATCTCCACCTACTCCATCGAGCGAGCAAGCCAAGCAGAGAAGAGAAGAGAGGAGGAGGGTCAGTTTAACCAAGCGCTCGCTCACACATCATACGGTCACACAGAGACTTTCTCCACTCATGGCCTGGCAGGTAGCGTAGCCTCAGCTCATTTACACACAGCCGTGTTTACTCGGCCAGAAGAGAGGTACATGTCTGCATTTACAGGAGGTGATAGGAAAGGAAAAGCAGGCGGTCCTTCTTGTAAACTCACGGTGTGTGGAGCAGGCGGTGGGGCTGGGGTGATTGGACTCTCCTCAGTCAGCAGTGGTTTGGCTTGGCCTATTACACAGCTGTCTGACCAGGGCTCCCAGGCCAGGTGCCCCATAGCTGTGTGGTGTCCTTCAGCCCGCCGAGGTAAGCCGCCCTCGGGGGGGGGGGGGGGGCTGCCTTTCCCTTTCATCATAGCTTTCACCTCGCAGCCGAACTGGGAGTTTCACCACATTCCTTTTTTTTTTGCCGTGTTACGTAATCTCCGAGGCTTCGGGGCTATGGAAGACAAAGACAATCAACTGGCAAGGCCTCGTGATTGGAATGGAGCGTTTTGGAAAGGTCACATGACAAGCTGGCTGGTTTCCTGAGGGGGAGCGTCGTGCGTTCACTTTCTACACAGCCCCTGTGTTTTGATTGAGATAAACCACACGCCTGCTGTGGCAGGTCATCCCATTTGTGTTTCTGTCACCGTAGCTGGGAGTGTGCCCGCAGGAGGTGGGTGGGAAATGTTTTGCGGAGCCTGTGAACGCCGGTTCATGGCTAGCAACCTCCTTCTCGTCCTCTCCATTACTTTCTCTCACTCTGGCTCTTGATCGGTCTGTCATCCCCCTCTACCTCCATGGTTTCTCTGGTTGGCTGGAGCTGGTTTGTTGTTTTTTTTCATCTCTCAACTGTGATTGTATCCTGGACTAGTGTTGTCACCTTTCTCCTGAACTCTGACCCTGACCTCATGGGGTTGGCACCCTGCTATAGACCTGTAGGGTTTCTGGTTCACTACTTATTGTGTGTAAATTACTCTTTATCAATTTTGTAGATTATCAATTAATTCATAAATTAATATTATAATCGATCAATTTGATATTAAATAATTAAGGGGGCACCACCCAAAGATTTAAGCTTATTGCATGGCTCGATGGGAAACCAGGTCTGATTTGGCATTAATTTAATAAGTAGGCCTAGTTGAAGTTTTAGTCTCAATTCTGAAGTAGTGACGTTCTAAGTTACGAGAATAAATGATTGTATGGAAACGAAGATATGACACAGCTGGGATTGGTTGCAAAGCAATTCTATTTATTTACTAGTCTAAAACACATGAAAATTACAGTACTACAAAGAATGACTAAATGATGACATTAATAAACTAAAGTGGTCAGTAGCTAAACATACACAGTATAACAGTTGAAATATTGATAAATTATGGTAAGCATAACACATCAGAAATTGTCTAAGCTTGAGCATCCAACGCTCAACGTTCGATAAGCATGGGTTACGTTACTGTGAGAAGAAAGGCGGAGCTGTGGCTCAAGGATTGGTCTTATTAGCGTGCAATTTGAGAAGTCCGTGGTTCCTTTGGTAAAGTTCTGAAAGTTAGTTCCTTGTTTGAATAAACATGGAACAGCAACGTGGGTTTTTGGTCTTCTTTGACGTGTTAATTGTGCGCTGGTTCAGTTTGAAAGTGTGCAAGGTTTTCCGGCCTTGTAGTGAGGAAAAAGGCCTAAAATCCTTTGTCCAAAGAGTTGCTTGCAGACACGTGGTCAAGGATTAAGTTTGGGTGCAAATTTTATCCTGTTAGAACGAGGTGGCCGACCAGGTTCTTGTGGATGTTAAAAAGCCAGGTTCCCTGGATGAGAACTCTATTTAAGATAGTCTGAGAAGGGGTGTCCAAAAGGTGGCTGAGGTCACCTGATTGGCCACTGGTCAGGGACTAGAGGTGTAAATTATCTCACTGTATGAGATAAGGTTTTTCAGCTTGATTAGCTCAAATCATTTTCTTTCTATTTATACCTGTATGCTAAGAATATGTTCTATATAAACGTTTGCAAAGTTTACAAAATATCATGGTGGACATTTGGATACCAAACATGACTAGGCTATTTATGTTAGTTAGCTTAGTAAAACAATACAAAATATATAATTATTACAAAATACAAACAATTGATGTTACAATTTCTTCTCATTGTCAATGTCCAATAATTTAATTGATTGTTCCTTTGCGACAGTTTCTTAATCCCAATTCATAAATCCTTAAAGTAGCAGTTGGATTTGCTGGAATAGAGTTAAGGTTTTATGACCCTTTGTGTTGAGAGACCATGCTTTGATTCTGTGGAATGAGGGGGATGGTTTAAGGATTGGTTTCCCTACAGACCTATTACATTTAATATCCACACTGACTGTTGTCCTACGTTCTCCTTGATTTCATGTAATCAATCACATTGTTTTCATTGTTGCACCCCTGTCATAATTAAATGACACAGCAGATATTGCAATCAAGCAATATTTCATAATTATTAAGACCAGTGTTCCCTTGGCTTTACAGAGACATTCAAAGATACACGGGGTGATAAACGCCGAAAACTCTAAAAAACTCTAAATACAAGTTTTCTATTTCAATCTTGGTGTGTTTTGTCAGATGAATGTTTAATTTGGCACAGGCCAGCACTTCCTCTACCCTGTGTTTACTGCAGTCTCCGTCTATCGGCCTCCCGCCATTCTCTTCTTCAGATCTCCGGGGTTGCTCTGTGAAATCACAGACTCGAAGGAAATGTCAGAGTTAAAAATGGAAAACAGAGGGCCTTCTATCACATGAAAGGCTGCGGCGGTGGCGCTGCTATTCCCTCTAGATTGTGTGCGGTGGTGAAGCGGAGCGCGGGGCCTCCCCAGTCAAACACGGCTGGAGAATGGGTCCGCCCAGAGACAAAGGAAGCCAAGCTGCCTTATAAAAGTCGCTGGTGTTTCTGCTTGTGCAAATGCTGCATTATTAAGGATAGAATCTACGCAGCATAACAAACCTCCTATTGGCTTCTATAATTAAACAAACAATAGTAGTGTTTAGGGAGAAGTGTGATTAGGACTCTCTTAATTATATAACTTGAATAACCCTGTTAGTATCACTATCCAGGCGGAGCCATGAAATAAGCAATCAGCCACTTGACATTACCCTCAGTTTAAATACAGATCTCTTAGGAAACCATAGGTAAACAAATGGCTGGCATAATTAAGCACTGTGCTATACAGCACATTAATGAAAGGGTGGGTGCAGCAGAACTCAGGATGAAAGTCAGTCAGTTAAACAAAATCTAATTTAGAACGTACAGCGCATTACATTAGTGAAACTCATCACAACACGTTAATGCTTTTAAAAACTAAACTCATTAGAGTGACAGCCAATAAAAAGCAAGGAGTCCTGTCAGTACACGAGCATGTTTTTTTAACACCATTTTACACCTTAAACCAAGACAGAATCGCTGAAAGCTTAAAACGGAACACTCCGTGTCAGTAAGTAGGTTCTGTGGAGCAAAGCAGGCCCTGTGGACAGTGTAAATAAATTCCAATCTTAGTTAAGTACTCTTGTCCCGGCTCAGTCCACACACACACACACACACGACCACCCAGGTCTATAAAGTGGAGCATAAATCTTACCTGAGACAAGGGGAAGGTCCACGCACACCTCCACCCAGGCATAGAGTGGGCATAAATCTGACCTGAGACCAGGGGAAGGTGCTGAAACAGAACCTCGCCTCTATTACTTACATTTAAAGCACAGGGAGACATCAAGATCATTTTAGAGGACACAGCACATTTGCGGACTTTCCCCCCTGCTACGGAGCGATTAGCATTTCAGCGACTCTGCTTTCTACACAGGCAGCCAATGACACGATAAACTGTCTGTGCCCTCGACCTGTTTCCTGGCCTGTAGGTTTGTCCTCTTCCCTCGTCCCTGCTTCTGGAAATCATTCAGAAGCTGAGCTGACAGAGCACTGTATAATTTATATTGTCTCACTGTTTTGCCACAAACCCTAGCAGACGGAGGCAAAGTAACTGTATTCAACATCAGTCATGGCCCCAACATATTTCCTCCTTGCAGCTTTAAGGACAAATGTTCTAAATAGAATATTTGGTTGTCTGAGCGGACCGCAGCAGGAACACATATTTTGTTTCAAAAGCACTTAAAATTTGGGATTCTGAAGCATGCTATACATTCCATGGTACTCTGCATTTATCAACATGCTTTTGTTTTACATCCCCAGAATCTTTGACAACATAGTCAAACAAACTCCAACCAAAGCTTAACATTTTTGAAAGAACAACAATCTGATGGCATGCCACCAAAGAGAGGACGCACCTTTACTTAGCAGGAGCGATCTCATGGTGGACCACTTCTCTTTGTATTAAATAAGACTGGATTTAATTGTTAGAGGCGGAGCAGCGATGCTTAGCCGTTCTTCTGCAGGCGGTTTGGCTATGGTTTACACTCATTATGATCTGAGATCATTACCAGAGCTGTCAGCCGCTCAGAGGGCCCTGAAAGGGGGCTGAGGTTTGCACTGCCCACAGCTACCTCTCTGTTCACACATTAGGTTCATCAGGCCTCCATCACATCAGAGATCTGTTGAGCCTGCCACACTCCAATAGTGGAGCTATCTGAACTGTTCACATGTTGATGATAGAGTTCCTGCATACTGACGATTCCTCTGTACCAGTAGCTTGAACATAGTATAAAACACTATATAACACAATGTCCAGATCTATCTATGATATTTCTTATATTTTTATATGTATTTATATTTACACTGGAATACTGTATAATTTCCTGTCGTTAAGGACTAAAATATCAACCCAACCTACAGGTCTGATCATACGAGTTGGTTCCATAGTCTTTGAATATGGCCTATACCATATCTGCTGGCTATCATTATGCCGTGTGCCTCAGCAGGCATTGTTGTTGAGGGACGTCACTCGTTTCATACTGATCTGGCAACCATCGTCAAAGCCTCGTATGCTCCTCCCTGGGCAGGTGTGTTTGCATTGGAGAATAATGAAGTCAAGGGCTGATATGAAGCTGGGGCTTTTAGTCAAACAAGAGCTGTGCATACACTCAACACTGACCGAAAATGCAAGGACATAGCTTTGAGTGGCTATCGGACTGACCGGGGAACAAATGGGAACCAGCCAAGTCACCTGTATTTAAGAACAGGTGATTCAGGGCTTGTATTGCTTGCACTAGAGAAAGTGATGGGGTTGGTTGGAGTCTGATTGTGTAAAGCATGTCAGGTGTGCTACAGCATTAAACCGAATATAACACTCTTTTTGCATCTAGAAAACTGTAAACCTTTTATTTTTTTGACATCCTTTAACCTCATGAAGAAAAGAAGAATGAAAATATTGATAATGGCCATGAAGTGTGGAAAAGAAATAATAAAAAATGCTGGTATGGATTCAAAGACAACACAGTCCTAGACTATGGATCAATATGAAGGATGGCAGTGAATCCAATGATATTGATGGCTACTGTTTGAAACTTGGCTCTTTCCCCACTGAATTAAATGCATGAGACTGAGAATAGAATGAACAGCACAGGATCCAGAAGCTGGGAATGCAATGTTGGGGAAATCACAACAATACAGTTTTTAAACACATTACTCTGGCTCTGTGTTTGTGTGTGTGTGTGTGTGTGTGTGTGTGTGTGTGTGTGTGTGTGTGTGTGTGTGTGTGTGTGTGTGTGTGTGTGTGTGTTCATTAGTGGGCATATTTCATTTTCGTTGGTTCCCCTTCACTAAGAAACTAGAGAAATATTTAAATAATTTTCTACCTATTATCTTTGATATGGACCTCATCATTACTTTCTTTTTTTACCAGTGATATGATTGTCAATCTATGCACGAATTGACCAGCATATATATATTTTGTACAGATTCCTGATGGATTATAGTCACCTTGTCACAGTTAACTATGTGTTTGTGATTGCAGTGCACTAAATTTGCAGCAGAATCACAGTATTTATTTTATGCAGTGACACGCGTAACAAATAGTATTAGCATTAAGCCTACTTGTCTGTGTGGGTGAACTGCAAACACCACTGTGCTCTAGGGTAATACTGAAATGCATGCTCATTGTTGAGATTGCACTCCTGGACCTGAGTTGCAATACCTTTTAAAAGGGCCAAAAAAAATAGAAAGAAGTTTGCACAGCATGTGAACATCCAGTGAAGGAAAATATAGCTAAACAAAATCTCTTTATTGGCAACATGCAGGGCAGAGCCCTACAGCATATTGTCTGGATATGGAAATGTGTCTGTGTAAGATTATGTAAACTGTCAAATACAAGCCATTGTTTACCATGAGAATGTGCCTATTATTATCATCACGTCTCTCAGTAATCCTGATGGTGGCTTCTCAGCAGATGGTGCAGGGAGGCTTTCTGAGGGGCTGGCCATGCTGCCGCTCCCTGTGCACTCCCGCCAAGATGCAGCCCCATGACTAATGATTTCCTGTTCGTCACAGAAACAATGTCGTCAGAGCAATGGGGCCGGCATGGCGATGTCCGTGGCTGTACAATTTGTTAGGTCACAAGGATCCCATTCCCACCCACTCCAAGAGCTCTCGCCTGGTCTGATACGATAGCCGGATTCATGTCAGAACGAAGAGATGCTTTTGTAAGAAAAGTATTCATTGGATGCAGCCACAAAACAGCTAGCACCCCAAGTTTGTAATACTCTTTTATGATGGTGTCGGATGTTCTGGAGGCATTCAGTGTGTGTACATTTGTGTGTGTGGGTGTGTGTTAGTGTGTGTTAGTGTGTGATGAATGAACAGGACACGCTGCAGTGCTGTGTAGATTACTTCAGTGTCTGTTTTTGTTCTTTAGTTTATGCTCATGCATTTTGTACCCATCTGAGTCCAGCCTCTTTTAAAGTAAGAGCAAGCTTTAGTAAACTCTGTTTGGACACACTTACTTTTAAAAGGTCATCTAGGACAGAATTGATCATGTGGTTTTGCCTTACCTCATTGTTGACCAAGAAGAGCCCTTTTCATAATCTAGTGTCTTTTGATGTGTGACTCCATTGTGCTCTGTTCTCTGCAGTCATCAGCTTGTACAGTTAGAATAATGGCGTAATGCTGCACTTGTTTCCATCATCATTCACTATGCAGACAGGGGGACAAGGTCAAGAGTCTGTTCACCTCTAATAGGAGTCACCATTTGAGATGCTGAACAAAATGCATGTACCTTTGGAAATGGGTCTGATGTAGTCTGTATTAACCATGATTTGTAGGAGGATTTGGATGGACGCAATTGATCATCTGGCTTATTGTTTTGTGAAATAATATAATTCAGTGAATCGGGGACGCCATTGAAAATGTCCCCTTTTGAAATTGAATAAAGTTGCAGTAATTGTATTCGGTATTCAGTGTGCTGTTGGTCCAGCTATCGATGCATTTATCAAACTCCTACACCCTGCATTTGCCAAATTTGCTCAAAACACTTGCATGAAGGGCAATGCTTTATATAACCATGCCCCATTATAACTTGAGATGACCTGTGAGATGGGCTGTTTACGGTGGCAAGCTTTTTGGTCAAACAAAAACATGAAACATTGGAGACTAGCTCTGGCTGGCTGTCCAGGGATCTGGGTGATCTAGTGTACCCCATGAGCTGCACTTGTTTGTAATTGGGCCACAATGAGAGCCACTCTGTCTCAACTGTGCCATTCTACTCACTGTTTAATCAGCCCCATGGTCAATTAAAGCTGATTTGGTTGCAAACGTACTACGGTATTTATCCACGCAAAAATACTATTTTAAATACAAATTTTTTTCTGAACCACTCCCCGATGTGTTCCTTTGTCCAAAACACCAAAAAAAAAGCACTGCACATTTTACTCCTGTATATACTTTAATCCTCAAAGGAATTATAATGGATAACATTTGAAACATTTAGATTTCTTTTCTTCTTGTTGAATCCCAAGGGTGTAATTATGCATGCATTAGATTACATGTAATCATTATGCATTAGACCGTAATATCATTTCTACAGAGCTCGAGCATGCTTTCGATAGGAATGAATAAGAGTTCTCCAACAGCAATGATAGAATTGAATTAGTGAAGATAGGATTTCCTGCCTTATCAAGTTTTGCTCAAGTAATGACTCATTCAGGGAATGAAGAGATAGACTAGCCTCAATGAGGTCAGCTGTCCGGTCAGTCGCCGGGGACGATTTGAGCCTAGTCTTAATCTTTATAATTTGGAGGGGGTCACATAGTCTACAGGGGAAGGGACTGAGTGGCTCCCACGCAGTGTCTGAGAGTAGTCACGTCGAGCAGTTGTTGTTGATTTGTGCCCGTTTCTTCTTTACTTTTCATTACTGTCCTGTTTGTTCCTAATGCACCCTGACACTGTGGTCTGGAGTAATGGTTCTGCAACGCCACACTGAATCGATGCTTGGTGCCTTCTCCTCTCTGAGGTACTTTAGTTTGTAATGAGAGACGGTACGTAGAGCCATCTCTCCGAGCAGACAAGACAATTTCATCTGCCCTCCCTGTGCCCCCGCCTGGCCAGGGGACTGAGGGGAGCGAAGGTGGCTAATTAATTAACAATGAAACACTAAGATATGCTTTCATTAAAGGACTTTCTTGGGTAGCGCCTCTTCCCACCTCCCGATGCCCTGTCATCCGCTCCCCAACCTAACCTCGGAAGGCTCTGATCTGCTGTGTCATGGACTCCTACTGGCATCTTTACAGGCCTGGCACACTGGGTCAGTGTGTGTGCCTGCGTCCCCACTGTGGCCATAACAATCTATAATGATCAACTGAGCCCAGCATGCCAACTAAAAGCAACCATGAGAGCAATTTTCAATTTGAGAGATAAGGTCAAAAGAGCCATTTTGTGTCAGGCAAGCATTCTCTAGTAATAGGTATCATTTATTACGGGAAAATGAAAGGCTAGTTATGGAAACATAAAGAATAAGCCTAACGCTGCTGAAATGAAGGAAAGGAAAGGAAGACAATGGAATGAACAAAATAAATGATAAAGCTTGGCGCAGACAGGAAATCGTTGATCTTTCTGCTTGTGTCCCGTAAAAAAAAAAAAAAAAAGAAAAACATAAAAACGATCTTCTTGTACACATTATTGAAGCTGAACTATAAATACTGGTCCGCAAGGACTGCATAACATGGTCGTGTGTGTATGTGTGTGTGTGTGTGTGACTGTTCCTGCACATGTGTGCGCATGCTCACATGTGCTGCTTGTGCACGTGTACCTACCGTCACATGTAAATGACTTATTGCATGTTTGCGATGGAGAGGAGAGCGGTGAGGCGAGGACGTCCCGTAGACTAAAGTACACACCCTCAGTGTCTTGACGTGACTCATCATCCGTCAGCCTGCACTCTCACCAGGTGTTCTGCGGAGTAAGCCTCTCACCTCTGACACCTCCTCAGATAGAAAGTGCTTGTGTTCCTCTTCATGCCTGCAGTAGAAATGCACAACTGATTAATCCTCCTCTCGCCTCACCTCTGACTGTGGCTTGCTTAGCGCTCTCACTTACTCTAATTGACAGGGAAAGCGATGGCAGCCAAAAGCATGCATCTACAGCAGGGTTTTTTGATCAATTGCGCTTAATAAATAACAAGCTTATAAGATTAGAAGTGAAATCCTCTTTCGAAAGTGTGACCCTAACTTCTTATGTCGGTCTAGGTAATCACCTTTTTTTCTCTCCTGTCAGACAGATTACATTTCCCACTTCAAATTTAATAGAAAATTCCAATACTGCATATAGTTTTTGACATAGGTGTTTGAACCACTTACACAATTAAGTGCTATGGGCTGAAATCCCTTAATTTCCTCTCTCTGTTTCTCTCTCTCTCTCTCTCTCTCTCTCTCTCTCTCTCTCTCTCTCTCTCTCTCTCTCTCTCTCTCTCTCTTTGTTTCTCTCTCTCTCTTTCTCTCTTTCTGTGGCTCTTTCTCTTTTACTATTTCTCATTATCTTTCTTTTTAACTTTTTCTCTATCTCTCTATTTCTCTCTAACTCTCCATTTCTCTCTGTGTCCACAGGATTCGGGATGACCACCCCTGTAACGGTGGCAGGGAAGGTTTTTTTGATCTTCTACGGCCTGCTGGGCTGTGCCGCCACCATCCTCTTCTTCAACCTCTTCCTGGAGCGCATAATTACCCTGCTGGCCGTGGTGATGAAGGCGGTGCGGGAGCGGCGCATCAGGAACAGCGGCCTGCTACCGCCGGGCATCCAGCACGACTTCTCCGCCTACACCATCACGGGCTGGAGGCCCTCTGTCTACCACGTCATGCTGATCCTGGGCCTGTCAGCCATCACCATCTCCTGCTGCGCCTCGGCAATGTACTCTCCCGTGGAGGGCTGGGCCTACCTGGACTCCCTCTACTTCTGCTTCGTCACGTTCAGCACCATCGGCTTCGGGGACCTGGTGAGCAGCCAGGGGGCGGACTACGAGTACCAGGGCCTTTACCGCGTGGCCAACTTCCTGTTCATGCTCATGGGGGTGTGCTGCATCTACTCGCTCTTCAACGTCATCTCCATCGTCATCAAGCAGGTGCTCAACTGGATGCTGGAGAGGATGAGCTGCCTATGCTGCCAGCGATGCAACAAGGCTCAGGCCTTCCTGGGCCGACGCAACGCCATCCGGCCAGGATCCCGGAGCCGCAAAGGCCGCTTCGGCCGCTCACCCGCCCCCGACGGGCCCTATGACAGCGACACCGAGGGCCGCAGGCTCTCCGGGGAGATGATCTCCATGAAAGACCTGACCGCCTCCAACAAGGTGTCCCTGGCCATCATGCAGAAGCAGCTGTCCGAGTCGGCCAACGGATACCCCAGGACAGTGTGTGGGGGCTCCCGCCACAACGGATTCTCTGGAGGGGTGGGCGCCCTGGGCATCATGAACAACCGTCTGGCCGAGACAAGTAACTCCAGGTAGTCAGTTACCTGTGGGGGAGAAAGGGACATATGTTGAGGCCATAACAGTACTTCACCTGGCTTAGGTCGATCCACCTTGAAACGGACAAAAACAGTGGTGGTGCATGAGGTGCATGATTTGTTCAGATACTGGAACCAAGAGCCTATGATGATCGATGAAAAATGTACGATAGCTTGCCGAGACCACAAACTGCTGCCTACCTACACAAGTGCAGTCAATTCAACATCTAAGGCAAGAATGTAATGATTTTAAAGCAGGGACTGCTGCAGTCCAACATTTTGCATTTTTATCCTATTAAAAACAACGCACTGATACTAATCGGTCGCATTCTGCAGATGAATTAGTCAGCCGCATTTGAATAATATCAATTTTCTCTGACTGCAATGATGTACTGTAATGGGGGCCCTCCATGGGATTGTTATATTGCTTTTAAGCCTCCCGCATTTATTTGAATGTGTGAGGCGAGTTGAACAAGTAGATTTCAACACAACATACAACTGGATAGTATAGCACATACCATGTTTAACTATGCATTACATTTCCCCATCTTGTAGTAACAAAAGTTATAACCTTTGTATGCAGTGTGAAGAACACTTTTGTTTCTTGACTGTGGTCAAATTGTAACCTCAGGTGGTGTATTTTGGGGGAGACAGTGGGGAACGGTCTTATCCTAAGACCAGCCGTTTTATTGCAGTCGCTGGCTCTTTCGCAGCGCGGTAGTCGGCTGTGCTAGAGACAGTGACATCTTATTTCTTATCTGTGAAGATAAGATAAGTGAAGCAATGGAGGGGGAGGTGAAGATGGTTTTTCGTGCAGGCCCATTATGTTAAATGAAGCAGACTAGGAGTAGTGAAGTCAATTTAAAACTCTAAGGAGGAAAGAAATGTTTCTCCTAGACTTCCGTGTATGAAGATTCTCTCATTGGCATTGATTCTCTTCAGTAGAGGTTTGCACAGTGTTTGTTACCGGAGAGTATAATCGTTGTGGCACGCATAGTTAAACAGGGCATGATCCTGCAGACTGCAGAGGTGATTCCTCCACTTGATTTGAGTCCTGTGTAGGCATGGTTTAATGGATGAAGAATGTTTGTGGGGGATGTAGTTCTAACCCCGATCATACTGTGTGATCAATGACCTTGTTGTTGCTGCTAGCGCTCTCCTCCAGCACCAGTGACTTGAAGGTAGCCAGACAGTGTTGAATACTTTTTAAACAGGGAACATAAGACTTTGATAGATTATCCCACAGAGAGAAGGAGGAAGAGAGGGAGTCAGAGATGGAGACATAGTTCCTTCAGGCATGCACATGTTTAGAGAACACAGAGGTTTAGAATGTGAGCCCCCCCACCCAACCCCCACCCCTCCTGGCTGTCTCCATATCCACAGCCCTGCCTCGGTCAAGAGTTTCTCTCTCCCCAGCCTGCATCGTTAGCGGCTATCTCTCTACTCCACCCACGCCTTCCTATGGCTCTGGCCTATCTGCATTCGACTCACACACGCTGCACCATACCTTCTTGCTTCCTCATTCCAGCGCTCTTCGCTTATCTCCTCACACTCATCAGCCCTCACACTGTGTAAAATAAACATGCATCACTGTAAATAGCGCTGGAACGTCCTAAAAAGCGCAACGTTATAGGGCGTGAATTTGAATTAGATACTTTGTTGTTTTCCAGGGCTTTTTTGCCTAGATCTGAATATTTCCATTGCTCCCCAGCCTAAAAAATAAATAGAGCAAATGACTCAGGTAGTTGAAACTTCAGGCTTGTCTTAGTTTCCCGCATGCCATTATGGTGAAGCCATAATACAAGATAGCCTATAGGTGTAAATAAAACAGAGGACTTCAAAGTATATTTTTCTAAAGCTTTCAAATATTCAGAGCAAAGGCAAAATGGCATGTTAGCGTGCCAACTGTACAAAAGGATGTTTGGATATGAATGTATTTAGCTGTTCCATTTTGCTTTCCGCCGGTTTATCTTTCCAAATTGCACACACCACCCATATTTCTAGAATAACAGCATGAGAAAAAAAATAACATACATTTTGTCAAATTTGAAGTAGCTACCTGTACAATGAGGTAAAAAAGTGTAGTCTCAATGTTTGAAAATGTGAGCTGGGACTTTAAGCATAATGTAGCAAATGACAAAGTCCTTAAACTCACTCGTAGTCCCTCCTTACTGTAAATACAGCATCAGAGAGAAATGGTGTTCCGGTGCATTTTGGTGCAAGTCGAATTTCCCTCTTGTGTTATATGCATCGGCCTTTATGAGTGCCTAACATGTACTATTAGTTCATGTAGGCTTTAGGCTATTTATATCTTCAATTATCTCTTCTTGAAAGGAAGCAGTGTGTGTGTGTGTGTGTGTGTGTGTGTGTGTGTGTGTGTGTGTGTGTGTGTGTGTGTGTGTGTGTGTGTGTGTGTGTGTGAGGACGTAAGGACTAATTGTGGGGGTCATGTTGGATGTAAGTGGATTGTGCATTGCAATACTAAATTGAAATACATCCCTTAATAAGTGAGCCTTCCTGAAGTCATTTGATAAGAAATGTTTTCCAGTCAACCATAAGTCATCAGGCTTTTTAAAAATAAATAAAAATAATAACAATCTTTATAGAGTAAAGCTTGCTCAATTATGCATGCATGGCTTGAAATAAATTGCCTTATTTGTCCTTGCATATTATATTAAAAGAAAACACATAATCAAAATGATATGGTGTGTAGATCTTGTGTATTGTATAATACAATCCTTTTGCATTTTGCAAAAAATGATCTCCATTGATTACAATGGATTTGAATGGTTCTGACGTCCTCTTTATCTTCTCTAATGGAGACTAGAGAGAGGTCTGGGGAAATGCAGTATACTAAATTGTTTCTTATTAACACTAATCCTTCGAAAATGGGACCTCATTTAATGGCATTCAGTTCTCTCATGTTATTATCAGCAGAAATGAAAGCCAGACCAGTAGTTTATGTATTTATTATGAAACAGATGCTGTCTAGCCTACGCTATTTGTGCATACAGTACTGTAATATCACAGGGTGAATATAACAAGCTTGGATTAGCGTGGCATTAAATTGAACAGATGTAGGCCTATATTACATAGGTGGCCATATTATACATGTCAGAAATGCTGTAAAAGTCTGCAACCAAGGAGGTTATTTCGTGAGAACCCTGGTTTAACAATAGTTATAATCACCAGTACTCCGTCTGTTCAAAGATAAGAGGTCTTAGATTTTAAGACGTTTTTTTTATTTGCTGGTTGTTGTTAAAAGGACAATGCTGCATTGCATGAGGGTAAGCTCCATGAGGCCTGAGAAGGAGGGCTCTTGCTGTCTTACTGGTCCCCATTACATTGAACCAAGACCCACTGAGAGCCCTGGAAGAAACCCTGAACCTTTTTTTGGAGGCAAATTAAATTAAAACTGAATGGTTCTTTAACATAGATATAAGATATTAACATGACATTTTTTGTCCGAAAAGATTCGGAGAATGATTGACCATTAATGTGTACACACTTGATAACACGTGCACCAACGTAATTTATTTTGACGAGACACCAGCTGGTGCATTATCCGACCTTTAGCACTGTTTGTGTGAGTTGATTTAGTTGAATTCTGTTTGCGTGCACTTTAGTTGTAGAATTTTTGCGTGAGCCAGTAATCAGCACACGGCTAAGGGACTGAACACCCGTAGGAGGATGTGTTGCCACCTTGATTGGTTGCTCAGTCTGACAGCAGTAACATCGTTAGCATTGATCCTGTGCTTGTTTACCAAAGGCCCAGAACATGGACCAAGCTGTGGTTGGCCCATCCCATTCAGAAAGGCTCAGATGGTCTTTTATTAGAAATACAATAACACCATTTCAATGAGGGGCAGTATGCAGACTGCATCTTGTTAAATAGCTGCTAAAGAAGTATGGGATCCACTTTTTATGTTGACCCTATTTTCAAAAACAGCAACGCCATAGACCTCAGAGTCCCCCTTGTCTCCTGTTGCCTGCATCGTGGTGTACCATTGAGTTAATGTATGCAAATTAATTCTGGTTGCAAGTTGCACATTTCTACCAATGATTGTACTTTTATATTTATGTAATTAAAAGTTAAACCTATACAAAACGAAATGAGTAATATTAAAATGACATTTATCCAGAACATCTCTTTCACTGTAATCCCTGATGGTCGTTATTATTCCCTTTTTGTGTGTAACTAAACTGCTGCAAATGAGCCTTACCTGTGGAAGCTGGTAACATTTCAGATTATGAGAATGTCTTACATGCAAAGTGCAAACCAATAATTATTGTGCTATGTAATATTAATTTGTTTGGTGCGCTCAGTGTGATAATCAAATACATACTGAAAGTCCATTTGGTCAAAGTGTATAGCACTGTTCAAAGAGGTTAGTTTACACACATTAGTTTGACCTGTCTTAGTCTGACCTGTGATGGTTACAGTACCTAGAGCTCTCCTGAACCTCAAAGATGGCTCTGGAGGGATGCAGAGGAAAGTTGAAGGTAATATCTAAGGCAATGTGTGTGTGTTTTCAAAGAACTGTTCCTTGTCACAGAATTGAGAAGTGCTATAGATATGGATGGATGTTATTATATAGAAAAGTGTATGTAAACATATATGATTGGGGTCCCTGATCTGAGATATTTTATATTTATCTGGTTTCATCCGCTTTAAATGTCCAAAACAAGACAGGCAAAGCTGCTTTAAACGGTAGTTGACGATGAAATACACTTGGGCCATTGGAGTAAAACTGGTCCAGTACAGTGGATTAAAGACCTTGAAACAGTGTACTACCCTTATAATGAGTGTATGTAGTCATAGTATGAGAGCTGTGATTGCATTTATTAGTGAAATCACTGTAATCCCAGCACATTGTGTTTGAAACCTACATATATTAAAAACGCTAGCACGGGGACTCAGTTACATCCTCATAAAGGGACTGCAGAAAGGAGAATGCATTTCCAAAGAGGTGATAACATCGATCTTAAATTCAATAAATGTACCGAAGCCTATTTGCAGAAATGCACTTCAGCGCCATCACACTGAACAATTCCAATGAGCAAAAATAAAAACAAGCCCAGTGTCAGTTGTTTTTTTTTGCAGTCACATTCCCCCCCTGCATAGCAGTAAGCCCAGCTCTCTTTCTTACACACACAGAGTGTATGAGTATCCCAGCAGGAGACAGGACTGCGACTGAATCTCTTCCAGCAGGCAGGATACCCTCTTCGGGGTATGGATGGTGTGCAACAGCCAGGGTCCTGACATTGTTCGCTGGTGACATAGCCTCCACGGATTCTCTCATAATTTGTCAGCAATGTGATTGCTTCCATTTCTTCTTTCATCTTTTTTGCAAAGCACCAAATGTGCGTCATAACAATGTTTGTAAGGGGAAGCACAACATTCTCAGCAATGAAGAACATATCAAACATATCCCACTACTGTCCCAATAGGAGTCAGGGGGGGAATATGTTCAAACATTACATTTACGTTCACATTTGGGTGTCGAGAGCCATCCAGGCAGCAAGCTGTGATGAGTCAGCCCCTTCTTGAAGACAGAATGTCCAAACAAGGACGCGGTCTACTCAGTCGCAGGAGAGTGATCATTTTACAGAAATTAGTGTGCTCAGAGTGACACATTTGTGACAGCACTAAGACAAGGCCTGAGGACAACAAGCACTGCAGATCAGGCAAGGAACGTTGAGAGGAAAAAGTGGGAGACAATTGCCTTTGTCATTTTTTGTAGATGTATAGTGCAATGTAAGAGCTATAAAATAAAAATATTTTATAATTTGTTTGACACCTCACATTCAGATATGACAATACTGTGTGGTCTAGTAAAGTAGTAGTGTTGACAGGATTTGATATCATTTTCGTGTGGAATATTTGCTACTCAAATAGTAAGATGCGGTATCTTCTCTTACTTAGAATTCTCTTGGGAGAACACAATTTTATTCAAACTATTTGTATGCAAATGCTATCAATCGCTTTCCGTCTCACCCAAACAAAAAAACTAAAATCTGCATAGAGCTATTGTTCCTCTGGTCTTTTTGTGTATGCTTAACATACATTTTCTCTACTATAGATCCAATCACACAGTCCACCGTTGGTCCATGCCAATAGGGACTTCAAAGTCTCAAAATCTGCGATAATAACAATGACTTTCCCACACTCATAAATGATCACATTTGTATGTATGTGACGCTGACACTCCCAACATAGTTAAAACAAAGTAGAGAATGTGAAAAAAAATCTGTTACATAAGCAGAAAAGAGATTATGGACACCTAATGTTTATTGTTGGAAAATACCAAAGAGTACAGCTTTAAACCGGCTGTGAATGTTTTACAACACAACAACTGCTTCGACTGTGTAAGTGATGGTTTAGCCTAGAGCTAGATCATTAAGCTTGATCCTTTTAGATCAGAGAAGCCTTTCATTTAGGAGCTGTTTTCTACGGTGAATGCGTTTCTACTCTAAAGCCTGTTGTGTCTCCCCACACAGTTAGAATGCACGTTGTGAAGTCTTAGTGGCTCTAAGACAGGCCTCCAGACTCCTGCCTTAATGACATCAGAAGAGGCTGGGAGGGTATCTAAATGAAAGCTGGAGAGGATCTGAAATCAAAATCCAACGTGGAAACACTCGTTGAGGGGTTGAGCAGCCTGATTGATTGTACTATTACCTTTAGCATACGGTCGTTCAATTATCTTGGAGAAAGAGAGAATGGGAAGGACTGATGAAGAATCGTGTCTTACAGATTCACCAAATTACAAATGTAATCACAAATGGGTTTTTCAACGTTACTAGTAGCTTCTAGAGTAAAACCTTTAAATCATCAGACTATTTTGCAAAATACGTCTATTGGTACACACTGTCCTGTGTGAATCGTCTAATATTTATTTTGGCATAAAATATTATTCATACCTTACAGTCTGCTTTTGTTAGGTCTGATCATTCAAAATGCAGTTTATCACATACTCAGGCAGTCAACATATTCATTGCACTGCTGGTAAAGCATGTCTTTCTAATTGCCCTGTATGCATCCTATGTAATTCCTTCATTCGTGTGGTCACAGGTTAATTGCAAATGCATTGGTTATTTAATAAGTCAGATTGTATGGTAATCTAATAACTTTGGAAGTCATAGACCCTGCATTTTGTTTGCATTTGTACATTCTTGTTGGTCCTGCTGAAGAGAAGACATTGCAGTAACACCGTACTCCACTACAGATTCCGCTGACTGCAGTTATCATTCTACTATATCTTCTATTCCCGCGGTAGCAACAACATTACTGTGTGACTTTTTGTACATTCAGAGTATTCCTAGACGACGGTGGCTGAATACAGTTGAACAAGCACAAAACCATTGCATAGATATATAGATAGATATATCTGTGTGGAGTCAAATTGACCACTTCTGAATAAAAGGGACACAATGATTAACTGCAATTGCAGAGTTTGTGCTGACTTGAAGCAACACAATTACTGGCCCTAAAAATACGTGGTTTTGTGTATGTCTATTATATTACAATATTCTTCAACATTTACAATTTAAATGAAAGAAAAATGGGACATTATTTGTGCAGACAGGAGCCCATTGCAACAGTAGTTTAGTATATATTATTTGCCTCTTACTTAAAACGTATGGGTAGAGAAACAGGACAGCACCAAGTGGGATCTGTTACTGGTCTCTACGCAAATCTCTGTGGACATATTAAGAGAACAAGGAGCTTGATGAGTGCTGTGGACTTTGTTCCTTCTCTCTAGAGCGCTGCACAGCCAGCATCTCAATAATGCACCAATCCACACACCCTTATCCGATAACACACGGACACACACGCAGATAAAGGTTCAGGGATGAATGGGAAACCTGCAAACAAGAGAACTGTAAAGATAAAAGAATGTGCAAAAAGGCTCATTGGCAAAGGGAAATGAGGTTTGATGGATTATAATACCAGTGAAACAAAAGCAGCTTTACTCCATTTGACAACCTGCCTTGCTGACCAAACATCTCCATAAAGGGAGTCTCATTTACCTGAAGTCAATACCTTTTGGCCTTTCTTAATGATCACAGTATGCCCACCGCTGTCTCTACTTTGTCTTTAGACTTCTCTCAGCCTAAACAGGTGCATGCTCTGCTGTTGGAAAGCACCCTCATTCAGACAAGCCTCCGTGAGTAAAATGGTCCTCACAAACTGCCACATAAATATCTTATGAGTCTTGCAAGCTGCCATGATCTACCCCCCTGGCTCAGATTCAATTGCGTCCTGGATGGACATGCTGCGCTAAAACGGGCCGTTAAGGAAAGAGACACTTAACATTATGATCTGTTATCGTCTCTTAGAAAATGATCCTGCACCTATGTTGACACTGTTTCTCAAGCTCAGCCAAGTGGCAAATTCTCTCATTAAAAGTGCTATGCGGGATTGCCGCGATCATGTTTAATTGTTGCGTCAGAGTTATTTGCATGCCCTATTTTTAGGTGTCTCCACAGACGTGGTGCTTCAAGCTCAAGCCCTCATTAAAACTCTTTTTTTTTTTAAAGTTAGCTAACCAACAAACAGTGTACAGATATGCATGTGAGCTTAAATGAGCTGTGCTTAGCCCCCAGCCAAAAACCTTAAATAAATGTGGGCCTTGTAATATATGGTCAACCCCTGTTGTTTATGAGCTATAGTCTCCGCAGCTACAGTACTGAGAATATAAATTCAAGTGATCCTGATGAGATAGTTTATCTTACCCACCCACCATATGCCCAAAAGTCACACAGCATGTGGGCGGATGTTTTGGTAGTGTTGGATATTCATGGTTAATGTTACAGTGTGTGTGTGTGTGTGTGTGTGTGTGTGTGTGTGTGTGTATGTGTGTGTGTGTGTGTGTGTGTTTGAGAGAGAGAGCCTGTATTTCCCACCAAAATATGAAAAAGGCTTAAATGTAATCGAACCAATACAAAGCATTCAGAGGTTTAAATATACTGTGACCGAACTTTTTGTTTTTACATCCTCTGTTCCTTTATCGTTTCAATATTCTATATTCGCAAGAAATGTATTTGTGAACCTTAGTGGCTAACAGTTGATTGTACATGCTTTCTTAATGCCTGTTATCACATCTATGAACAGAGAACTGCAATGTGTGGAATGATGCTATCATTTGCCTTGCCTGAAAGAAGATTCGATGGGTAAAAGTGTTATATGGTCCTGGAGGCTGATATGGAATCAAGGTCTCCATGGGAGGCTAAATGGTGCTCTGAGGAGTTGGTCTAGTTAATTCTTTTCAAGCAGCGAGAGAGAGAGAGAGAGAGAGAGAGAGAGAGAGAGAGAGAGAGAGAGAGAGAGAGAGAGAGAGAGCGAGAGAGAGATGAGGAGAGAGCGAGAGAGAGAGATCAGCCATGGGAGGAAATGGATCAAAATAAATGAGAGGGTCATCTGTAATCCCAGATAAGCACTGCAGTTCTAAATGGCTCACAACAGGTCCACAGCTGGAATGAACATAAGTCTTATACTTCTCCAATGACAATGTTTATTTCACCATACCACCTAGTTTCAAAACATTATTTAGACATTCCCCTTTTAGACCGAAGCAAAATACCCAGGAGTGTTTGTTGAATGTTTCAGATAATTCTTCAGCCACACAGATTTTTCATGCTCAAGGCAGCCACGTGTGTTAGTATTGCAGAATAATTAACATAAATAATAAAATACATCTCAAAATTACATGCTCCGAGTATGATTATTGCATGATTGATTTCCCTGTCATTAGACAGACTGTTTCTTTTCATTTGTGTGCTGCATTGTCGGAAATATAATATGCAATTTAAGTTCATCGGTCACAGCTGAAATGACTGAACATCACTGCGTGAAGTCATGGGTCTACTAGTATTTGCCTATCACCGCACTGCGATCAGAGATATACAGTAGTATGAGGTTTTTGTATTAGATGTTGGTTGAATGTTATGTCACTGCATTCAACGTAAATAAATAGTATTCTTCTTCAAGTCAAATATGTTATTGAAGACAGTATGGGGGGGGGGCGTACTTAATTAGCTAAATAATTGGCTTGGTGTCATCACCAAGACTGCAGAAAGTCAGAGACAGACTCACTCAACCTGCAATCTCTCACAGCACAGTTGTTCCCTGTTTTACCCTCAGAATAGTTTTTCCCCCTATCAGCCACATTACCTCTTGGCGATTTCATATCATTCTCTCTTCTCCACTAAGGCCTTGTGTCTTATTCAGCGATACCACATTAGCATGCAATTAAGATGACTTTAACTGAAAATGGAGATTAGACTGGAAATACAAAGTGTAACATCGACCGCTGGCTGTCAGTGAACAACATAAGTCTATCTCCTCCTAATTCCTTCTCCACTGGCTCCCACATGATACTGAGTTTGCCATCAATCACTGTGTTGATGCATAGGGAAATACTTTGAAATTATGATATAATACATCATAAGATTATACAGGACAGTTTATCATACACTCCATTGCTTAAAGGGGGAAAATGAGAATCTATATATATTTCCATTTCTGATACACGGACAGCAAAATAGAGGATTCCGCCAACCTCTTTAGAAAATGGTTATCATCATGTGTAAATTAATTGAGCTTTGTTTTTGGACAAATCCCTATCAAACTAAATGATGGTCCAAACAGTTCATCACAGCCTTTGCCATGTGATATGCTTCAGTCATTCATATATGGTAATTTCATGTTTCCATTACGTTGCACATATTAATGACAATGTTGGAACCTCAACTGTTAAAAGGAAGTTACAAAAGTGATAGATATTGTATAATGTTGTCAACACAGATTTTATTTATGTTTTTCTTGATGCCCCATCTACATATGCTTAACGAAAGAAAGTAAAATAAATTACACTAAAACACAATTGTACAGATATACACACAATTACAGATTCAAACAAACACAAATCTAGGGAATTAAAAGGATGAAACAAGTTAACAAGTGTGAATGTCCAAGCTTAAAAGGGCACATACTTAATTCTACAATAAGGATAATGCATATTTGAAGAGATGCTATGTTTACTGACAAAGCAGAATCTTCCATTAACTTCAAAATAACTTTTAAAGACTTAATCCTTTTTATAATCCATAAGAGGAGATTGTTACACTAAAACCTCCCTTTTTCTACTTCACTAGGAGGAAAGCATGTTGCATTACCCCAAGACAGATTAAGAATGTACTGAGACTGAGACAATGAAGTAAAAAAATATATCAATATATTTTCCTCTATTCCTATGAGTTGTCTTTCTGGAGGTTTTTCAACCGACAACCACAACTTGTTATTTTTCTTGAGGTTGATGAAGTTATGAAATTAAAGGGATTATCATGAACGTTTGAGCAGAGGATAGCCATTCATCAGACCTACTGTTAAGTGGCTCCTCTCTGGCAGGAGAATCTCTCCTGTACCAGGAGCCGCAGCGGAGCCAGAGACATGTCAGAGCCGCAGTGACACAGGGGCTAGGGGAGATGGATGGGAAAGGCTGCACACTTGGACTAACAAGATGGGAGTCACCCGTTAAGGTTCAGAAAAAAGGCGAAGGATGGGTTAAGGGAGAAAAGTGTATGAAAGTGCTGGGGTATAGAGTGCAGTAAGGAAACAGGCTGAGGTTCAGGAAGTTGAGGAATATGACCACAAAGGTGATGTGAATATGGTCACACCACTGAAGAAGAGTGTGAGGTGATATGAATATGATCAGACCACTGAAGAAGAGAAGGAAAGCAGGGATGCAAGCGGAACTATGGGACGTTTTTTTTAAATAAGAATTATATGCTGCATTCACAAAGGAAACAGGCTTTTTGCCAGATTATATGATGCTTCAAGCGTTCCTTGATATTTTATATTCTCATAATATCTTATTATATTATACATTATTATATTCATAATATAATCATAATGTCACTCAGATTACATGCTATATTTGTAACCAGGACAATATTGCATTAGCAGATACAAAACTTAAAACAATAACCCTTAAAATATTACAGCATAAGCCAGAAAGAAATATCACTAATAAAATGAAAGAGCAGACATGCATCAAACATGCATTGCATTGGAGCACAAATAAAATAAGACTGAGAAATAAGAGAGCCTAATGAAACCAATAAATAAACTGTGGAATAAACAAAGCTGTGCCTCTTGGGACACAGCCTAGCATCCCACCCCACCATCCATCCAGCATAATGACCGTGATGAGTCATAAATGTGGGCCTGTGAAACACAGTTAGACCAGTCACAGTGACACACGGAGAAAACAGATGATTTGCAGCATGAGAGACACACACAGGGAAGGACAGGAGGGCACAAAAGAAGGTGAATTGAAATGATAGGATTCTAACCTTCCTAAATCAGTAGTTTATGTATGTTATGTGTACATGATTTCCTTCCATTGTGTGTATCATGTTCTTTGCACATATGGATGGTATAACATTAGACAATGTAGTATGAAAACAATTTAGGGTACCGTAAGTTAAGAAAACATTTCCTTCAATTAGGACCTGTATTGGAGGGAAGTGCTGCCTAATTTCTTCTGACAGTGGGCCTAGAGAAATAAACATGTGCGTGAATAACCAGCAGTAGATACAGAACAGCCTATTCAAGCTTCACCTTACAATACTGGAAATGTCCCCAATTATCTTTTAACACACCTTACACTGACAGCCCTTTTCTTAATTTACACCCTGGTAACACCATTTCCAATGTAAGTTAAAGACCTTCTCAACAGTACGTGGTTATCTAGTGGAAAAACCTAAGAAACATCCATATCCAATTTGTTTGTTCAGAACGGCATAAAATAAACACATTTCCTTACAGATCCCCTTGAAGACTATACAAGAAAACCATGAGGTGAGTCTTGTATACGAAATAAAAAATAATGAGAAGCAGAAGAAGTGCTGATTTTAGCACTAAGTGTTTTCTGAAACAATGGCAAGGTCTCAGGGATGGGGAGTAGATTCTGTCACCAGGGATGGTGTGACGGGTCGACCCTTGCCATCAGTAAGAATTGTTTATATCATTCTTGACACATCTATCAATAATTTCCGCCTCCGGAGGCATTGCTGCAAGTCTTCTCCCTTTTCTGAGACCAAACATTGCATGCCAAAATACACTTTAACTATATTAAGGGACCCATTGTGGCAATCTCATTGAAACTAAGAATTACAACTGCAATATTCTTGTGCAGTAACGATGTTCATTCAAAAACAAGTTGATCTGGTAACTGTATCACGTCCTCTGAACAAGCTCCATTCACTTTGCTGTTTTATAGCACCAACTGCTCCTCTAAAATGGTGGACCGTGTACCAACCTGTGCATCTACAAGTACCGGCAAGCGCCGTTAAAATTGATTTTATAATTTAATTTATTATGTAAGCTGCGCCTTCATTGGCAGTGACAAAACATAAAGAAGAACGAGCGCAATGATTTCCTCTAAACGTGTCCGACCATTTATCATTGTTTCCTTGCACCTGCTGCTCTTTTCACTCTCAGAATTACATACACAATTTCTATAACATAAAAGCAGAAGAATCCAAAAAATTACAATGTTGCCTATTGCATGTTACATGGACTTCTTAGTATCAAATTTGCAGTGTTGGTCTCCTTTGCAATTTTAAGGTGTTTGGGGGTTGGGTTCAGTTCTATCCATGCATTTCTAAATCAGTCCCTCTCCCTTCACATAGTGACATTTCAATCAGTTTTGTCTTGCTTAGAGCACCTTTCAGCCAATCGCATATTGGCAGGTAGCTAATGAAAACAGGCAGCTAAGCAGACTGTTGAAAGAGAATTATAGAATTAAAATAGTATTAAAGGATATTTGGCAGCCATTGGATAAAACCCAGCATTCTCAGGATATATAGTATAGAAAATAAACTGTCCCCATTTTTTTTTTTATCATGCAAAATCAAAACAGACTATTCGTAACATTCGAATGGCACCTGCTTTCCAGGAAGCTTAGTTTATCCCTGGACTGTTACAGTTTACCAGCAGCTTACAATAAAAAAAGGCAGTGACAAGTATGCGGCAGGCTACTCGAGCCCATCCACTCCAGGGTATGACTCAGGGTGAGGCAAACTGCCGCAGGGTAAAGGGGAACTCCATTACTGAGCCGTTAACCACCCATCGCTCATATTCACCCCGGGTCCAGACACCTGACCCAGGCAAAGAGCCCAGCTGAGTCATGAGCATTAAAGGCAGAATGAAAGAGAGATGTAAATTACTGTCTTAAGTTTACCTTCCACAGCCCTTGGAAAGCTAAAAACGTATGTATTAGTTGGGGGCGTATGAAACATAGTTTCATTTAGAATCACCTTTCTATAAGGAGTAGCCTACAATACACCCAGTGACTGTTCTCAGGAGTGTTCTTCATCTTCCCTCTTCTAAAAGTTTATCAACAATACAGAACAGCTGGTAAAACTGTCTGGGTCAGCACCAAATACTGGATTTTATGATGAGAACAAAGTGAAGAGTGTCAGTATCATAGTCTGATGTAAATTGTACAATGCATCCGGAAAGTATTCACAGCGCTTCCCTTTTCCCACATTTTGTTATGTTACGTCCTTACTCCAAAATTGATTAAATTCATTTTCTTTCCTCAAAATTATACACACAATACACCATAATGATAACGTGAAAAACGTTTTTTTTAGATTTTTGCAAATTTATTAAAAATAAATAACTAAGAAATCACATGTACATAAGAATTCACAGCCTTTGCCATGAAGCTCAAAATTGAGCTCAGGTGCATCCTGTTTCCACTGTTGATCCTTGAGATGTTTCTACAGCTTAATTGGAGTCCACCTGTGGTAAATTCAGTTGATTGGACATGATAAGGAAAGGCACACACCTGTCTATATAAGGTCCCACAGTTGACAGTGCATGTCAGAGCACAAACCAAGCATGAAGTCAAAGGAATTGTCTGTAGACCGCCGATACAGGATTGTCTCGACGCACAAATCTGGGGAAGGGCACAGAAAAATGTCTGCTGCTTTGAAGGTCCCAATGAGCACAATGGAAGAAGTTTGTAACCACCAGGACTCTTCCTAGAGCTGGTCGGCCGTCTAAACTGAGCGATCGGGGGAGAAGGGCCTTAGTCAGGGAGGTGACCAAGAACACGATGGTCACCCTGTCAGAGCTCCAGCGTTCCTCTGTGGAGAGAGGAGAACCTTCCAGAAGGACAACCATCTCTGCAGCAATCCACCAATCAGGCCTGTATGGTACAGTGGCCATACGGAAGCCACTCCTTAGTAAAAGGCACATGGCAGCCTGTCTGGAGTTTGCCAAAATGCACCTGAAGGACTCTCAGACCATGAGAAACTAAATTCTCTGGTCTGATGAGACAAAGATTGAACTCTTTGGCGTGAATTCCAGATGTCATGTTTGGAGGAAACCAGGCACCGCTCATCACCAGGCTAATACCATCCCTACAGTGAAGCATGGTGGTGGCAGCATCATGCTGTGAGGATAGTTTTCAGCGGCAGGAACTGGGAGACTAGTCAGGATAGATGGAAAAATGAATGCAGCAATGTACAGAGACATCCTGGATGAAAACCTGCTCCAGAGCGCTCTTGACCTCAGACTGGGGCGACGGTTAATCTTTCAGCAGGACAACGACCCTAAGCACACAGCCAAGATATCAAAGGAGTGGCTTCGGGACAACTCTGTGAATGTCCTTGAGTTACCCAGCCAGAGCCCAGACTTGAATCCGATTGAACATCTCTGGAGAGATCTGAAAATGGCTGTGCACCGACGCTTCCCATCCAACCTGATGGAGCTTGAGAGGTGCTGCAAAGAGGAATGGGCGAAACTGCCCAAAGATAGGTGTGCCAAGCTTGTGGCATCATATTCAAAAAGACTTGAGGCTGTAATTGCTGCCAAAGGTGCATCAACAAAGTATTGCGCAAAGGCTGTGAATACTTAAGTAAATGTGATTTCTTAGTTTATTTTTAATAAATTAGCAAAAATCTCAAACTTTAACGTTGTCATTATGGTGTATTGTGTGTAGAATTTTGAGGGGGAAAAAATGAATATAATCAATTTTGGAATAAGGCCGTAACATAACAAAATGTGGAAAAAGTGAAGCGCTGTGAATACTTTCCGGATGCACTGTATATACCATGCATGTACGTATGGAACAAGTAATTTGCTATTTCTAGTTCTATTTAATGAATTGTTTTTATAATGATGGTTGTTTTTTATTATTATATTTTATAAAAACTATGACTGTTATTAAATTTGGCACCATATATTTTATTATCCCATGTCATTTTAAGTTGGAAGGTACTGTCCATATTGCAAGGCTTTCTTTTTGATATATTAATCGAAAATGAATGAATCATTGAAAAATATGACTAATGACGGGGCCTGTGTTTGTGGCAGGTCACACAAGGAAACTGTGTTGTGTTTCCAAGAACTGATGCATGCTGGTATATGTAATACCTCTGGCAGAACAGCATCAAATACTGACCAAGAACTGAGAGTAAGCTTCTCTGCCTGACTGTACACCATACCTCCTCCTTGAAGTCCCACCTGACTGACAAGTTTGGCCATTTATGAACGCAGTGCTGGCAATCAAATGGGGTTTAACCACTTTGAACAGAGCCAGTAGTTATCTGAAGGGGGATGTTTGATAGGATTACACTCCAATGCTCTATGAGTGTTGACTTTTTGAATTAAATTTCATGCACTGCAATCTGGAATAAAATCCTGAGCTGATAACATTTTAAGTTCATGTCATTAATGTTTCGAGGTTTTTTCACTTGTCTCTGCAACACAATGATTAGTAGGCTGTGCAGGTACGTGGTGGCTACTTTACAACAGAGGCTCATGCTTTAGTGCTCAAAGACAGAATACAAGGAATGTGATAAGGATAATGTCACCTGGATAAAAGTGCTGTGGCGCAGGCCAGGAGGTCTCCTACGGGATGTTAAAACAATGTTGGTGCTTCATTGAGAAATTCCACATGACCTTGACCTTCTTTTGCAATTCAGCACTTACACCCGGACTTGCACAACAACCCCTACTTTGTCTGTCACAGAGAAAGAGTAAAAAAAAAAAAAATTTAGAAGCCTCTAGATGAATATGGTTATGACAAGGGTCAGATGTCTATATCCAAGTCAAGTAATTGGGGAAATGAACCTAGCACTATCTTTTGTTCTGGTATGAGGTATGAAAAACTACAGTTGCCAACCTGTAATTAGACTTTATACTTTTTGTGCCTGCTTTTTACGAGATCCTACAAAAGGCATACCCCCTATATCACAGTGCCCCCTTCTGTTCATGTTCTGGTGTACATCCATCCTCTCTGTCCAATTTCTCCAAACTTGAGGTTTGGTTTCACTTACCTACGGTAGAAGCAGACGCACACAGGCACACGCATACACACAATATCTGTCGCTTATCTCGCTCCTCTCTGTTACTGTATCTAATCAAAATAATAATAATTAATTGTATTTATTTTTTTGCGCTTTTCTAGATACTCAAAGCGCTTTACACAATTTGGTCGCCAATTAATACCACAGGACAAACAACGAATGGACCGACAGCTATCAAACACAACACTCAGTCTGAGTGATACCACGGCAGCGCCAGACTTGCTCACCCAACTTATTACGTCTTGCTCACACACATAGGACCCATAGACCGACTCCAGAAGAATTGGCACTGACTGGTCAGGGCACTGTTAGGAGTACCCGGAGGAAAACCACACAAACACGGGGAGAACATGCAAACTCCACACAGAAAGACCCTTGGCTATCTATCTATCTATATATAGATCACAATAACTTCTGCGTGTAGGCTAGCCTAACATCGTTCTAACCCTGATGGTTAAAAGAAGAATCTAATTAAATAGATATCGGTTTTGGTCATTTTTGACCTTCTGTACTTGCCGTAGTAGGCTCAATTACAGATTTTCCTCCACGTCGTCTGCTAAACTGCACATGCGCAGTGGTCTCTTTCACCTGCTGGAGCTTAGTAAAACTGAAAGAGGCAAATAATGAAGTCTAGCATTGGCGACTAGATGCTAAGGATTGTATGAAACAAAACATATTTCCGCCGTGGAGTAGGTAACTGTCTAGTTAAAACACGCCACATCAGCGTGAAACATGTTTAAAAAACTCAAACAAAAGATAAACGAGGAGCAGTCCCCACAGAGGAATGCGCAGTCACCACAACAGGCCCAGGTTGGTTGATAGCTGTCTGTTTGGTTTGGTTAGCGTCAGCTGTTACACAAGCTAGCTGTCTGTATAGCTATGCTCATGAAGTCTTGTTTTCAACTAAGCAGTGTTTTCTACAGAAGTAAGACTGTACAAAAAAGAATAGTGCATCAAATCCATGATGAGCTAAGACTGATCTGCTATTTACTAATCTTACACGGAATAGTGGATTTTGCTCTGAAGTTTTTGTTTATTTAAAATGTTCCTGCTAAATTAGCTAGCTATCTGGCTAATCTTTATCGATGAGTTTATCCAAATAAAACTCACTTTCTGGCTTGCGTTTACGTTAGCAAAATGTGCTGCTGTGTAACTAGGCTAGCCTATTAGGTCAAGTCATGAATTATGGATCGCTAATTGACAGAACATAGTAGGTTGCTTGCTACTATAGCTAACCGTTAGTATATGTCAAGTGTTTAACTTCTGGCAACACTAGGTGAACATTAAAATTCGCCAGTAGCCTATCCAAATTTCTCAAAAAAGTTTTAAATTTGATATTGTTAGCTCAGCATTAGTCTGGCCTTTCTATACCAGTTAATCTGTTTTATATGGCATTGAGCTATACGGATTAAATGAAGAATAAGGTGTATTGCTCTGATAGTGATCACTAACGTCACTAAGCGGCTTGCCATTACAGAAACCAATGAAACGTGCTGTAAAATGTTCCCAGAATTATGGGATATTCTGTGTGAGAATTTGTTTACCTCCTAGATGTCTTGGGAACCTCGCCAGCGAAACAGTTTAGTCTATTTGTCTATGCCAATATTGACATAAATACGCATCACCTGGTCTTCCTTGTGTGCAGCTAGATTATCTCCTTTTCAATGTTTTGTGGACATTTCCTACAGGTGGGCCCAGGAGAGAGGCGCAGCAGCCACACCTCATCTTTACATCATGACAACCCATCTTCACCTAGTGATAGAGAGGTAAGCTGTTGGTGTTTCCCAACTCAATGCTTTTTACAGATGCTTGTGCTATCACTAACTGCATGCGCAGGATACACAGTCTTCACTGGCCCTAGTTTCAGGTTCGATAACGAGGATCTTTTCCTTTTTTTTCTCTTTTCTTTTTCTAGACCGGTTTCTGTTCGTCCCAGAACCCATTTCGTTCCTATGTCTCGTTAACATTCTCTGCATTAATTATTTGTTTGTTCCCTGCTAGTTTCTTGACTGGACATGCTACCAACTAGCATTGTGTGTATGATTAATCTCTGTTTGCAGTGTCTGGTCAGTACATTTCAGATGTAATTCTATTGTTACAGTGATGTACTGGTTTTTCACTCAACGCGAGGAAGGTTTGAATCTATGGAATTTGAAATAATCTGTATATCCGGGCGAATTATACAGGTCTCAAAATATAGGCCTAGTAATTCTGTAGCTGAATGTAATGTCCAATAACAATAACTGTGTAGTTACAATATCACTTTTGGAAAATGTTGTATCCATTGTGACCCAGCTAGGTGAGGGTTTTTTACTTGAGTCTTGAGGGTTGGCCTATTGCTCGTTGATTAAATGTGTTATGTATTTATTTAATGCTTGTCCTAGCCGAGGTAAATTTATCTGCTTTGAAAGGCATCTTGGACCTGTTTTACCGAAAGAGACAGGATAAAGTAAATACCACTAAACCATCTAAGACAGATGATGCAACTATCATGTCAATAGAAATGTAGTAGTCTGATGGGAGTTTTAGTAAATGCATGTATCTTTAGTGATTCAAAGAGGGTATGTAACTCACTAGTCCACAAGCCTAAGAGTCTATACAGATGCAAATTAAAAGATAGGATCATGCATTATCATATTTTCCAACATTATGCATGTCACTTTGCCACTGCCTCTGCTATTCACTTATTTTAAAACAGAATCTCCTCGGACTGTCCCCATCTTTACTTCACTCTTCATAGACTACGGTCTCTTCTCATTATTTTGATTTGTCTTTTCCAGCATTCAAACCTTTGACGTCACTGTTTCTTGGCTCTGGTAGTAGCATTGTCATTACAGTATACAAAAATACAATACCGGTGCCTGTTTGTTTTCTCAACATTCGAATGGAGTGTACAGAAGACGTCAAATTATTTTGCCCAGCCCAAATGTTAATTGGGTGCTCCACTTCTCTCCTCGCTCGTTTTCTAACTGTATCTCACACACACACACATACATACATGACCCCCACACTCTCCCCATTTCTCCCAGTCTATTTTACACTCCATCTTTCTCAGTCTTTCTGACCAGTCTCTCTGGAAACGTGTAGGCCTATCTCCAGATAGCCTGGCCAGATGACCCCCCCTTCAGCGCTGTTTCACACTCATGGTGTTGTTTTTCTCATTGCTCTCTGTCTCCCTCTCCTCTCCCTCCCTCTGGTCCCGTTACTGCTCTGACGGGGTCAGATGCTGGCCGGGATGATAGCAGAGCCTGCTTTTCTCTCTGAATATACTATCTTTGCTCTGGACCATTCAAAAAGACCCAAATCATCTCAGGTAGCCAGTGCGGTGAGTTGGCCCTCACTCCCTGCCTTTTCCTCCTCCTCCTCCTCCTCCTCCTACCCTGTTCTACCCTTGCTCCTCGATGGCGTTGAGGACTAGGTAGAGGACTGAGGCCTGCATAGTAGTGAGGACTGCTTGCATCCTGCTCTTTCTCTCTCTTTTTCCATTTCCTTGGGTTGTTTAGTAACTTGAAGGCATCTTACCTTTTAACCTTGCATCTAATCCCTGGGAGTGAAAGCCATTAATGTGGGATAGAAGCTTGTGTGCTTTCTGCAGTATGCCTATATGTTTTCCTTCCCTTGAATAGTTTTTTCTAGTCTGTGACAACGATGGATGTTACCCCCCTTGTCTTTAGGAACCCCTTTATAGCTGCTTGACCCGTTGGACCTCCCAAGCCCTTATTATGTTGAATGATAGTCTTTGTTCCCTCTTCCCAACTTTATTTGTAACCTCCATTTGCTGTAGTAGTGTAAGCTGTGCTGTTCTAGGAGTCCCACTGTTCTTTTACTTGTCCTAGCTGTCAAACAAACAGTGTCTCAATAAGCCACGGTAATGAGAGGTATTATGTAAGTGGTCTCATCAAAGGTTTGGCAATGGCCCCTGGATTTATTCTCTCATTCATGTTACATCTTGATTCCCTGAATGGCTTAGCTGCTGGTATTGATCCATTATCTAGTCCAGCCTGGAGTATTTGTTGTGAAGAAGTCAGAGAGAGACATGGCTTGCCTTTAATATATATACTTTTAAAATAGTCTCCACCATCTGCTGTAATTGGCCTATTTTTTTCCCTCAGTGGGTTTTTCCCCTAACTAGTCATCATCATTAGCTGTAGCTAGTCTATTCATTGAACAGTAATCATTGGCCTAATTAAAATGTCAGCCTGCTGAGACTGTCTTGAAGGGTATGTAAAATGTATGTTTACAGAGTTTGAGGGGATAAGCCTTTTGGCAATCGTTTTATTTTCGGTCTATGTGTTCCATTGTAATGTTGACCAGTGAGTTAAGCATAATAATAAATAATAATGTCATACTAATCTCTGGTGTACTGTTACCTACCATCAATCATTGCATTCCATTTCTACCAAATTTCAGACTTTTCCTGCCTGCATAGCCATTCGACCTTCTAGGAGGGTGGACCTAGCTCCTTAACCTAGATTGTCTTTTTTTAACAGCTGTTGACACAAAATGTTATTTTTAGATATTTGATTTGTCTCAGTTGTCCCTTCTGCCTAAGCTATTTTTGTTCTGTTCTTTCTAAATGACAAATGGGCCATTGTAGATGCTTTGCCTGGCCGTCGTAATAAGATTTTGGAACCTATTTTGATATGGTGGCTGTGAGAGTGATTGGTATCATTGTCTATTTGAATTCTAATCATATGTTCCACTTTGTTAGTAGTCACTTCAGAGGCAGAATAATGCGATTGACCTAAAAACTCTTGAGAGCGCCAAAGTAGACACAGCTTTTTAACTGTGGCACGTGGTGAATTGATAAGATTATCGGTCTTGTTTGAAATGTAAAAATATGTCTTTGTCTATTGCTATTCTTCCATTTTTGCAGGCAACTATTTAACTTTTGAACTCAGGGTTGTAAAGTGAGATGGCTAGTGGTAGTAGGGTACTGTAATCTAGGTGACCTCATATTTGACCAAGCCTTTAAAGATAATATCACAATCAAAAGAATATGCTACTCTGATTGTCGTATCATTACTTGAAGGAAAGAGGTGCATGCAGCTGAACATGGAATGAGATTTGTTCACTTTATCCCTGCTTTCGTAACAACTGAACCCAACTGAACCAGCCAGGCTTTCCAGTGGTCGTCTTACTACTTTGGCTCTAAGTAACCCTGAAACACAAAAAAACTGACGAGCGCTTTCACCTTTAATGGCCGTCTCTGTTCTAATTGAGTGTAACTGTTTGTTTGTTGTGCCCTCATGACTGTTGCGTAGCAGGCGTAGTTCTTAACCCCTACGTTCCGTTGTGTCTACCGTAGAGATGCCTTCTGTGGTGTATTTTAACCCCTCTGTTTTTTTCCAAGTTGCATGAGGGTACCCCGTTGCCCCTGCATTGCTCCAAGCAATACTAATATTGCTCCCGGCCAGAGTAATCAGGGCGTGACACGCTGGGTGACGAGACAGGCACGCTGCTGCTGGGTTACTCATTTCCTCCATCTTGGATGTTTTACAGAGTGGCACCAGAGGCGTGGCGCGCTCTCCCAGAGGGAGCATCAATGGAGACGGGAGCGCCTCTCCCCAGGCAAGTCCGCCACTCAACCCAGGACTCTGTCTTAGAAAAGCAACGTAGCTATCTTACCCCCTTACTATCTTCCTTTCTGAACTACCTCTAATACAACAGCGTGGCGTATCACTGTCTCTTAGACAAACAACGTAGCTATCTTAACCATCTTACTATCTTAACTACCTTCCCCTAATACGACAGCGTGACGTATCCCTCTTTCTCAGACAAACAACAGAGCTATCTTAACTATCTACCTCTATGACGTATCACTCTTTCTCAGACAAACAAATTAGCTATCTTAACTCTACCTCTAATACAACAGTGTGACGTGTCACTCTTTCTCAGAGGGAGGAGCCCCAGTCGTTTGCTCAGAAGCTGCAGCTGAGGGTGCCCTCGGTGGAGTCGCTGCTCCGCGGGGCCAGTCGGGCCGAAAGCCTGTTCCGCTCCCCCTCTAAGGAGAGCCTGGTCCGTAGCTCCTCCCGGGACTCCCTCACCCTTCTGGGAGAGAGCGACCCGCAGGCCAGCAACCCTGCCTACGATCCGCCCTCAGACATCGAGAGTGAGGCAGAGGAGTCGCCGGGCAACGCCGAGGCCCTGACCAAGGAGCAGATGCTGCAGCGCTTACACAGGGTGGAGAAGAGCCTGGCCAACTATCGAGGGAAATACTCAGAGGTGAGGCTAGAAGATCACATCAACTATTTGTCTTCTTATTCCTTATTAGTGCTTAATATGATGTTGTTCCTACATGGTGCTTTCCTCTTACGAATTTTGCTATGTCACACAGCTGGTTACAACATACAGAACAGTGCAAAGAGATAAAGAAAAGACTCAGGTAAGCCGTAAAAGCAGACGTCAACTCACGTTTCAGGTGTATGAAGTCTAGTGTTTAATGAAGTTGTCCAGTTTTTTTTGCGCTCCACAAGCTCCTGGTGTGCTTTGCTTAAACAAACCTTCAGTATTGTTGGTTCTTCTCAGGCCATTCTCAGTCAGAGTCAAGATAAAGCACTGCGCAGGATAGGGGAGCTACGAGAGGTACACCAAACTCTTTGTCTTTTTAGATTTCTTTCTATCTATTCGTCCACTCCTGAGTCTCTGTGAATATAAAAAAATTATGCCTTTCTTACCAGGAACTGCAGATGGACCAGCAGGCTAAGAAGCACCTGCAGGAGGATTTTGACGCTGCTCTGGAGGAGAAGGACCAGCTGATCTCGGTCCTCAGGACACAGGTGGGTTTAGATGGCTGTGCGTGCGTGTCACTGTAATCATTCCATGTCGAATGACCTACAAGTGTTCCCCTGTAGAATTCCCTGATGAAGAAGCGGTTGAAGGAAGTCCCAGGGGGGCTGTCGCCACCCGAGGGGGAAGTCTCTCCGTCGGAGGATGCTGTGGACTCTACCTCCACACCACAGAGCCCCACCAAGGACCCAGCCACTAACGAGGGTAGGCCAATGTCCTTTTCATCATGTTCCCTTTCCAGTCAGTTCATATAGCACAACCGGGGGGTTATATTAGATTATGATTTGCAATGTGATAAAAGGGTTTTCAGTGGGGTATAGGAGGCAATGTAGAAGGAACAGTGTACATTTGGATGCATAAGTTAGAGACAAATATAAACTTAAGTTCCCTTCGCAATACCGTACATTCAGCTTTGTTATTGGGCTGTACTCCAGTGGATGAGAATAGAATTTCCACACAGTTTTCCTCACTGTGCTGTTTCCTTCACTGATCAGGCGAGGGCAGCAGCGATCCAGGAAAGGTTATGGAGGCGCTGCAGAAAAGAGTGACGCGACAGGAGAACCTGTTGCAGAAGTGTAAGGACATGCTGCGCGTGCACAAAGAGCGCAGCACACAGCTGGGCAGCGAGAACGAAACTCTGCAGCAGCAGCTCCAGGAGAGGCTGCAGGAGCTGGAGAAGATGAAGGTAGCCACGCTAACCAACTAACGGGAGGATTGACTTAATACAGTCCTGTTTTTTGGTCATCTGCCAAGTGGAAGTTATCACAACATTCTGAACGAAACCATGTTAGCCTCATCACGCATTACAAGGAAAAAAAACGGAATTCCAGAGGATTTGTTAAACATCCATTTGCTTATGTTGGAGTCGGCTATGATTCTAAAAGAGGTTTTGCTGGGCTGAGTGTCGTTTATGTTTAGTGAAGTTCTAAATCATCAGGCAGAGCAGAGGCTCTTGGTCCAGTAGTAATGGGACTCCATTATCTCTGGGGCACATTGGAACTGCAGCTCTCCCAGACCCTCAGTGATCTGGCTTCACTCCAATAGCTGTGGGGGTCGGGTCAGGTCATGTCAATTTTACAGAGCTGGAACTGGAATTTTCCTTTCATTTCAAAACATGTTGTTTTTCACTGGTTTGATACAATGGTGTAGTTTGGCACTCATTGCTATATTATTTTTAAGCAACTGTGTGTGTGAAAACGACCCTGTGATAATGAAGTTTGTATGTATGTGGTGGGTGGTACCTGGGCCCTTTCTGGGAACAGAGGCCTTTCCTGTGACAGGAAGGTCAGAGGTTGACAGGGACTCCCACCCTGTCGAGCATTACGGGTCAGAGCCGTGAGGCAGGGCCCGCTCATCCGCTGACGATTGACTTCACACAAACAGCCTGTTCAAATGGAGCAGCTGTCTGTCTGTGTCTCTACGAACCAGGCTAGCCTTCTCACCTTCAAGTGGGCATCTCGGAACATCTATTTTATAGATGTGTCCTGTAACCTAATTTGAGGATTTGACGTTCTCTTATTTTGCTAGCATACACTGGAAGTGTTAATCTTTTATGATGATCTGAGAAATGGGATCCTAGCTCTAGGAGTACCCCTGTCCGCAGATCCAGTCTGTTAAATATGCAACACGTTGGAATGTTTCAAGCATATCAGGCCTGTTCTATCATGAATACAATCTTGTTCACATGTGCTGGAGACTGGCCCTCTTTAGGAGTTGGTGCTGTGTAAAACTTCCTCAAGTAATCAGTTGTACCTCATATGCATGTACATAAGGCAACTGATGTAATTTAGGTTGGCATGTTGTTTTAGCTGGCCTTTCCGTATATGTGGATGCCACCCCCTGACTTTGATCCATCATGGTACAGAGTGGGGGCCAATACAGAGAGCAGTTTTTGGCCTGGAAGAAGTTGTTATAAAATGGAATACCATATAGAAATTACATTGTTACAATCTACCACTGTTTCAAAACGAATACAATTTTTAAATTGTCCCATTTTTCTATGTTGACAGGAATTACACACTGCAGAGAAGACCAAGCTCATCACCCAGCTGCGTGATGCTAAGAACCTCATTGAACAGCTGGAGCAGGACAAGGTCAGAGACCACGGGGTCTGGGGTCTCTCTCACACTCTGAGCAAGTGCCCTTTGGAACGGCTAGTATCTGAAATGTGTTTGCAGTGTCACTGAGCAAACTGGGCCGGGGTGCTTTGAATCCTAGGTTGTTGATCTTAAACTTTGACCCTGACTCTGCATGATGGGACATGGGCTTGTAAAGGTCACTTTGAGAAATGTGGAAAGCACCAAGAACTGTCAATAACATTTATAGTCAGAGAGCGTAGCATTAAGAAATGACTCCAGTAAAGCCCATCAATAAATCAAAAGGATTCAGCATGTTCAGATTTATACAGCCCCTGCAGTTAGCGTTAGTTTTATCCTGGCGGTTGTTTTTCTTGGTTTTCAGGGCATGGTCATTGCCGAGACGAAGCGTCAGATGCACGAGACCCTGGAGCTGAAGGAGGAGGAAGTAGCCCAGCTCCGCTCCCGTCTCCAGCAGGCTGCCGCCCAGAAAGAGGATCTGCAGGAGCAGAAGGAGAAATCAGATAAAGCAGGTAGGAAATATAATAATACTAATTTATTGCATTTTGATATTGAGCTTTTTTAGACACCCAAAGCGCTTTACACTGTAACACTGTATGGGGGTGGGGGGGGGACACACTCACAGTTTGGTTACCAATTTGCTCTACAACCTCCTTATGAGACTTATCGTATGTTTCACTTCCCATGTAGCTTTTGAGGAGCTGGAGAGGGCATTAGGGGTGGCCCAGAGGGCAGAGGAGGCCCGGAAGCAGCTGCAGGCTCAGCTGGAGGAGCAGGTGAAGGAGGTGGAGAGGACCAGTGAAGAGGAGAGGAAGAGTCTGCAGCTGGAGCTCACACGGGTCAAGCAGGAGGTTGTTACCATCATGAAGGTAAGAATTACTAATGGCATCAAACTAATTATGGACCATTCTCTTTGGAACAGGACAACTCTTTTCCCACTCATTTATTTTTATTTTATTTATTTTATTTTGGTGACAGTCCCCAGAAAGATATAAACAGATGTTGCGTTTATTACCCTTCCAGTTGCAGTTCCTTCATGTAAAACTCTAATATACTTCATATATTCCTATTATACTGTATTTACAGCAATGTGCAATTGTAGTGGTCGCCTGAACTGTTACTAGGCATTCAGAGACAACCTGGACTCCTACCCTAGCTTTTGGAATCCTCAAATCCTCTCATTCCGTTGGCTCTCTTTCAAAATAAGATTTATTTTTTTGTTTCTCTGTATGCATTGGCATCATAAATCAAATTGCTGTTATATTCACCCTCTGAACACTGGTGTGATTCGTATCCGTTCTCATAGCAATGAATCAACACAATAATACCGTGGCTGTTACACGTTGAATTTCCACGCATGAACTAGGATTTCTTGTTCCCAGACAAAAGGTTAACCCTTCAGATTTAGTGTACTGCAAGTTGTACTTTAACTCGTTATAATCCAGTTTATGTAAATGTATGTTGTAGAAGTCTGCAGAGGAGAAAGTGTCTGAGTTGGAAAGGCTCCACAGTGAAGCACTGGCTGCTAAGGAACAAGAACTCACGGCCCGAATCAGCGAAGCGCTGGTGGGCTCCTATCCTTTCTATTCACTTCCTGGCACCAGCTTGTTTTAAAAAAAATAAGAGAAACTAAACGCAAGTATGACTTTATTTCAGGAGCAATGCAAAGAGGAATATGATCAGACAGCCAGAGAGAGGGAACAGCAGACAGCCCTTGCCCTAGAGGATGTGGAGCTACAGAAAGCAGCCATGGAGACCGAAGCGGAGGCCAAGGTCAAGCAAATACGGCTGGAGCTGGAGGCTGCAAGAACTGTGAGTGCTCTCAAAATGATGGTGACGTTGTAATTTCACTGAGTTATCCAGTCGCATTACTGTACAGTAAATGCTAACGTATTTTTCATTGCAGAGAATACTAGAGCTGGAAAGTTCAATGGAAAAAAGCCCCCAAGGTGAATTGGTGCAGAACGATGAGCTCTCTTGTCAGATGGAAGAGCTGAAGACGATACACGCTGTGGAAGTAACTGCACTGGAGCAGAAGCACAAGGACCAGCTGGATAGGTTCAAGCGGGAGCGGGATACACTAGCCCTGCAGCATCATGACGCTCTTCAGGAACTCAAGGAGAAACACGCAGACGAGGTGGCAAACGTCCTTAAAGACAAAGAGCTGCAGTTCCGTGCTCACGTGGAAGACATAAACCAGAAAACACTTGAAAAATTGGACCTCAAGCAGGCAGAACTAGAGTCACTTTCTTCTGAACTCTCCGAGGTGCTAGAGAATAAACGACTCCTCGAGGAGAAGCTGTCAGCTGCCGAGGGCACTTGCCGTTCGTCCTCGCACGCGCTGGAGCAGAGACTGCAGGAGGAGGTGGCAAAGCACAATGCAGAGATTGAGAGCATCAAGCAACAGCATGAGCAGTCGCTGGGCGGAATAGAGAAGACTCTGAAGGAAGACGTGAATAGGTTGAAGATGGTGCTACAGGACAAAGAGAAGGAGCTAGAGGAGCACATCCTCATGGAGAAAACGTTGAAGGAGGAATCAGAGAAACTCGTACAAGAAAGAAATGTAATGGTTAAGGATGTGGAGGAAGTGCGTGAGACTTTGATCCTGGCTCAGTCAGAAAAGAAGGGCTTGGAGGACACCAATGCTCAGTTCAGTGAGATTAGTGAGGAAATGGCTCAGTGCAAGCTAGAGTTAAATAACTTGCAGCATCAACTCGTGGTAACACAGACGGATTGCAAGGAGAAAGAGGCGTCACTTCAGCAAAAGCTAAAGGAGTTGCAAGGACTAGAGAACCAGCTTCTCCAGACCAAGAAGAACCTTTCTGATCAGGAGAAATCTTTCCACGAGGAACTGAACTCTAAGGTGGAACAAGAAAAACACTTAAAGAAACAGTTGGAGGATCAGAAGGCTGCCCAGGAGAAAAAGTTAGAAATCCATAAAAAAGAAATGGATGGAAGGATAAAGGCACAGGAGACTAAATTCGACAAATTCAAACAGAAGACCAAAGAAATGCAGGAGAAATTTAAGAAAAAACTTCAGGAAAAGGAAGACTCCATGAAGACGGAACTTGCAAAGAAGGAGACGGAGCTACAGCAGAAAGAGCAGCAGGTTAAAGAGAAGATCCTGGAGGTGGCACAGAAAGGCTCAGAGGGAATGTCCAGTGCCATGTCGGAGCTGGAGGCCAACCACAAAGAGCAGCTGCAGAGCTTGCGTTGTGTCCACAAGCAGGAGTTCGAGGACCTGGAACGTAACTGGCAAGAAAAGCTACGACACCAGGAAGAGGAAATGCAGGAGAAACACACTTCCATACAACAGGAGAAGGCGCAAGAAATGGAGGAGATAGCCCAAAAGCTGAGCAGTAGCAGCGAGGAGAACGAGCAGGTGCGGCAGGAGTTGAGGGACTTAAAGGAGGAGCTAGCCATTAGAGAGACCACTGTGCAGAAACTCCAAGCTGAGCTTAAGAAAGCTGCGGTTAACCTGGATAGTTTGTCTCAGGGTGAGGTGCTGCTCAAGGAGCAGGTGGAGGCCATGGAGAGGAACTTGAACCAGGCTCTGAACGAGAGGAACTCCCTCCAGGATGAGTTGAGTAAGTCTGGGGAGAAGAGCAGAGGGAAGCTAACCGCCTTGTCTGAACAGCTACGGGAGGCTAGGGGAGAAGTCAAAGCTCTGAAAACCTCCAGGTCCAAGGAAGGCGATGATCTGCAGAGGAAACTGAAGGAGAGTGCCCGTCAGTTGCAGGCCAAAGACATTGAGTTTCAGAATCAGTCTGTGGCTGTCAGTCGCCAGCTGGATCATTTCTGTCAGGAGGTCCAAGCCAAGATGGAAGTAGGTACTAATGAGCTCTGTGAAAGAGTGGACGGAAGAGTAAAAGAGCTGAAAGAAAGAGTTTTATTTAATCAGAAACGGGTAGCACATCTTAAAAACCTTGTTCTTAGTAAAGTAGACAGCATCTGCACTTTAGAGAAGCAACTCCAGCAGCAAACAGAGGAGAATGGTAATCTATGCAGTTCACTAGAGCAAATGACAGCTCAGCTTAATGTTCATACAGACCAAATCAAAGCCTTAACACACGAGAGGGAGTGTCTACAAAAAGATGCTATGGATCATTCTCGGTCCCTTTCCGAAAAAATCCTTAAAATCGAACAGCTCTGTGAAGAAAACAAAGCCATCTCGGATAGCGTCAAGACAAACGTCGTGCATATCAACAACTTGGAAAGCATCATAAACGACTTGAAAACCCAGTTAGCAAGTAGCCTAGGGGGAAAAGATGAAGCCATTTCACTGCTGCACCAGCAGCATAAGGAGGAGAGGCAAAGGCTTGTTTGTCAAATGGAGGAGACCATTAGGAGACTAGAACAGGAGAAGGCCGCCGCCGTAGAGCAAGTCGACACTCTCAGGAACAATCTGTCCGAGTTTAAGAGGAAGGCAGAGTCTAAATTTACCCTGAACCACAACACTGTGAGGTCTCTGCAGACCAGACTAGAGGACATGGAGAGAGAGATGGCGGAAAAAAACAAAGCGCTGCAGAGTCTGACGGATGACGTGGACAATCAGTCCATCAGCAAGTCGGAGATGGACCAGGCCTTGAGTGAAAAAGAGCGGATGGTCCGGGAACTTACCTCAGAGGTGGAGACCTGCAACAGTAGACTTGGTGACCTTGAAGAGCAGCTGGCCTTAAGGTCAAAAGAATGTGCGCAGCTTATCGCTGACCTGAAGCAGCAGGATAGTGTAAGAGAGAGTGAAAAGAGAGAACTCACCGAGCGATTGCAACAGACTCAGGAGCAGTTCACTCAGAATGGAACTCTTATACAGGCGTCTGAAGAAAAACTACAGTCACTGGAGAAAGAAAATCAAACCTTTAAACTAGAACTGGTGCATCAAAGGGAAGCATATGAAAAGATGAAAGATGAGCTTATCAGAAGCAAGGAGGAGAGCGTAAAAGCAACTGAGGAGAAGTTATCTGCAGAGAGTGCAGTGAAAGTGGCCGAGCTCAAGAAGAAAGCTGAGCAGAAAATCGGTCAGATTAGAAAACAGCTGACCTCTCAGATGGAGGAGAAGGACCAGGCCATCTGTAGCCTTCGGACAAACGTGGAGGAGAGGACGCAGGAGGAGGCAGCCAAACGACAGCAAATAGACTCGTTGGAGGAAAAAGCTAAAACACTTGAAGAATCCATCGCCAAGCTCAAAGAGGACCACGAGAGACAACTGGAACAAGTTCAGAGTGACGAGAGACAAGAAAAAGAGAGGTCTTTAGAGGATCTGAAGAACCTGTATGAAGAAAAGCTTTCGTCACTTCAAGCAGACACCTGCCACAAGGAAGCAGGTAAGACTCCGTTACAGCTGGAGGAGATTAGGAAGGACCTGAAAGCAGCAGAGGATCTGAATGTTAACCTCCTGGCTGAAATTGCCAATCTCAAAGAAGAACTGCTTGAAAAGTCTGGGCTCCTTGAGCAGCATCAGGCAACCATCGCTTCCTTTGATAAGCCCGGTCAGAACCGATTAGAAATGGAGAATCCAGTGCAGGCGGAAATGTGCGTTGCTGAGCAGACCAATAGCAACACGGCTAAGGAGATGGGAAACCACTTTGTGACACAAGAGGACGCAGACACAGAATCTCAGGAGCTGCTGCAAACCAAGTTGGCTGAGGCCAAGAACGAGAAGCAGAAGATCCAGAAGGACTTTACCAGGCTGCAGAAAGACCTCCGATCGCTGAGGAAAGAGCACGAGCAAGAACTTGACTACGCGAAGAAAGAGCTGGTGGAGGAAAACGAGAAAAGACTCAAGTATGTTTTCTTCAGTTTTCAGATACATTGCAGCCTCGGCAAAAATGGTTATTAATATAATGCTAATGTAATATTGTAATATCCTGTTACTATCTCTCTAAACACAGGCTTGAGCTGGAGGATATGGAAATGAAGCACAAATCTGCCCTGAAGCAGCTGATGAGGGAGGTCAACGCGCAGATGGCTCTGAAGGAAAAGGAGCTGGAGACGGCAGTGAAAGAGACCATTGGTGAGAGTGAAAGATGTGACCAAAAACACCCACTAGACAGACCAAAACAATAGAATACCTATCATGAAAATATGACACACAAGTTTGATTTTAAAATGCATATAGCTCTGTCATTGAAGAATGAAAGGACGTTTTTTTTTTACACAATTGACAGGTAGAACATTCTTGGACCGTTTAATTAGGAAACACTCTCACTGTGTACTTTGCCATATGTTTTCACTGTGGTGAACTCGGTGTTGCTTTCCAAAACGGATGTGAGTGAGTGGCTTGGAATACGAGTGTAGACGTGCCATGTGTTCACTCTCTGGCTTTTTCCGCTCTGTCCAGCGAAAGCCCAGAGCGTGGAGGCGGAGCTGATGGAAAACCACAGAGACGAAGCCATTCAGCTGAAGAAGCTGATCGCAGAGAAGGAAGATGACTTGCAGAGGACGGTTAAGAAATACGAAGAGGTTTTGCAGGTACTGTAGGGACGTGGGGTAGATTAAGTGACCATGTGGATAAAATATAGTCCACGTCTAGGGTGTAACTCTTGTTGCCTCCATATATTTTTCCAGCCCTTTCCCTCTGAAAGGATATGCACTCCACCCATCATCAGGAAGCCATTACTGACGGGGCAGTTAGCTCCACTCAGTCTCTAGAGAGCTCCGCTGAATGTCATGTACCTTGTGCCTGCTTGTTGATTGATTTACTTTACAAACGGGACCAAATAAATCACAAGAATGAACAGCTTTTGTACAATAAAGCTGTTCTTCCCTTTTAATATAAATTAAAAGTCTAATTAAAGTTAGGGTGCAGGCAGTGGAAGCCTGACTGAAATAGTTGAGCTGTGGATCCCACAGGAAATTACTCCGCTGCTGTTTCTTTCTCTCCTCAGAGTCGAGAAGAGGAGATGGGAGACCGGGTATGGCAGGTCCAAAAAGAACTGGAGGACCTACAGAGGAGAGCCAACAGTAATAGCCAGGTACAGTGTCTCCACAGGCTCACTAGTTCTGCAGGGATCCATATACTATAAGGGGCTCTGCAGGTATCCATATACTATAAGGGGCTCTGCAGGTATCCATATACTATAAGGGGCTCTGCAGGTATCCATATACTATAAGGGGCTCTGCCGGTATCTATATACTATAAGGGGCTCTGCAGGTATCCATATACTATAAGGGGCTCTGCAGGTATCCATATACTATAAGGGGCTCTGCAGGTATCTATACTATAAGGGGCTTTGCAGGTATCCATATACCATGAAGGGGGTTGCAGGTATCCATATACTATGAGGGGCTCTGCAGGTATCCATATACTATAAGGGGCATGCAGGTATCCATATACTATAAGGGGCTCTGCAGGTATCCATATACAATAAGGGGGTTGCAGGTAGCCAAATACTATTATGAGGTTGCCATATCAGGGTTTCTCCTCTCCATAGACGCTAAACACATGGAATAACATACTTATGTCTAATACAGGTGCGGTCACAAATGGCATTTAGAGTGCAATTCTGTTGAAGTCATAAGCTTCATCTCCGCCCGTAACCACGGAGTGAGAAATAAAGAAACTAAAGCGACTATTCTCGGGGGGCTATTATTTAAATGTACGAGTCTGATAGAAGCATTACTGATTTAAAAGCCAACTTAAACCAGACATGCACCTTCTCTATACCCCCCTGGGCCTATTCTTTATTACTTCAAAAGTGCAAATCAAGTTCAACATGCCTAACAGTTAGTATCAGCTATCTTCTGATTTGTCTTAGTTCAGACTGTGACCTATATCTTAAGTGCTCAGAGACCTTGGTTGCTTTAAAAACGGTGATCAGTGTCTCACTTCAGTGAGGTGGCTGCTCTCCAAAGCATGGCGGATGCTGTGAGGATCTCTTGAATCAGTCTGGAATGTTCTCCCTGGAAGGAAGAGGAGGTCTTTGACACGACAGCAGCACCCCTCCGTCCCTCCCCCTTCTCTCTCTCTCTCTCTCTACTACCCCTGTTCCCAATTAACCCCCACAGAGCTCATCCTGGGCTTCAGATTTATACTGTGGAGAGAGCAGCTCTCCGGCAAGGCCTGCACACAGAGAGTGGAGCCAGGGGGAGAGGGGGGGGTCTTCCCATGTGTTGTGGTGGCGTGAGACACATCCGCAGGCTCTCACACACACACACGCGCACCCACACACACACAGATACAGTCAGGCATGCTCACGAAAATAAATAAGCTTCACCGTTCCTTTTTTTTCCTCGTCGGCGCATTTTTGCTGGCTGATGTCATAACCGCAGGGGGGATTGTCTTGGGTTGAGCTCAGACAGGCCTTGCAGTACCTCACTCTGGGCCTCACCGGCCCCTTTTCATGTGCTGTAGCGGTCAGGTCCCTCTGTCTCCCACTCTAAACAGCCTCGAAACCCTCACCGAACCCTCACCAAGTCCTCCAGAGTACTGGTCTCCAGAGTCTGCACACGCAAGAGATAGTTTGAGATACTGAATATACGTGGGATTTTATACAACATTGCTGACTTTGCTATTGTTAAAAAGGCTTAATGAGTCTACAGTGATTTGCACTTTCATACATTATCCTGTCTCTTATTTTTTGCAGATGAGTCCTGAAGAATTACAGGTGAGGTTTTAACCCAAATGACTCGCCTCCACAACATTACATTTTATGCCATGCCATTCCATTTATTGCATTCCATTCTGTGTGCAACTGTAATTAAGAGGGTAGTTATCATAATTGGATAATCATCAATACGGCCACTATTTTAATTGTCCCTTAATCTCCCTGTCACGCATCACCAGCAGTCACTTTCATTCCACAAACCTTTTTACAGTGTCTCTCACTGTTGTGATCTGCCCCTCATCCTCTCCTCCTCTTCCGCCCTCAGGCCCAGTTAGCGGAGAAGACGACCCTGCTGAGTGAGGCCCGGCTCAAGGAGCAGGAGTTTATTGAGAGGGTGAGAACCGGGGCTGGACTGACTGCAGAGACAACCGGCCTCTGCTTGTGCAGTACACATCCTCTTCCCAGGACTCTGGTGCCCTGCGGCCACTGGAGCAGGCAGCTCCCCTCCTCAGATAAACATAATTACACAGCACATCTGTTTACGTTTGACTTAACCCTATAAACAATTATGAGTGCCTCTTCCCACTGTTTCTCTCACACACGTAGTCGTTCTCCTTATGATCACCCATGAGTGTCCAGTGATGTGCGCTGTGCCCCTCCCGCAGACACACAGACCATGTACAGACATGACAAAAAGCAAATCCTCCTGAATGATACTGGTGTACACAAATAACTCGACTGCACTGCATGTGTGTGTGTATGTGTGATTTATTCGACTGTAGATCCATTCGCTTGAGGACAAGATTAAGCGTGTCCGTAAAAACCCGGTTGTGACTCATCTTGGGAGCCCAATCAAAGGTAATATAAACCAGGTTGTGTATTTTTTTTTTTATTTGTCATTTTCATTTCCTTACAACATGGTAAAGTTACCACCTGTGATAGCTCAGCCTTAAAAAAATAAATTCAGTTTTACCAACTTGTATGTAAAGGTCAAATAACATGTTGTATAGGTCAACTAAATTACTTGTATGTATAGGTCAACTAAATAACATGTCATAGTCTTTTAGAGAGACGGGAAAATGTCTGGAGGCTAGAGCCGGGACAATATGGTACTGACTCACATGCTATCGAGATGTATACAGCCACAGCTTGACTTCTAGGTCCCATAGCCCAGCCGCTTTACGGACTGTGGGAGAGAGATGCACTAATACACTGCCATTAATCTGCCTAGTCTCCTGCACACACGCACCACTGAACATGGATCAAAAATATGGGACAGAAGATGCGGAAATGGAAGACTAGACAGAGGGGGGGTTTTGGATGGAGGGTGGGGGTTGGCTGTCGACACGATGGTAGCCTCCACATGTACCTTCCCTGCTGGTTTAATAAGGAGCAGGGACGAGGAGGAGGAAGGGGGGTGGTGGTGAAAACTCATCCCTAGAATTTAATGGCTTTTGCAGGTTGTGTGGACTTGGGTTTCCCACGCAAACCCCCCCTCCACAACACACACTGTTTGCTGTCTCCCCTGATTCCACACTACTCAGTTTCAGACACTCAGATCTCAGGCATGGTCCGTTTCGGCAATCTGCCCTTAATGTGATAAATTACAGAACCTTCCTGTGGTTTTATCTCTTCACTCCGTGTCAAACACATAGACCTATCTCGCTGTTATTATGAGGTCCAAAGCCTTTGCCAAGATCTCATCCCTGTTGATGTGATGTTAATGATGGGTTTATTGACTTCAATCTTTCATGTTTTTGTTCCGACACTTTTTTTGGTAGAACTCTATTCACAGACAAGTGATTAGAAAGCTGTCTGTATCTGATGTCAGGTCCTTAACCCCCTTCTGGGTTGGTGTTGGGGTTATGCTGAGCCTCAGGTCAGAGGGCAAAGGTCAGGGATTTATCGTCAGTCCGTTTCTCCATGCCGGCGGATCAAAGCCCCGGATGGACCCCGCCGTCACCTCTTAACGTTTTGATTTCCACATGGAGCTGTCTGTCCTGGCACGACGAGGGGCCACGTGGTGTCATCTAAACGACACTTCCAGAGCAAGACATGCTGTAGCGGAGAGGCTTCTGGGGGTTTAACTCATTAACTGCTCTTGTCATGAATTGCTGAGTGTTTAAATCTTTGCCATATTCGTCCTATCTCAAGGCCGCTCTGTAGTTTTACACGGTTTCCCATTCATTATTTTGGGGTTTACGATACAGTACAGCTGGAAGGGCAGTATTAACATTTTGTTAGGCTCTTCCAGCATTGAAATGCCCATGCTGAGCTCTGCGCCATTCTTTCTAGCTTTTCTAGTTGGCACTTAATTTGAACCCATGCCTGTGTGCTGTAAGTGTTTCGGTGTACGGTTGCTAATGGGAACATGATGCCATGCAAACAAAACAACTGCTTCAATTTAGCTGGATGGTTGAAGGTGTTTGCTAAATGTTAGGATTGTTGGGATTTAGACAATTTAAGCAAATTAGGGATTTAACATTGAATTTGGAGGCAGGCGTCTTCTCTTTTTATTGTAATTGGTCAAGTGTGTATATACATATCTGTCAAATGCATATTGTGATAAGTTAAATTTGACTGCTCCTAAAAGTGACTTTATTTATTTGTTTACACTTTTTTGTTATTTTCTTACAGACCCTGTATATCACAGTGCTGATGCTTTATCGGAACCTACTGAGTTTGAGTACCTGAGGAAGGTGTTGTTTGAGTACATGATGGGCCGTGAAACAAAGGTATATATATACACTTAATTGTTTCAGATCTTTAAAAAAAAAAAAAAAACTCTATCCTTAAACAAATGCCACCTGAATTAACAAAAAATACAGTTTCTAAATGATTATCTGATTCACTGAATGAAAAAAGATATCAAACACTCTCAGCTCTATATGGATAATTTCACCATTAATAAGTAACACGAGAACTCATAGGCTGTATGCCAGAGGGCAGAGGATAATCAACAATCGCAATTCAAACACTAAATTGCCCAGTTAGAAATCCATACAAAAGCAGTGCTTGTGTGCACATTGCACGGTGTAAGTAACGATTCTGTTCGTCCAGTGTTAACAGCGCTGTAGCCACGGTCCTAAATCAGCTGCCCCCCCCCCCCAGGTCCACAGTAAACAGCTACCCTTTATGACATCATGGTAGTCCTGTGTGTGGGAGAATATCCTGCGGGATGCCCAGCGGCACATAATATTTCAAATGATGCACGCCTGCCATTTTAAGACCTCATGGCCTTGTTTAGCAGTAGTTCAGCAGTTAGGTGCTCTAAACGGCAGCTCTGTTTCTGATTATCTCTGTATTTATGGGGGAAAGCATGCACCCTGGCAGAAGGGCCTAAAGTTTATTGCGTAGATAATAGGGCCTTTTGTCTTGTTGGGTTTTAATTGTTCTCAATGCAGCAGGTTTCTTATAATTGGTTAAATTGTGATGGGATCATGGTTTTATAATGCAGTTCTGTTCAGATGGGCTTGGTGTCAACATTAAAATGAACTTAGCAGTTGTGATGAGATCAACTTTCCACTGGAAATGTATTCTAATGGAGAGTGTAATTTGTAATATCTTTGGCTTAAGATGCTTTTTGTTTTGTTCCCCTGCTTTCCCACAGACGATGGCCAAAGTCATAACCTCCATTCTAAAGTTTCCCCCGGACCAAGCTCAAACCGTTCTAGAAAAAGAGGACTTGAAAGCAACCGTAAGAATATGTTCTTCTACTGAGGGAGAATTTATTAAAAGCTCATGAATGTTCTTCTTTGAATATTGATAATTTAGACGTAGAGGAGGATTCTACAATACAACAGAGACAATGAGATTGGCCAGTTTAAAGGCAGAACTTCTGCAGAGGTTTAACATGCTTACACTGTAAGTGCTACCGCCTGTTTAAAACTTTTATTTAAATTTCTCATCTGTTTATACAGCCTTGGTTACGAGGAACTCTCTGAATACATCTGGTGCTATAGGATGGAATTATACTGCTGCTGAGGGTCAAGACTGCCGTGAACATGGTCAATCCCTTCTGCTATCTGCACTTCGTTGGGTTTGACTATGTGTATGCAAGATTGAATGTGCACTGTGTAGATACGGTATGTATGAGCATGGGTTGAGGGAATGGTTTAAGATCAGAAATGAAAATCTGAATGAGTACACTAAATACATGTGATTTTATTATGAAATTATTATTAATTTATGAATTATGTTTTTAGACTGATAAATGGCTTCTTTTTTATTTAGTAATTTTAATGGATGGTTTGTGCAATAAATGATATGTTTCGATTATTTTGCTCACTTGATTTTATAGATTATTTTTGTCTCTCTTTAATGGTTACTGTCAGACTGTAGACCCTTTACCTGTGCATTTGCACCATATTATGACACTTGCTCATACTACCTTGTTAGTTTACCACAGCTTTTCTATTTTATATTTTATTGGACTGACAAGAAAATAAATGTAAATTGTATATAAGAAAATAAACTGTATTATAGGGCACTATGTGACTGTTGCAATTTTACGCTTTCAGACTGCTAATAAAATCATATTTACTGTACTAAGGTGTATTTTTTTATGGCTGTGTGAGTTCCTCCTGATGGACGCACTTTGCGTACGCTCTCTGTGAAATATTGTACGTTAGATGGCAGCAGTGCACGCTCACGCCTGGGAGTTATTTGGTAAGCCTATGAAATGTGACGCTTGCGCTTCAAACTGTTCAGGTCTTGCTATGACCGCGCTTATCGACAAGGTGGAGAAACTGCGAGCGCCACTTGAACAGTATGAGAAGTAGTGTGTGGGACCGTTAGTTCATAACATTTACATACTCATATTTTTACTTGGTGTGCAAGACTTCTAAAACAAACTAGATGAGTAGTTTTTGTAACTTTTGGAGTACTGTCAGATAGACCAACAGTTCTAGCTTTCGATTTAGATCAATATTTCCAAAGATGCTGAAAGGGATGGCTTATCGATTGAAACAAACGACAGTAGTATTGGATGTTTTTTATGTATTTTTATCGGTTACTGTGGTTTACTCCTATAACATCGACATAGAACATCATTTAGTGTTCCGTGGTCCGAATTCTAGTTTTTTTGGATATTCAGTTCTGGAGCATTTTCATGACAATACACGCTGGTAAGTTGTAAGGTCCTGCCAAATGATGCCAAGCTGGTTGTGCAATGAATAAGGTCTACAGTTATTTAAAGTAATCAAGTTGTACTGAAAATACCTTTTAGTGATTCTGATATGACTACATGTAGTTTAGACGGCTGTAAGTGAAAGCTGTCACTTGGAACAGATGTTGGGGTCCGGTTATTTATCTGGACTTGAGACAGTTTAGAATATCAGCATATGCCTACGGTAATTGGTAATGATACGACCTGTGTAAGCTTATATACTCAACAAAAAAGTGAAAATAAAGCAAAACGTTTACATTATTATCATCTGGATATGATATCTTCAAAAACGAATACAATAATATCAGATGAACATGTCAATATCATGACATGAAATGCTGTATAATGACATCGTCATTGCATCCCATCTCCTTTTATCTGCAGGGTACTAGTAGGGGCTCCAAAAGCAAGTTCTATTTACAGTGGCTCAGTACACACCCCTGGAGCTGTGTTCAAGTGCCGAGTTCACAGCAACCCAGAGCGACGCTGCACAGAGATGGACCTGGGAAGAGGTCGGTTTCCACACAGCATAGACCAAAACTAGAGGGTCTGTCCAGAAACAACATGGCAGATATTGACAGCAACTTAAAGCGCTTTCAGACTATTAGGACCTATATTTGAACTTCTAAACACAGTTATGGGCTGACAGAACTTCCAAGCCTTGAATAATAAGAATACAGTGAACTTGTAGAGAAGAGACCCATGGGTTTTCATGCATGGCGTCTTTCATTCAGGGTTTGTGGGTAATAGTCAAGCATCTGTTTTGTTTTATCCAAATAATACAGCCCTATATATGCAGTCTTTAACAGTGGGACAATTGTTCTTTTATTATTGAAACAAATATAGACATGTAAAAAAAAGAAAGGCTTCTTGGTGTTGAAGTTAAAGAAATATTAAGATAAATTTGATTAATGCGTTTAGCTAACATTTTCCAAAGAGTTGAGCCAAAACGTTGCGTTGTAGATTATCCCAGTTTCCTTCTTGTGGTCAAAAGAACAGAGGGAGTATGCGGTTTTAATATTAACCCACGCTCTGTCAATGTGTCATCGTCAAAACACACAGTGCATTATCAGATAGCGCATCGATGCAGACCTGTGGCTGTGTTTATTTAGCTAGTGCACCCTGTCATATCCCAGTGATGTCAGACTCGATCCTGCAGTGTCTTCCAAAATATTGTCATAATCTTTGGTCTTCTTATCGATTGTCCAAGCCAAATAGAGGGTATAAACCTGCCATGGTACGGAGGTTAATTTGGGATTGAGTGACAAAATTTTCCTTTGCGTTAGAAAGAGTTTGTACCTAATCTTGTTTACCACTCGTAACTGTGTGTTATTTTTCTCATAGACAATCCAGTGTCTGTGATACCTTGATTGGGTCAAGTATTATTTTGAAGTCACAGAGATTAATAGATTTACTAGTCTAAACAAAAACAAAAAAGTGTTTTACAGCCATGACTTTTCAGACAAAATGACCATTTGTTACTGTTTACCCAGAAGAAAACATTCAATAAATAGTATGGTCACATCATTTACTGGAGGCAGTACATTTACTTACTGAAGTCAAATGTTATATCGGTTTACCAGTGCATAAATGGAGACCACACCTGAAACCTCACAACCTCTTGACAGCATTGACTTACACTTCCATATTTAGGCATGATCTTGTCCAATGGTGTCGTTTGTAATAGATTGTTCATTGTTACAATACATATTTTTGTCCTTCAGGAAACAAGCTAAGAGAGTCGTGTGGGAAGACGTGTCAGGGAGACAGGGACGACGAGTGGATGGGGGTCAGTCTGGCACGACAGGACAAACCCAACGGCAAAATACTGGTGAGTTCATGAACTTCGAGAAAACAAGCACAAAAATAGCTATTGTAATGTCAGAAATAGTTTTACTCCAAACATACTGGATTAAACCACCATCATTGTTACAGATGACTTGCCCTGAACCACATTGTAAATCCACCGCTGTTCTTCTCAACATCAGTGCACTGCTAGGGCTGCCCGTGTTGTCCCTTTCAATCTGCAGTTAGCAGTAAATAACAGTTTTGTGTAAAGTTTTTTTTTGGGGGGGGGACGTTGTTTATACTTGATTTTCGCTTTTCTCAAACTCACACAGGACCTATATACAGTATAATGTAATAAAGACTTTTCCTTTTCAGCAATGAAGTGTCAATAACGGTGGTTTCAAAAGTGTATCTGCAGTAACTAGGTATGATCATGTCAATAGAGACTAAGAAAGACTATAGTGGCTGTTTTCAAATAATGTCCATTACTGTTCTGATTAAAAAAGTGGGCCATTAATAGACATTAGTTAAAACAGCAGATTGAGTTCACACTTCTCCACTGCCTTCATATTGGTCTGAATCCTGGAGGTGCTGGTGTGGATGTTTGCTCAGAGATCATAGGACAGCTGTCTGGGTTTGTTTAGGCTTCAGTCCTCCGCGGTGGTCCCACTCAAGGGCAGCCTTTTATTAAAAGTTAACCCAAGTCCCTTGCAGTGGGTGGTGACTGACTCAGGCCTCTCTTTCCCCGGGCCTAAAAGGAGACCCGAGTAGCCTGGCAGGACAGTCTGGAGGCGTCCTTCTGATCCTCCGGTGGTCTGAAGGACACTGTTAGTCCCTCTCAGCCATGTGGAGAAAGACTGATCGTAAACACTTGTGACAGGTGTGAATGTGGTGGGATCCTTGTTGTTGATTGACTTCCTCCTCGGGGAGCTGGAGGAATTGAGAGTATTTTACTGAAGAGGACCCCGCTCTCTTTACTATACTTCTTGCCTTATTTGGAATGCATACCTGTGGCTCCCAGTAGTGTGGATTGTTCTGGCAAATGTTTCCAAACCAGCCACTTAGGGAAACATAGATTTCACACTATATGCCTAAACTATTTTTTCCTGTGGACTTTATTTGAAAATAGTTGCAAAGCTGCCATCTTAAACCTGTATGCTGCTAATAGTATGAATCCTTCATGTAGGACTATCGCAATGAAACGGCAGCAAATTACTGCATCCACGAGTTTACAAGTCTCCCCAGAGGGTGCTGAGGCTTGTTTTTATATTTAATCTGAATGCACTCATGTTCCTCTGCTAGTGCAGTCAAACTGCTGTCTGGCAGATGTCAGCTGCAGTGGTTTCACCCGTGCGTTCTCCAAGAGCCTTCTCCTCAGTCAATCAGCTCCCAGACTGTACAGGTTCATGACAACCACACAATTCCATACTTGGTCTGCTCCTAAGTGAGAAATGAAATACAGTGATATTTTATGGCTTGTTTAGACTTGGCACTGGATGCAAGGTTTTAACACTCCTCTCTATACAAATCATGTTTGTATATATTTTGCTTGATCTGCTGTTCTACTTTTTTTGCTTCAAACGCGTGAAAAAGAAGACCAGCGGGTCTGAGAAAAATATTCTGGATCGTCGAGTTTATAGGAACGTGTGTTAGGGCTGTGGACCAAGATGTCCTTCGAAACACTTTCTGACAAAGAGTCAACTGATGCTTCCTCAGTGCCCTCAATGTCCTCATTGATAACTTTAGATTGTCTGTCTGAAGTGAAGAGAACTGATCAAAACTGCTTTAAAAAAAGCATATATTACCAGTGCTGGAGCCACACGGTCCACAGATGATGATCAGATTTATTATTTATGTGGCCTCATTTGTGTAAAGTTAAGCGACTTCGCTTTTGTTAACTGTGTATTTAAGAAGAGATGAAATGTGACTATGTAATGCAAAGTACCAGTAAGTTAACATGCTTTGTCACACATATTTATACAATTTTATTTACTAGTTAATTTATTGCTACAAGAAAGGTTTCAGTGCACTGTGATGTAAAAGGTTCAATAGCTGCTTAAAGCATTCGAAGAACTGGTAAAGTGCTATAAGTCAACGAGTCCTCGTCATGCTGCATATAAAAGGCTGTTTTGGAACCGAGGATGTTCTTTAGCTGCTGAGCTCAGATATTTACACCACAGACCATGGTTATGGTCAGGATCGACTGGCTTATATTCCCCTCTCGCAGACGCTTATTTGGCAGTCAGGGAGACACTGACTCCAGCCCATATAGAAACGTTTTTGTTACTTTTTTAAATCTCGTCTCCTCTGGATTAGGTTAAAGAAGCAGTGAGTGAGAGTGAACACTATAATGTGTATTTTATAAGAATTTGTTTGTTGTTTGTGTCTCTTTTCAGGCTTGTGCTCACCGTTGGAAGAATGTTTATTATGACACAGAGCATATCCTTCCCCATGGATACTGCTCCATCATCCCCCCATCTCTGCAGGGCCGAACTCGGCCGCTCATCCCCTGCTATGAAGGTATGAAGGTATAAGAAATAACCAAAGGTGCAGAGCGTCATGGATGAGCTGGTCAAACAGGTTCCAAGGAGAGATCAGTGGGATAGATGAGGAGACAGAAACACATAGTGTCTACTTGAGGGATGTTGGGGCTGGTCCTCTGGGGAAGGATTCTCACAGAGGTGAGGGGGGACGTTCGTCATGGCACATCATCTCTGCAACTCTAGCTATGAGTTATGGGGCACAGTTCTTAGTCCCAGTTTTTGACTTTGGTGTTCTGGCACCAGGAGAGCCTTCATGTCTGTTCTCTCCAATGAAAAACAAGAAAAATAGCGGGCACTTTTGTAAGACCCAACACCTGTGATTTTCAAGGACGCACTTTGTTATGCGAGGGGGAATGTTTGACGCATTGCGTATCTAGGCAAGGGAGATGGAGATGTTTTATTCCATTTGAAACTTTATGCTTAGCAAAACATTTGGATTATGAGTGGATAGTTACAGTGGAAGTTCAAAAACAGACTTTTGGCCTATGCCTTCTCTGCATGTGGCTGATTTCATCTGATCGGAAATTCGTATTATATGGTAAGGTGAGCTGGGATTGACCACCCTTTTTAAAGTTTTGAGGTTATTATTATTATTACAATTTGAGCCCATTAGCAGCGCTATTGAAATTGATTTACATACAGGTTTATATTGCCCCTTGGTAATAGATTTGATTTTGCGATTCTCAAAATCACATTTCGATAGAAAAACAATACCTATCCATTGTATTTATGTAGCTGTCTCACTCAAGCATGATTTTTACCTGATATGTTTTCATTTGGGCAAGCGTACATGTTTTTTCAAAGATAGCGTAATGCCTTGATTTGGCTCCTAGGTCAGATCTTTATTTCCTTTCGTTTCTCTTATGACCTCCCATCCATGGGAGACCAGACTGGCCTCGCATGGGGCCATGTGTAGAGTGCGCATTGCCAGGATCCAAGCTCAATATTTTCCGTAACATGAGAACAATGTGTCCCCCCAAGTGTGAGTTTTTGTTGAATGTGGCATTGCTCCCCTTTTTACTAAATCTGTTTTCTGCCCCTAGACTCATTTTAGATGGGGCTGCCACTTTGAATAGCTCCATATGGAATGCAGGAAGAACTCCAGTAAATGCTGGCTCAGGCACACAGCTAAATCATTTGTGGTTTGTTTTTTCTTGCAGACTATAAGCAGAAGTATGGAGAGGAGCATGGCTCGTGCCAAGCGGGGATAGCAGGCGTTTTTACAGAGGTCAGTAGCAGTGCTTGTTCATCTTTTTATTCTCTGTGATCCTCTGTTTGTTAGCACTTTCATACTTTCAGTAGTCTGCCCTTTGTCAGAACTCTGTTTTTTTTACGGCCGTTCTCATCAACCTCAGCTAGGTCTGGTTTTTGCAAATAATGGAGTGAATTAAGATTATGTATATATATATATATATATATATATATATATATATATATATATATATATATATATAAGGTATATAGCATAAAGGATTTTTCATTTACATTAGTCTAATGCCTTGAAAGTAGCATATTATTATTAATTTTTTTGTCTGTTATTATGGTTATATTTGTATAGGCTACAATTTGTTGTGTGACTATAGTTAAAAATCACACTAGTCTTGAGTTACAGGGGACTCAACTAATAATATCTGTTGTGCACTGTTTGAATCAAAATTAAATACCAGTAAGCTGCTCAGAAACTGTGATGTCGGTACCCTGAGTTACTATTAGGGGTGGTGATAGCCTCACTTAACCCTACAGATAATACTCTTGTTACATCCTCAAGCAATAGTGTTAAAGGAAATGAAGCTTTCCTCTGCTGTTGCAGTAGATACGCAGCCATCAGGCAGACTTATTCTGTTTCACATACAAGACTTTTTCACATTTTGCAGAGTACTTGGACACGAGGGGTTTCCTCCGATAATTAGAGACTTCAGTGATTTCAGATACCTCGGATACTTGTTGAATATGTCACCACACAATCTGTGAAGTGTTGTAAGACCGTTTCAGTGACCCCCTTTCAAGTTGTGCCAGGGCATTAATGTGTTATCAGGGGTTGGACTGCTGTCTCCAATCCCAAAGCAATGTTTGGATCAGGGGCTGGAGAAGGCCCTTCACAAAGAAGGGAGTCCAAAACCTCCTGAAATACACCCATCAGACCAGACCATCTTTTATCTCAGCTGCCTGAGTAAATGGGAATCATATCATACCATAACACTCGAAATATGCTTGCTTGGAGAGAAACAGGCAGTCAAATTCACACAAATCTAAACACGGGCACAGAGTTGGATTCAACTATTCATTTCATCAGAACAAACATAATTTCAGATCAAAGTCAGGCATAGTTAAATAATAAAATCTTGGAAAGACAGCAAGGAGCTTCCAGAGGCTCTTGGTGAAACGCTGTTCAAGGAATGTGAGGAATGTAATGGGTAGAGGGCGATAGACAGCTGTTAGTCCTTACCCTGACTGAGCTGATGTTCAGGGGATCAGCACCCCTTAGATGTGTGACACCAGGACACAGAGACTGACCAGTGCAAACCAGATGTTTCATTAGTTTTTTTGTCGGCTGGGTACCAATGCTCTTTATTCGATTGCAGTGGTGCTTGGAGTGTCATGGTCTGTGTGGGCAAGAAATTATGTTTTTTCAGTGTGTTGTGGAAGCATTTGGATCAGCTATGGGACCTTTCAAGACCTGTTAAATCCATGCTAAGAAAGAGCCCTGTTTTGTCGAAGAATATAATGTTTACATTAAGGTGAACATGCTACTCTCCTTCCCTCAGTTACATTGTTTGAAGATTTAATTGCTGCAGAAAAAAATAAAACTCACAACAAGAGGCCGTGAGCAACTCATTGTAAAGCTACGAATTTTTGCGAGAGGCCTGGATTCCCCAGAGGATCAAAGGAGGGCTGTTGCAGCTGGCATTTGGTCTGGTGGTGTGGTCAGCATCAGATAATCCCACACACTCCCTGTGGGCTGTCGGTTTACCAGTGGCACGCTTTTCTCCTGGGCCTTCCACTATCCTATCCACACAGCATACTGTATCATGAGCACACATTGGAGGAAGTACGTTATCTGATTATAGTTGGATGTGTTATGTTCCAGGTAGATATAAAATGTAGACTATCACAAACACAGATGCTACCATGAGGCCAGTGTAAGAGTCTATTGAGGCTAACGCCGTGTTTCTGGCTCTGCTGTCTATGCTGTGTTTAGGAGCTGGTGGTCATGGGGGCACCTGGGTCGTACTACTGGACTGGGACGGTCAAGGTCTACAACCTGACCTCTGGCACCCTGTACAACCCCAACAGAGAGGAGGTGGACTCCCACAGATACAGCTACCTGGGTAAAACCTATGACCAATTATTAGTTATTTCTTTTGTTTTGTTGTTTTCAGAAAAGGTCTTTTTTTTTTAGAACATTTCTCAGAACCCCTGTTGGTGTTTTTAGGCTACGCGGTGACTGCGGGACACTTCTCCTCGCATAATGTTATAGACGTGGCGGCAGGGGCACCTCAGCACAGTGGAACGGGGAAAGTAGGAGACATTTTGGATTGTTTTAATTGACAGGGATTAAATCGTTGTGTTATTTCCTTCTAAACATGTTGAAGTCTCCTCACTCTGCCCTCTTCTTTCATCACCAGGTTTACATTTTCAAAATTGATGGTTCGTCGTTGGTCAAGATTTTTCAAGTCTCAGGGAATATGGTATGTTGAATGTGAACTAACACTGTTTACTGATTTTCTCAAATCATGTTCAGGACAGAAGTTATGTTGATTTCCTTCCTATTTCAGACCATGCTTTATCCCAAGTAGTTAAATATTCAATATTCCTTTAGGCTGATTTCTGTTGAGTGCTTACTTTTCTGTGACATGTTGCAGATCAGACAGTTAGTTAATTGTGTTCTCTGAAGAACCACATTGTTTATGTCTATGCTAAGTGCTTAGCGAGAAACCATGGTTTGAAGTAAACGCCTTTACCAGACCCCTAGAGTAAGGGAGGTAGCTAAAGCTCTAGGTTCAGCGTAAATACAACAAAATCAGGGCAGATCTAAGACCTAAGTTGTGTAAATATCCCCATAATATTGGTAAAGATATGAAAGAGAAAATAAATCCAGTCTGATTTTGGATGGGGATAAACTATGAGGAAATGCCTGTTTTGCGTGTGGGAGAGGGGTGGAGGGAGTGGAGGGGAAAGTGGACTCTCTTTGGCAATGTGATCTGACCTAATGCTCTGTGGCCCGGCTTGGTTCCAGATGGGCTCATACTTTGGCTCCTCATTGTGTGCAGTTGACCTGAACCGGGACGGCCTGTCAGACCTGCTGGTGGGGGCACCCATGCACAGCCAGCTCCGGGACGAAGGACAAGTGTCGGTATACCTCAGCAAGGGCAATGTGAGTGGAATCTCCTGGCCCTATTGGGAAACATGATACCACACCTTGTCAACATAACGCAGTGTCTGGATGTTTTAAATGCCCTAGTACACTTTCATCTTAACCTCAGCATACTGTTAGTTGACACACTGTCATATAAAACACACAGGATACCCCTAAACTAAATATTTTATGACATTGATTTTAAATGACACACAAACCTTCTTTAATGAGCACGTTTGCATGAACTTTAAGGCTGGAGGCAGCAAAAGATTTACATGAACATCTCTGCAGTTTGCTAGTTCACTAGAGCCTCACACAAAGCATTAGAAACATCCATTTAGTTTTTCTGTAACCTACATGTTGCTCTATGATTCACCCATTCACTGCACTATAGATTATGTAGCTAACCATTCAGTTTATGTGTGATTCATGAACTCAAAATGTTATTACAACACTGAGTTTGTTGAACTTTCTAAGATTGTAGCACCTGTACCTCTGCAAATGTGAGTAATTAGGGTTAGGTTTAGGATGTTATAGCTGTGTGTGCAAGCATATATTTATAAGCCAAATAACTTCTTTCTGTAAACCTTTATTAGTATTATTATAGTATTGTTTGAATTCCTGTTCCAAGCCAATGTATAGCTTATATAAATATGACTGGTGCCGTTTGCAGGGTGTGATGGAGGAGGCTGGTTCCTTGAATGGGGATAATGCATACAATGCCCACTTTGGAGAATGCATAGCATCAATTGGGGACATTGATGATGATGGTTATCAAGGTCAGTCTATAGTGTACAATCAAACATTACATGAAATCCATCAGTACAGTTTAATTCTTGGAAAATACCATCAGTGAATGGTTTATGTCTGTTTAAGATTCTTGGTGAAAGCTGATGAAGAAGGTTAATAAGGGTTCATGCAGGTTAAGGCATTATATAAAAATATATCCCTCTGACTTCTGGCAAAGATGTAACACATATAAGTAGAAATGACTACAAAATTTTTACTGGATGAATGTCTTGATGAGGAGCTTGCCGACAAGTCATGAGAACGCCACAGGTTTTACTTTATTTAGAAAGAAGCGTGTTTTATTACAGTATTCAGTTATTACAGTTGCATTAGGATCTTTCACTTTGAATTCGGAACTAATTAAAAATTTTCTTATAGGAGCATTTAGTATGAATGTGTTATCTTGCATTGTTTTGGGCATGTTCCTTTGCTCAGTGTTGCTACATATTTAGAATTGCTCCTTGTCTAAAGAAGAGAAAGTTTAGGCTTTCCCTGGCTAAAGAGACGACGGTTAAGTCCGCTCGCCGTTGTTTTATGGCCCTGTTTCAACTCTCACAGGGGGTGCACTGGGTTTATGGGAGCTGACAACACTTAAGTGTCTATTAAGAGACTTAACAACGTATGTTTCCCAAGCAGAACCTAGCCTAAAGAAAACACTGGGTTATGGTGGTCCTGACAGACAAAACAGGTTTTTGGCTCTTGTCTTTCATTTCCTGATAACCCCATGTGAAACTCTGCCTCTATCTGGCTCCCTAGACGTGGCTATAGGAGCGCCCAAAGAAGACGACTATGCTGGTGCGGTGTATATTTACCATGGTGATGCCACTGGAGTCATCAGCAAGTATTCTATGGTAAAGATACACAATGGGTCAGAAGTAGCAGTTGAAGAAAAATGTATGCCAAAATTCCTTAAAAAAAAGGGTTATTCTTACTCTGTTACTCTCTGTTTGAGAAGCCATCTAGTACATTGAATTCTCACTGTTGTGTAATATTATTACATAAAAGAACAGGGAACTCTCTTTTTTTTCATTTTAATTTAATCTTAGACACACAAACACTGGCAGTATTTCGTTCCACAACAACCAGATAAGTAGTGCATCTGTGTTGACACAGCAGTTGTTGTACTTGGTGGGTAATCTGCAATGAAGACCCCAGGTGGCCATGTATCCCCTGGAGGAGACAATTTTCCACACACATAATACCGTATGAGAAACAGCTTCTGGCGAGCTTGTTTTCATTTGCAACTATGGAGCATCGCGACACTTGAAATCAACGCCAGAAGCTCCCATATTAAGTACGAAAGTCCATCCTCTCTCCTGGGAGATACTAATACAATTACTTTTGATATTTGTTACTTGGTAGCTGCGGTGTTATTGTAAGGTCGACGTATTTGTTTTATAGCAGACCTAAGGCCTGTGCTCAGTATTCCAGTTCAGACTATAATGCAGCTTTTGTGTGTTGGCTGTCGATATAATTTATCACAGAGGCTGTCTGGACGCAGTTTAAACCCTGGCCTGCAGATGTTTGGCCAATCTATCTCTGGCAACGTGGACATGGACGGCAATGGGTACTCAGGTGGGAATAACAAGCATAGGTCATCACTGACAGCTACCAGAATTGTATTTTGAAGTCACATCGCCGGTTAATATAAATGTTTTACATAAGTGAATGAGGTGGCAGTTTATATGAGGAGCAGTGTATTTGACCTCAGTTCTCTAGTCTTAGTGGTCTGACTCGTGATGCTAAGGCATTTTGTTTACCGCATACCATGATAGACGTTCAGACTTGGTCAGCAAAAAGCAACTTAAAGGGCTCCGTTACCAAGGACCTGCCTTTGTCTTTAAGAAACATACTGTAACCTGTGTACAGCCAAGATATTCCTTCTAGCTGTGTTGTATTGGGCTTGTTCATAATATTATATGTTATCTGTTTTGATGTAGATATTACCATTGGAGCGTTCATGGCTGATAGTGTGGTCCTATTGAGGTGAGTAACAAGAGTGTGTCTGTGTTATGAGGTCAGGTGTTAAATGGTTGAAACAGCAGTAATGTTAGCCCCACAGATTAATATATGAATTACTTTATGTTTTAAATGGTTGCAACAACAGTGATAACCCTACATATTAATATATAAAGTTCGATAGATTGTTTTGTTTTGTGTGTGTGTCTTTAGGACCCGGCCTGTCATTACCGTCGACGTGTCCATCTTTCTCCCAGCCTCCATCAACATCTCCGTGCCAGAGTGCCACGAGGGCCCACAGAACCTCAACTGCTTCAACCTCTCTGCCTGCCTGTCCTTCCGTGGCAGGAAGCTGCCTGGGCAGATAGGTGAGTGGACCAGGACGTTTATGAATTGGTGTGCTGGACACTGAGCAGTAAACTGTGTGTACGGCCACTCTTAGTGACTACCGACATTGTTTGGAGACTACAGGCTATACTATTAGTCTCTTGTAGTGTCCGGCCAGGGGTGTTTGGTTGAGTGAAGGGGTGTGGTACTGCTCCAGTCCTGTGTGTGTGGGTGTGGCAGCAAGACAACCCCCCCCCCAGGGGAGTAGATTACCCTTACATAATGAGGGAGCAGGACTAAGGCTTCTCTGTTTGGCTAGCTGGCACACGCCATGGAAAGTGCAGCACCTCGTGTTTGCTGACGCCCAAAATGAAACCCTCCCTTTTCCGCCAGCAGAGTGAGGTCATGGCATCCCTGTTGGAGGAACAGAGGGGAGAACAGTGCCCTTTGGTCTGCCTGGGGTGGGACTGGCCCTGCCTGCGGCCCCCTCCCACTATTTTACCAGACTGACACCCTCTGAGGCAATTTTCTAAAGACAGACAAATTCATTGCATAGATCAGATAGGAAATTAGCCAGAAGTCCTTTTATGATCTTTTCTAGAAGCATTTGTAATGGTTGACCTCAGTCACATGGTTTTGAAATAACTGCAGTAGCAAAGGGGTGTGTTGTTATTGCACCGTTTAAGTTCTCCATGATGTTAGTGTGTGTAGTTGGTGGAAAATTAATTTCCTCTTTTCAAAACTGCAATTGGCTGGATTTTAAAATTGTTCCAGTACCTTTATAACAATTTTATTATTACTACATGATAAATACTTATATACATAAGAAGCACAGATGTGCCAATATGCTTTTTACTGGTTTGTGTCTATACACATTTTTTTTTATCTGTCCTGAAATAATTTGGTGGCGATGCTGGATCTTCTGATGCTTTTCTCCTCTCCTCAGAGTTGCTGTACAACCTGACAGCGGACGTGGACAAGAGGCAGAAGAGCCAGCCTTCCCGAGTGTACTTCACTCAGAACGGAGCGCAGATCAGCTCTCTGAGCCACCAGCTCAGCCTGGAGATCAACCGGGAGGAGTGCCAGAGCTACACCGCCTATGTGAAGGTGAGTCCCCCAGCTGTAAGAGAAGCCCTTTCCCACCCCTGGGGGAGGGTTAGCTGGCATTGCCCGGCCTGGCCTGGTCTGTAATGGTTTGTTCTTGTCCTCAGCTGCTCTCACAGTTTTTTTCTCATGACCTGGAGTGCATTCACCCTGATCGGCCATTCCACCAGCTCTTTCTGCAGTGGTTGTTTTCTCAAACCTTTTTCGCAAAGCTCCCACGTGCCCGCTCCATATTGCTCTCTCCGGCTAAACATTTCTCGACAGTCTCTAAAAAGAAATGATTCTGCCTCTCTATGAGAGCTGACATTGTAACCAACCCCTGCTGTAACAGAGCAGCCCTGTCTGGTTGCTTTGTGACAGTTCGACGGGCATCTTGTGGGGGAGCTCCCTAAGTGGTGGTCCCCCGCCGGGCAGGGCTAGAGATACCAGTGTTTCTACTGTCAGACCTGAGAGAGTGTCCCTGCTGACGGGAGAGTGTCTCCAAACAGGAAACAGACTCTCCATTGTCCCGGCATAAGTCCCTCCATTGTGTCAGGCTGCGATTAAGGGAGGTCCTAGAGTCCAGGACTGCTGTATGGAGCGGCTGTGCATCCTGAGGGCACCATCCACGTCTCACCTCCTCTAAGAGCGAGGCCTCCTCAGAGCCTGTAAATTTCACTGGCATTCTTTTACGATGCACTGCGGGGCTGCTCGCCCTGGGAGGCTGAGCTGAGGGGTGAGTGGAGCTGTCATTAACACGTCCCCCGTCCTGTTCTCTCTGCTACACAGCCTGGGCTTAGCACACATCACACAACGCTGCTGTAACAATAAGCCCTCTCATTCATCATGTTAATGCACATTACGCGGTGATGAGGCCTGTAGCGATGCACTCTTCTGTTTTCTCATTTCATCCATTCAGTGAAGTTGGTATCAGTTAAACTCTCGGATATCTCTTTAGCGTGACATACGTCTTTTTTTTGAGCAATAATTAGGCTGAGCATTAACTGTTCAATTATTTATGTAAATTGTTTATATACCAACAGCACATCTAAAATATAAGACATTGCAGTGCTCTGTCTCAAATCTAAACATTTCCAAGTGTCTGGGTGGGCAGGGCAATTACCAGTTACACTTGGTGCCTGGCTTCCACATGGCTGGCATCTCTCTGGCTGAGCTTTATGGTAACACAGATAAACACACTTTCAGTAGAGCTAAGAGAGCCTTCCATCAGTCTTACACCACTAGTCACCTCGCGGTCATGCTGCTTTGTAAACTTGTATTAATTTATCGACAATACTTTCTTTAGTGTAATTACAAATTAATACAAAGTTTATATGACATGACCAAAACAATATTGGACAAATGTAGAGCAAAAACTACTTAAGGTCCACAAAGTGTTCCTCTCTGTGTGTCTGTTTACATTGTTTCTGTTGTCGATTGGCTGGTATTATGACTGTTGGCTGCTTTCGACGTTGAAGGGTGTGTGCTAGGCGTGCATGAGGTGTCTGCTGCCTTTTGCTGTTTAGTCTAGGTTAGAAAAGTACAGTTATTGTTGGATCAAAAGGATATATTTTACTCTGCTAGCTGCGTGGATAGTGGGGACACTTATCAGTCTGTGTGGCCTTTGAAGCCACCAGTAGAAACAGTGAGGGGAACATAATCCAGGTCATAACCCAGATCATAACCCAGATCATAACCCTGATCAGAGCACATATCAGAGCCCAGATCGTAGCCCAGATCATAACCCAGATTATAACCCAGAATAGAGGCTAGATCAGAGCCCAGATCATAACCCAGATTATAACCCAGATCAGAGACTAGATCAGAGCCCAGATCATAACCCAGATTATAACCCAGATCAGAGACTAGATCAGAGGCTAGATCAGAGCCCAGCCAGTCATTGGGGCAGGATGGATGACCGTGGTGGGATTAAGGCCCACTGCAACCACATCACACTGCTTTCACCCACCCTGAATTAGACACAGGTTTGGGGCAAAGCAAAGGGACCAAGGACTAGAGATGACGGAGCCTCCTGGATGACTGTGTGCCCTGGTCTAGGTGTTTGTCCCGTGGCGCTGAGCAGCACTACAGAATCATAATCACAAGTGATCTGGCTCCAGGCTGGGAGAGGGTCTAGTCTGCCCGGCCAATCCCATCATCTATCTTGCTCAACTGTCTGCCCACCAGAGCCAGGCTAGAATTGGTATGCTAATGGGAACCAGCTGGTGCCCGGCTACATCCTCAGGGGAGCCCCACAACCCAACCCCCCCCCCCTCCCCCCCCCCCCCCTGAAACAAACAGTGAAAACACAGGATCTCTCTCTGGAGGCCGTCGTCACAGCAGACCAGTGGGCTGGTGGTGTGTCAATCGCAGCTCCATGCAGCCTGGCGCTGCTGATGGAAAGGCTGTGTGTCTGGGCTGGCTGCTCCAGCCGTGAGGCAAGAGTGGGATTGGAAAGTGTCCATGGGCTATTTTCAGCACTCTCACACATTTGGCGCTGGTCATACATGGACCATTAGTTGTTGTTCTTTGATCTTATGAATCTAACGTTAACAAGTTATACATCACTTTATTATGAACTGTCAGGCCATGCATGAGGTTAGAGATCCTTTTTGTTATTGGTTGGTCTCAAACAAAGATCTTAGTGTGGGGGAAAAACTGCATGTCAGGAAAAAGATTATTCTAACCTCGTTTTATCTTCCATCAAATCATGTAACTTTTTTTTTGTTGACCCAACAGAAAAGCAGTGCATGGTTATAGATTGAGTTGTGCTGTACATTTTACATCGACTTGTGTAATTTGTAAGACAAGTGCTATTTTCTCTACCCCGAATTCAAACAAAAGCCTGGAATGACTGCTAATCCTAGAAGCCTGAAGTATATTTGCATGGTATCACAGAACAGTTAATTCCTCAATCATAAGAAAAGGTTTCGCAGCAATCTTTTAAATGATGCAGGTCTTTCATGTTGATCATTCTCAACATGTTTTCCTTGGCAGCGACTGTGCAACGGCATACCAGGCAGCCAGATGGTCTTTGTTTGGTTATTTTTAGCTAAATAAACTATCCACGGTGCTTTTACTACAGTTGCACCTCACATTTATGGAGGGAAAACATTTCCTATAATGATGTCTGTTGAATGATTGGGTTCCTGTGACTGGGGTGGGGAGGGTGGGGGGGTGCTCTGCGTGAGATGGTAGTGAGTAACGTGGCAAAAAAAAACAACACTCACTTCACCTTGGAATTCCTCTCTCTATGGTATTATGTTTGGCCATCTTTCTGCAATTTGCGCATTACTTTTTAAGTTTATGTTACTTAACCTACTATACAAGACAAACCATTCCCGGTGAAATACTTTGCAGGTTTAGAGCCTTATTCGTCTCACAAGTGCCTAGCTGAATTGGTTCGAATCAGATTGAGCCTATGCTGGCCTAAAGGAAGCAGTAAATAATGTTACTTTTGTTATTGCTTTCACACTTTATTTAGCACATTTGGCCTGTATCATGTTATTACAAGACTCCTGCTGGTTTCAGGGATACAGAACCCAAAGGAATAAACTTTGCACACTATATTACATGCTCAGCTGGCCATTTGGAAACTAATTTAACGGGAAAGAATTGGCATACACCAACAGGCTTTGAGCTGGTTTTGTGACATCTAAGTTTAGTGTAATGTTGGTGTGATCCTCCTCAGTGATCATTAGAATACATATTTTTATACCAAGGTTTACTTTGTGTTTGGAAGAAAATGTCATTGCCAATAGATTTATAGTGTAGAGGTACATGACCAGTGTACCGATGACCAGCTGAGAGCTATGCTCCATCCATTATTAACTTTAGCTGCGGTCCCATTTGGCTGTTCATTTAGACATATAGACATATTTCACATAGTAAGCATGCTACTTAAAGTATGGCTTTATTAGACACATACTGTAATAATACCACCCAGCTGTGATCCATGGCACCTAGCCCTAGTCATTCACCCAGCTTTATATATACAGTATATACATATATTTATGTTATATATACAGTATATAAATGGATATGGATAGATATGCTCTGATAACGTGCCATGGCACACTGCCATTCGGGAGAAGCACTGTAAGATTCTGTGTTTACAGTTGAAGTCTGAGTCTCCAAGGAGGAGCTATAATTAGCCGCCATGGCCCTGCCCATCGACAGTTGTCTGATCAAATTAGTTCCTTTCCCTGGAGCGCTCCTCATGGTGCCCGATATTCCACTCTGTGCCCTACAGAATGTATATCCCTCATCCTATTAAAAATGTCCCGGCATCATAGAGTATTTAAAGGGCTGTCAAATGTCTATTCTGATGTCTGGAGGTTCTGCCAGGGCATAGGGAGAGCCTCTGTCTTCTTCTGTGAAACAGACTGAACCAATCCATCTCCATCATCTATTGGAGACTTATCACAGATGCATAGCTGCACGAATAAACACCGGTGCTCCGTTGAGTCTGCACATATATACATACATGCGTAGCTTTTCCAGCTAGATGCAGTAACTCTAGACACCTTGCTTCAGCGCTGCACCAGTAAAACACATAAACTGATAGAAATACCCCATCACGGCCTTAGAGAGTGTGAACCCGGTGGCAAGGAGACCCAGAGCTTCAGTCAGCAGTGGCACGTGTAGCCAGGGAGCCAGGCTGCCACACTCCCACACTACCGGCTTTGTTTGCCACTCCACCGTCGTGCAGAACTGTGCAATTCCCCTGATGCCATTCCACTGGTTTCATTTACCTCGGGCCAAGAAAGCTGATACAATGAAAGTACATGGGAGGAAGGTAATCGTATCCAGCTGGCTTCTATTAAACAGTAACTCCAACGCCTATTTGTCAAGCATAGGATGGAAAATGATATATTAAAATGCATAGTCCAAGTGTAAATACCATGTCAGAATTTGATAAAGGTTTCCTATATAAGTGGCTTTGATAAAACGCTCCAGATGTAGCAGCAATGACTCGATCGAGAAAGATAGATTGAGCGTACACATTCTAGTAAGGGGCAATGTTGTGGTTAGGATTTCCCCTGTTGGTTTTGCCGGAATTAAGTTGATTTTCTTCCAGGTTGTTTTGGGAAGACATAGCCAAGAGACTGGCTTGTTACTTGCATAGCAAAAAGAGTCGTATTGTCCAACATGAACCCTCTGTCAACATAAAATGCATTTAATTAATTTAATGTCCATTTTATTGCTTTTATGGGCAGCTGTTGATATGGCAAAAAAATCTGTTCCTATTTTCTCTGTAGACTAGTTTGTGACTTTGTTATGAATATTAAAGCAGAACATTGTTTTTGATCAAGAGCAGCACAACTTTGAAAGCAGAGTTTATGATATGTTGACTTTGGCACCTCCGCACACTCAGCAGAAGTTTCCTGGCCGTCTCTCAGACTAGATCACTGCCAAACGATGCCACCGCATACAACTACATACAGGGTGGCCAACTCCGGCCACAATGAAGGAGCCGCTACCACCATGTTTCCCCACTTCCCACAGCGAGTGGGAAAATGTGTGTGACGTCGTCATAACGACATAGGTTATGAGCCAATGGGGTCAGTGGAGTTTATACAGGGACTGTATAAAAAGCCCTGCTTCGATCTCCTATCCCCTAAGGCAGGGCACGATGGGATGTGGGTTGTGTAGATAGCAGGGTCAGAGGTCACTCATTGTGTTCATCACCTGGCCCTCCCATGACGCCTCAGACCCTTTGCTCTGTGCAGCCATGCTCCCCAGTTTATCTCTCCCACGTTACACACAGTTGCGGAGAAGTGTGCACTTCTGCTATTGCAGCCTCAATGTCAATATTCTGTTTCCTGTACAGGAGGAAAGGGTCTGCCTCGACGGGAGCCAATCTAATTATGCACACATCAGAATGCTGTTTATGTGCACCAGAGCCTGTAACCTGCCCTCGTAAAGGGATTTTGACTGATGTGCATCTGTATGTGCTGCAGTCCTGTCTGGCCTCTATCTAGAGACAATGATCCCAAAGATAGTGATAGAATGTTTGCAAGAAGTAAAGGTGTGATTGCGACCAAATCATCTACAGGAAGCATCTGGAGTCCTTCTCTGTTTCCAGGACGGTCCTCTTAGGGTCAAACTAAGCTGAGCAGGTCCCAAGGGAAAATGGTCTTTGCATACCAGAATACCCACTGGTATACTGGAATGTCCTTGCAAATGGAAATCTTTTTTAGGTCCGTATCAATTAATAATATGTTAGCAATGTTTGTAATGTTTCAAATCAAATTTGAATGATCTACTGAAATCATAATTTGCCCAAAACGCCTGTCCAAATGTGCACTCCTCCAATTACAGCAAGAAGAGCCCAACTGAGAAACTTCCTGTTTATGTATGGAGCAGCTTTATCAAGATGTCAAAGAACGCTATTATTTCAAAACACGGAAGTCTTTATTGTTTGTTTGTTGTTGAGTCAAAACAGAAGCCAAGTCAGTGGCAAGGAAATAACTCTTCTGATGCTCTAAGATTGTGAGAGTTTAAAAGTAGAACCTGTCAGCAAATACAGTCCCTATCTCAACTAACAGCGCACAATGTATCACTGTCTTTTATCAAAATGAGTTGGTTTTCATAATTACTGGCAGAAGAGGATACAGGCTAGGGAAGTGTCTGAAGTCGTACTGATGCTGCTGAAGCCCTAAGGATCCATGTGCCTTTCTGCTCCAAGTCAATACCGTTTACTTTAAAGGGTCTCGATTGAACCCATCCGCTTTGTCTTCAGCTGCACGTTTGTTTAAATGTTGAACAGTCTGTGTTTTTGAGGTGACTTCACTAAATGTTTGCCAAGGAGCAGAGGTTGATGTACAAAGGAAGGAAAAAGAAGTGGCGTCTCAAATCTTAAAAAAAAGTCAAATACAATAATTACTATTTAAATGCAAAACAAAACTGGTAGTTTTAGTAATGATCATTTTCTTTAAATGTATTTAACCAGTGTCTATTCATGAAGACCCCTGACATACTAAGCAATGAAACAAAGAAAAGTATATTTTAAATCAAGAAACTGCAGTCATCCACTTTTCATGGATTTTAAAAAGTAAATATCTGTGCCAGTGTGATGTTTAAAAGTTCTTTAAAGTGCTTGTAAAGTGTTACAAATGTGTTGAATTTACTCTGGTTAGTTTGTTGAATATTTTAAATGAGAATGTAATAGTTACATATTCAATTGACGACAACATGCAGAAAGAGGATCGAGTGAGGTTTCAGCAGGAAACCTTTTCCATGTGCCAATTTCCACCAAGGAAGCGTGGCACCTTTATTCCTCTTTTATTAACCCCAGCTGTGGTTTTAACTGTCTGGAGGTCAAAATGTTGAATGCCTTCTTCATGATGCATGCAAGCCCATAAATGTTTACTGTAGTGGGTGTTTATGTGGACATTGTTCTTTTTCTTTTCTTTCAAAACACTGGAGCTATCCTCTTGTCCACTCTTATGAGTGTGAGAAATGATGGATGTGTAGAGCCCTTAGCTGATCAGACCAGTACTCCCCATGTAGGAGTAGTGGCTGTGTTGTTTGGGGAAGGCTTGTGTGTGTCTGTTTTCACAGTGATGTGGGGGGGGGGGGAGCTTGGAGAGCTGCATCAGGGAGTCCGGATATGGATGGGAGTCTGATGTGGTTTTTTGGTGATGGAATGTTTTGTGTGTGTTGCGTCAAGGCCAGAGACAGGTATTTCTTCATGGCCTAGGCTCATGATCAACAGCACTGATGGTATATGTTTCCTGACAGTTAACCAAGAGTCCTCTAACCTCTTTAAGTGCTCTCTTCCCTTGTGGACAAATGTTCTTCTGCAACCAATGGGAGATTTGCAGTGTGCGTTTGCTCATGGGAGACATTAGAGCACAGAGCCATGTTTCGCAGCACACGTGAGGTTTGTCGTATGTAAAGGACAGATTTTTGTATGATTTACACCTTAAAGAGGTCATAGGCAAGGAGCCCATTTCATGCTAGCTGAATTTTAACACAGAAACGTCCACTTACACAAGCCCCTTTTCGGTAGAAAGGCAAGTTGTTAATGGTTGTTGATTTGCATGCCATGGTTCTGGTTAATTTTTAAAAAGTGTCTAATGAAGTTCTAGGAATTTATTGTAAGACAACGTATCTCATGTTTATTTCAAATGGTATGTTATGCTTTCATTTAAACTATTAGATTATATTAGATTAATTGAACTGATGGGCTGTCATGCAGATAACATTGCGTAAACATATCTTTTATAAAAATTCATGCTATAGAGTTGTATAAATAAACACGGCTACTGATAGGAGAGACCTACAGTGTGTGTGACTGCACAACACTTTATAAACAATCACAGACTTTAAGATGTTTTGCTTGCTACAACATTAATCATATGACCTTCTAACGTATTCGTTGTGGGAGGCTGGGTAGTATGATTCATTTTGAAAGCAGTATGTTTTTCTACAATTACTTTTTTGCAATGTGTTGGAGCTTCTCTACGCGAGTCTGAGAAAGGTCCTTACCTTTATTACTTACATCAGACAAATTTAAGCACATACCGTAACATGGTACTGCTTGGACAGAGGCTAAATTCACAAAATCCAAGTAGAATTTTATTGGGGAAATAATGTATCTGTCATTCGACAAGAAGTTAATTTCCTTTTCAACATAACTTGTTTTCATAGTCTTTGGCTCATTTGTCATATTTTATGCTCATTGGCCTTTCCATCTACTGGTCTCCATCTCCTGTCAGCTCTGTAAAGATACTATTTCATATTTCATGTGTCCCATGTGAGGATAGCATAAGACCTGTGCTGACTGGAAGTCACATTCTGACAAAAGACTACTGGGCTCACAAATGGTCTTACGTTGCCCCTTCCCTATTCCCCTAGAACTCAGTGAGGAAGCCAGCTGAGACGCTCACACAGGTCTCTCGTTATGTTAAAGATATACTCTGAGATACTCATCAACAATTGGGTCTATTCCCTTCATCCCCTTTGGGTTAAATCCGTATCCACTGTTTCACGGGAGTTACACCTTCTCACTGCGTTGCGAAGTTTCTTCTTAAAATGACACTCTACAGTGCAGTGACCTGCTTCATCCAAGGGTAATTTGCCTACAAAGTAGAACTAAATATATTTAAGTTATTTTGTTTGCGTAACTGTCATCAAAAATACGGGTTAGTGCATGTGCATTTTATAGGTGTGGGAGTTGGCTGAGATGTTTGGGTGAAGGAGGTTTAATGTACAGTACTGTATGGTGTATTTCAGTCAAGCACAGCCAAGGCATTTGGACTATGGATCAGAGCTTACAGAGTTGACATCATGCTGCCTGCACCCCCTGAGAGCGAGCAGCTCTCTGAACATGAAGGGGCTGCTTGGTGCACTGCCATCTTCTTGATCAGAATAGCGTGTGAGTTGTTGCGTGATCAGAGCCTGTACTGTAGCTGAGCTAAAGGCCTACAGGCTGTGTGGGCCATTTATTCAGAGGGAAATCTGGAGAAAATTAAGTTTGTTTCTGCATTCTGCAAAACTTTTGCAATTTACCCCAGCAACCACTTAAGCCAATATTTTCAGGTTGATTCAAATGGAACAAAAGCAGAACCATCGAGGGTGATAGGTATTGTCAAATTATGTAACCGCTGGATAATGTTTCCAAAGGGTTCAGGGTATCCCTATGAAACAAGGCTAACTATTAGTGGTGAAATGTGATCCTTGAGGATGATGGGGGGATTTAGACTTTAACCCCTGTGGGGTCAGCGAGGATCCTGCATTCACTCCCTGATGTTGGGCCAGGGAAAAGGACCCTGTGTTACTGGCAGTATCCCACCTCTGCTTGGATCAATGAAATGAAGCAGAGGCACTGCTGAACTGAACCCCTTCAAACCCAGACTCTTCTTTGATCACCGTGTGTACTTGACGTAAACCTTCATTCATAACTGTCACAACTGTCACTTCTATCAAGATTCAATTAAGAATCAATGCACTATCGTGTGTTGTGTGCTGTGCGGGGAGCAGAGCTGACAGAAACAGACCCTAAGAGGCTTAGAGTTGGAACAAGCATGAACATATCGGGTGCCTTTTAATAGAAGAAAGAGGAAGTGACCGGCAGTTTCTTATGAATGTGAGCGACGTGTGAGGAACAGTTGTTGAGGGGGATCCATTCCGTTCACACACAATTAAAAGCAAACACGGCAATCAACACCAGCAGCTCTCCGCTTGAGTTCAGGAACGTTTCCATAAATACGGAGCGTAGACTGGAGTAGATGGCTGGGCCTCCCTTACCAAAAAGAAGTATACTTCAAGTAAATTTTATCAAGTAAACTTAAGTGAACTTCAAGTATATTTCTCAAGTATACTTTATGTAGTAAGTATACTAACATCAATACACAAAGTAGTGTACTTGCAGTGTACTGTTTTAGGACTTCTTGGGACTAAATTGGCCCACTTTTAAGTATATTTCTAGTGTAACAGTAGTAAGCTTTAAAGTATACTACAAGTGAACTTATAGGTATACTGTAAGCTTATTAGTTATATACTTCTAGTCCACTTTAGGTTTATGGAAGTGCACTTTTAAGTATACCCTCAATAAACTATAAGTCTACTAGTTTTTATACTATAAACATACTAAGCTTCCTTTAAGTAAGCTTAAAGCGGTGGGCCAACAGTTACAGTAGATATCAACCTATCGCCTCTGCATTCGTGTCTACCCATTTTGTTCCTGCGCTTGATAGGTCATGTGCTATTAGTTCTCGACAAAGTCCAGGCATAGCAGACAACGCAGGTTAAAATTCTTGACCCGATATAACTGAAGGGGTGTTTATTAATGAGTACGATGTTCAGAGTCAAGGTTGCTAAATAAAAAAATGCAAATGCGTTATATCTTTTACTACGTACGTTTAAGCAGTATTGTATCGTTTTGAGATTGTTCTTGGAACGTAAATCGCAATCCAAATAAATTTAATTATTATTAGTATTACATCGAAGAGCTTGCTGGGATATATGCAAATATATTTCCCCAATGGCCTATCAGGACAGGTTCAAGCGGTCAAAAGTCAAGTGACGGCTTCACGACTATCTTTTGCAGCGCAACTGGCAATAGTGCAGTACGTTTGTCTGAGTGATGATTTCACGCTTCGTTGTCTCTTAGTTGGTGAGAAGTAATGCTGGAAAGTAAATGAACAACGTCCAGATATTTAACTCACCGTGGCTGACATACAACAGCTTACTAGTTATATACTTCTAGGCCACTTTACGTTTATGGAAGTGCACTTTTAAATATACTCTCAGTAAACTATAAGTCTACTAGTTTTTATACTAGTACATACTTAGACTTTTCTGTATACTAAGCCAAGTATACTTAAGTATAATTTGGTAAGAATGAACTCCGATAAGTATATAAAAGTAAACTGAAAGCATACTCTCTTATTTTTAGTTTAGAATAAGTTTACTAATATCACACTTGAGTAAACTTCTTTTTGGTAAGGGCTGGGCTAGCTCGGATATTTATAACGGGCTAATAAAAGCCTAGAGCATTGCTCCTAATGGGAGTAGACTGGGAGTTTGTTTTGGGTATATCCAGGGTGTATCGGTCTGCGTTGGTAGGGGTAAATAACTGAATGTGCATCTCCCACAAAAAAAATACTAGGCATTTTGACAAGATCTGGAATGTTTTTCCTACAACTTGCTGTTTATAGTTTCCAGCGACTGTGGCTTTCCACTCTTTTACTGAAAGTTCATTATTTCAGTTTGAGATTGTGCACACTGCATCTAATGTTCCAGATCAAGTCTCCCCATTTCCCACGAGGTCCTATGAAAATGTGCGATAAGTATTGGGAGTAAGAGGCTGGCTGTGGAGACCCCTCTGTTTACTGCTCCCAGGGGGTAGGGTCACTCAGAGGCCGCTGGACAGGGGCCATTAGATGCATTCTGCTTTAATCGCAACTCAGTTTAAAGACTTTGCCAGCCCCCCTCTACCACGAAGCCTCAAAATTAGCTTGTCGTTCTCTGAGGACAGCATTGTCCGTATTACCTCCCAGGCGAGCAGACGAACGACTAGAACAACAGCGTCTCTGTGGTAGTAATGATGGATAGGAGGTCAGCCGCCTGCTCACCGTCTGGTGTAGTACTGAGTCTCATCATCGACTGGTGTAGTACTGAACCTTATCATCGACTGCTGTAGTACTGAACTTTATCATCGACCTCTATAGTACTGAACCTTATCATCGACTGCTGTACTACTGAACCTTATCATCGTCTGCTGTAGTACCTTATCATCGACTGCTGTAGTACTGAACCTTATCATCGACTGATGTAGTACTGAACCTTATCATCGACTGCTGTAGTACTGAACCTTATCATTGACTGGTGTAGTACTGAACCTTATCATTGACTGGTATGGTACTGAACGTTATCATCGACTGCTGTAGCACTGTACTTTATCATCGACCTCTATAGTACTGAACCTTATCATCGACTGCTGTAGTACTGAACCTTATCGTCTGCTGTAGTACCTTATCATCGACTGCTGTAGTACTGAATCTTATCATTGACTGCTGTAGTACTGAACCTTATCATTGACTGCTGTAGTACTGAACCTTATCATTGACTGCTGGAGTACTGAACCTTATCATCAACTGCTGTAGTACTGAACTTTATCATCGACCTCTATAGTACTGAACCTTGTCATCGACTGCTGTAGTACGTTATCATCGTCTGCTGTAGTACTGAACCTTATCATCGACTGCTGTAGTATTGAACCTTATCATCGTCTGCTGTAGCACCTTTTCATCGACCTCTGTAGTACTGAGCCTTATCATCAACTGCTGTAGTACTGAACCTTATCATCATCTGCTGTAGTACCTTATCATCAACCGCTGTAGTACCAAACCTTATCATCGTCTGCTGTAGTACTGAACCTTATCATCGACTGCTGTAGTACTGAACCTTATCATCGACTGCTGGTGCACTGAACCTTATCATTGACTGCTGGTGTACTGAACTTTATCATCGACTGCTGGTGTACTGAACCTTATCATCGACCTCTATTGTACTGAGCCTTATCACCGACTGGTAGCGTAGGAACAGGAAGCCTCTATTCTAGAGTCATTAGCTGACCCAACACATGTTCCATGCTCAGTGTTACATATTATCTACTATACTCAGTTAAATATGTATTAAATATATTTAGTTGAAGTATTATTGGAAGATTTACTGAAATCAGCTCTGTTAGCTGTTAGCATTGTTTCCTGTGTTTTTTTTTGGATGATTCATGTCCTGCCATAGCCAAACTTCCTATTTCCTGACATAACTCTCTCACCGTTGCTAGGTAGCAGTTTGAGGATATCTGCCCAATGGTGTGTGTGGTGTGATATGTTGAAACACCACACTGGCTCTCAGCACAGCTGAGGAAAAGGATGGGTGGGTGGAGAGAGGGAAATTGGTGATAACAAATAAAAAAGTAAAACAGGGAGTGCAAGAGAAAAGAGGGGCCTAAGTGACCAGCGGAAAAGGCCCTGTTGAGCCCATGTGTTTACTTTGGGGGGTCGGTTCCACGTTTGCAGACACTAGTTGGGCAAAGAGACACCCGTTGTCTACGGAGGGCTGTCTGTGTGTGCTTTTCCTGTGGTTTTAGACACTGGGATCAGAGCCAGACCCATCAGAACTCTTCAAAGACCTAAGTGAAGTTTAATGGACAGGAGAGATAAAATAGAAACAGGCCAATCTGGTTTTCTCCTTCCTGCAATATCCTATAATGAGGACGTGGGACCTGATCACTTTCATTTTTCTGAGTCCTCATTGTTTCCGAAGCACATGCCAAAAGACACTCTTTTTATTCCAGGTTATATGGCCAGAATGAAAAAGATATGTTCACAAGACAATGCCAAGCAAATAATTGCCCAATTCAGATTCATATTGCTGCTTGATTAAAACTTGATTGGGACTAAGAACCATCCTGTATCAAAATGTGAAAATGTTTAACAAAATATTGGCCCACGCTTATTGTCTATTTATACCACTTTTCATTATATTGACCATGTATGTAGACAAGTATACAGTAAATGCTGGTTAATGAGAGTGCATTGATGATATTGTGTGTGTTCTCTGCAGAAGGAGGTGAAGGACGTGTTCACAGCCATCACGTTTGAGTTGGCCTACAGTCTAGGGAAGCATGTGGTGGATGGATCCACAGACGCCGACCTCCCCGCTCTGTCTCCTGTGCTACGCTGGAGGAAGGGAGACAAGATTGCAGCCAGGAATGAGGTAAGTACAAAAGCCCTCAATGCCAATCATGCAGGTTGAAAGCTTTTGGTTAATTCATGTCATAAATTTCCCCCGGGATGATAAAGGGGCGTCTTGCCTTATCTTAAGTCTGAATTCCTGCGTTCTTATAAAATGAGAACCTGCACAACCCTGATATCGAATGCAAAGTTTAACCCCTAATCAGACGAAATGTTCGAAATTATCTCAAGTAAAGGTATAGTTAAGTGGTGGTAATCATCAGCTGACTATTAACTGTGTTGACTTTTCTTCGGTAAAATCTAAAAATAAATTTTTTTTTATACAAAAATAGATTTTTATAAAACCACCTAGGCCCCCTCCCTCATGTGCCATCCAAGTGACTGTGAGACTGAGCTCTTAGAGGGAATCCATTAAGCTGGAATTCAAAGATTTCACCATTGACTATAGGAACCGTAAAGACATAATTTTGTTAAATAATGTGGTTTCTGAAAGCCAAAGAACAATCCTGGTACATGAGGAGCTAACCACTCCACCAGCATTAATAACATTAGCTAACAACATGCTCAGCCCTCTTCTTTTGGTCATTACTGGTGGACATACTCTATTACACGAACAACAACTCAACGTTGCCCTCTACATGCAGTAAAGCAGTCTTCAGACCACAAAGATTATGAGGAGACTGTGTAAATCCTGTGCTGTTTCCTCTCACAGACGTGGTTTGAGAAGAACTGCCTGTCTGATGACTGTGCTGCGGACCTCCGTCTTCATGGGAAACTCCTGCTTTCAGGGTAGACTCTCCTCACTTCTCTTTCAATCCACTTCATTCATTTATAGCTCCTTTTTCTGCCTCACCACTGCTCCCAGCTCAGTGGAAGGAGGCTGACGTCATGGACCTGGAGGTCATGTGGGTGTGGAGAATGGAACTATGACACACTCTTGGCTCCTAATACTTGGAGGTTGTCCTATATTTTCCATATTTAGGGAGGTCCTTTCACTTTTTGTTCTACAGGGGATTGGCTCTGTGTGCGTTTGGAAACAAAAACATACAGTTTCATTACTTGTAAAACTGCAGCGTCATTTATAACAGATTTCCTTTAGTATGTACATAGAGGTAAAACACTATTTTCAATGATTGTGTGTTCCCTTTTTTCCAAAATACAGTACTACTGAATTGAAAAGGACATCTAGTGATATGCTATCTGCACATTACAGATTAGACTTATACCGTTAATTCACTCAGACAATATTATTGCTTTTTTCTCCACCAGATCCCACAGCATGCATCACTTGGCTCTCGGAGGTGTAAAGAACATCTCTCTGAACCTGACCATATCCAACGCCGGAGACGATGCCTATGACACCAACATCTACTTCAACTTTTCTCGAGAGGTGTTCTACATCAATTTCTGGCAGAAGGTTTGTTGCTGTTGTACACCGTTAACATGCCTGCTGTTTATGTACTTTCTAAATCTGTTTGTTGTTGAGCGTGGAGCTGTTTGTTACTTTTTTACGCCAATGCAAATGAATCCTTCAAATGACTGACAGACATCATTGGTTCAAAGATAGGCTAAAGAGAAACTATAACTGGAGAAGAAGAGAGAGGAAAATGCTTGGGTTCCAAATCCAGAGCTGGCCCAGTAAGAGTAACCCAGCAGAGCAGAACTAGAATGGGAGGAAGAGGAGGGCTGTGTGGATGAAGTCACAGCCCCTCTCCCAGAGGAAGCAGCAGCTGTCCTGTGTCTAAAGAGAGAGCTCTTCTGGCTGATTCTCTGTCACATGCTTCGCTGACTCAGTCAGGACATATTGGCCATGTCAACAAGACACCAGGCCTGTCAAAAAGAGACATAGTCCTCCCTCACATCAACAACCAAACCGTGTACTATTAACCCAATCCAACTGACCGTGTCCCAACCCTCCTTAAATGGAAATGTGCATCTATTTAAAATACAGCCCCCTGTTGAATGCCAGATTCTTTCTCTAAGACTAACAGTGAATGGATTTCACAGAAGAGGGCTTTTGTAGTTTGGAAGCAGTGTCTGCTCTCACTGTTGGAGGAGTAGGAGGAGGAGACCAGCAGGCAAAGTTCTCCAGTACCTGTGTGAGACGCCACGTCAGACATCACACTCTGTGGAGGAGAAGCAGCCATGTTACCACTGGAGGGAAAGCAGCCATCGGGAACAGCCACTTTTCTAAAATGGAGGATGTGCTACTATTATATAACACTGCATGTGTATATACATGAATATATTGTATTATGTTCAATAATTTTACAGAGTGTACTCTGGTTTATGTTTTTACCTGAACAAAGGTCAAATGGAAAATATGTATATAATCTGATATAGTTCAATCATTTGGGAAAATATAGAAAGGAGACGGTCTTTTAGGATTTGAGTTTCACTGCTAATCTAATGAACCATGCGGTAAATTGACATTAAGTATAGAATTTCCAGGGAGTTTCCTTTTGTTTGGGAAGTGGATAAGTGTATGTGGTTATAGACCGGCAGTCACAGGAAGGGAACCATATTAAAAGAAGACAAAGGAGTCGCACAGCACGCATTGTTTGCTCGGCAAGACTTTTCTAATTACCTCCCGCTTCTGGAGAAGTACAAGGTGTGGATACGACCCCGTTTTGCACGGCTTAAGGTCAACTCAAAGCCTACCCCTTGAGGCTCCGTCTCTCCAGCGAGCCAAGCGTGAACTTGTGCTTTTTTTTTTAGAGCGAGGCTCTGTTATCTCTCTGTTTGGGTTGCAACCCGAGCTGTCTGAACGCTGTGGAGGTGGATTGCTTTCAGGAGCCACCTCTCTCTCTCTCTCTCCCTAGGGAGCTGTGGGGCCACTGTGCAGCAGCACAGCCACGCACTGCACTCTGGGTAATTAAATGTCAGCAGTTATTTGACCTCCTAATAAGATTTTTTTTGGAGCAGACAGCTCCCCTCCTTTCTTCCAGATAGACTGGGGTCCTCAACTAAGAGATTAATAGAGCTACGGTGTCATGACAATGTTGGACTACCTGCATGTAAAGTTAAATGGATACGATACAACTCTGTGTGAGGGAGGAAGGGATTTAGACATAAGAGAGAGATGGATTGAAGGACAAATGTATGAATAAAGGAGACATTTGTGTGTGTGTGATTTAAGGGCAATTACTGGAGCACTGAATGTAAGTGTGTCCTCTACACTTGTTGATAAATCAGGACTACATTTCCCTTGTCAGACTGTGGTTGGTAGCAGGAAGTTAGTTACAAAATAAGTGTTTTAGAGTGCTGTGCAAATTCCCTGAGAGATAAAGAGATAGGAAGAATCTCAGGGTATTATCAATCCCACTTAACATCTTCTCCCCTGACGTTTGGTGCCCACACTTTAACAGACCCGGGTAGATTTACTGGCTCTGCCATTCTGTGGAAATGAGTCACTACTAGAGAGTCACTACTGTGAATTGATGTCTACCTCATAAATGCACTCGCAGGAGACATTGTGGAATAAGTGTACTTTCACAATGGAGTTATTCTTCTCTTAGTGGGAGGATCGCCATCCTATTGAAAATGAGCTAGAGCTGACCTGGGCACAAGTCCATGCACACAAACGTTGTCCATTGATTTACCTTTTCGCTGCTGCCGAGCCGTCCAGAAGCTCCAGTTTGGTCTCTTTTCTTTATCTGTGGAGTTGTCAAGGTCGGGCTGTATCTCGGCCTTCCTACAGAGTCCTCCCCACACACAGGCTCCAAAAACAGCCTTTCAATGAACTCTCACTCCAAGAATTCTTCCTCCTCATAGGGTCAAGGCCCAAATGTTTATACAGAGCAGCCGGAGAAGCTCCGTAGTGTTTAGACAAGCTTCCAAACACACGGCCCACTGGCTGTCAGATTACTCTCCTACAGAGGAGTGTGTGTGCCACCAATCTCTTTCCATGCTGTAATATCTTGCTGATATTTACAAATGTATAAGAAAGTTTTTTTGTATTTTTTTGTATTTCATTCTTATTACTATTTTTGTCTCGCGTTTTCCCTCTCTAACTTGCTCGTATCTGTGCCAAAATGTTAATGTGTGTGTCCCTCTGTGTGCCTTCGTGTCTGTCCCTCAATCTCTGTTGCCTTTTTTATGTTTCTTCTCCAGGAAGAGAAGGGCATTTCCTGTGGACTTGTTGATTTAGACTTCCTCAGATGCAGCGTGGGATTTCCATTCATGAGAGCGCAGACCAAGGTATCTCCTGCAAATCTAAATACAATGCGGAATGTTTACATGAAACACACTTTTGTGAGTCTGCTCTGGCATGGCCACTTCAACAATACAGTATTTATAGTATTCACAAGGCAATATGAGCCCAGCTGGAAGGTAGAGTGAAAAGTCCTGCTGAGTGCAGTGAAGCGTGGGATGAATTATACACTACCTCTGGGTCCAAAGGCAAACAAGGGATTATCACAACGTTTTGATTTACACGGAAGTATGACTGAAACCCTTCTCTGTGCTTCCTTTCTCTCCACAGTATCACCTTGCAGTGATTTTCGATACAAGCCGGCTTTCAGGGGAAAACGAGACCTTGCACTTTTTAGTACATGCCAAAAGGTGAGCTTGTTTTTTTTTTATACTTTCACCAAGTGATGACAATACAGAGTGAGACACAAGCTATTGACCGCATCAATCTGCATGTCGCCCCTTTGCTGTAGACATTTAGTTCTCCTCGTGTCTGTGATTGCATTTGTTTAATGCAGACACATTGTACACCACTGACCTCACGGTCTAGAAACGCATGTGGACCATTGAACACATTTGTTTTGGCAGACAGACAATTTTAACGGTTGTCACATAAGTCTGTGAGGGGTGACCAAAAGCAGGTTTACCAGACATGGGAAGTTGGAATGAACAAAACAAAAAGGCCTCTTTCTTTCATGTCTGTTGAGAACAAACCAGTGACTGCATTTTTCTTTTTGCGGTTAGTGCCAACCCTGAACACAAGACCCAGGACAACACTTTGAATCTATCCATTCCTTTGATTCACGAGGTGGACACAACACTCACTGGGTAAGAGGAAACCCATTCAACACAGCACATAATCAACAGAATAGGGTGTGGGTCCCTGTGCAATGGTGTGGTATAAACCCAAAACCTTTGTATGATCTCTTAACTAATACAAAGACAGTGGGTCTGGTGCTGGAGGTCAGCATATGTTTTCTGTCCAGGGGGCCGGATGGAACCTTTCGTCCTAAAAAGGCTTTATCTGCAACCCTTTATCACATACAGTTAGTTCAGAGAGTCGACAGAGAGGGCTGCACAAACAGCCCAGTTCCTCCGCGGAGAGAAAGAGAGAGTACTGAGAGACAGAGAGACTCCTGATAATGCAGCTCCCTCTGTTGTCTTTAATCTTGGGGGAGCCTTTAAATTGAATAGGGACCAGAAAGCCCCCCCACAGATACTGGCCAGGACTCTACAGAGCTTAGGGCCTCAAGGCACGGTTTTATCTGTTTCAGTTTGTCCGACCGACTCTTTGATCTGTCTCTACTTCCGCTCTCTCGGTTTGAAATGCCCTCGAGGAAAACTCTTACACATATTACACAAAGCACAATTATTGACTGTGAATATATGCTTGACCTTAGTTTGTGGATCTGCTGACCCGTGGGTGAATCTGCCTGTCTGTCTCTTTAGTGTGGTGACGCCTACCTCTTTTGTGTATGGGAACTCCATTGACCGCTCACGCTTTGTCCAGATGGAGGACATGGAATGCAACTTTCAGCCTCTGAACTTCACCTTCCAGGTATTGACGGCATACTCTAGGAAATCATTGCATCACAGACCCCGGTTGGAAAAGTATGGTTAGAGTAGTAGAAATGTACAAATATATTCAGGTAACTTTATTTCACTTGCCACAAACCTGAATGCCCTCCAAAGTGTTCAAATCCAATTTGTAACACAAGATGAACACGGCAGCCCCAAAGTCTTTCAAACATTATTCAGCTGTTCAAATATGCAGTGCTGTTAAAAAATGGCCACACGCTGTGCTTTGCCATGGTGGCACGTGCTCATTCCTGCCTGTGATGTGATTCCAGGTGATTAACAATGGACCCAGCCGGCTGCCTGGCTCCATCATGGACATCAGGATACCCAATCGACTGGCTGGCAACGGACCTGACATGTTCCACATCATTGACACACAGGTGGGTGCCACCAGAACTCCATGTCCGCGTTGTTTGTCCATCCAGCCGACAATCTGCTGATTGGTTTATCCACATGCGGGAGGTTCACATTCTTTGTGCGTTTATCCATGCCGAGTCCATGAGTCTTGTTTGGTCTTCATGGCCAAGTGCTCTGTGTCCACACAAGTAGACACTTTTATTTAAGCTGATAAAATGGTGCTCAGTTAGTCTATAAGTTGGGTCTTGGAGCATTGACTATTAGCGCACGCGGTAAGGCACCATTGGGCCCACAAAAATCCAAGGGAAACTGTTGATATAGCTACGATAGTGGACAGACCATTTTGTTTCACAACAGTTCTCATTTAGATAATGAAACTCAATAGCCCCACAGAGTAGCATGTTTTCTTAACCCTTACACTGCTCCTTTCATATAGGTAGATTGTGGGGGTGGGGGGGTGTGGGCTCACCCTGTTAATTGTGTTTACGGTGGACGGTTGGAATGGGCAGACTGTATCCCACCCTCCCTGTCCATCTGGAATCACTTGAACGGGATCAGACAGCTTGCACGAAACAGGGGAATAGGACACCTGCAGAGCCGGCCAATGGCCCTCACTATCCCCCCATGGTGTTATCACTGTCTGAGGTTACATACAATATATGTTAAACAGTGAGATATCCGTTATGCATGTGTAATATGACATGGCAAACCTCTATTCATTCCGACATACATTTCCCTTATGACCTTGTGATTTTTTTATGACCCTAACCCTAACACTCAAAAAGAAGTGCTTTTTTTTTTGCTTCTAGTCAGGGATTTTCGTGTTGAAATGAATGCAGTCAATGACTGTAGTAACAGAGTGAGGTTAAAGGGGTAGTGGGTGGTGGAACAACAGACAATAGGGAGGCCAGGGCATACTTCCACCCTCCAGATCCCAGGGTCCGGTTGGAGAGAGGGGAAAGGGGAAGTGTTCCCTGGGGGCAGGCTAGTAAAGCAGCCGCCTCTAAATCACTCCATATGGGAAACTGGTCTGGGGATGGGCACCACACCCCCCACCACCCTCACCACCACACACCCGTCGAGCCAGAACAATGCTGGGATCATCCTGCTTGAGGTGACAGTGTAGGCCCAACAAGTCTCCGCATTCGTACTGTTAACCCCTGACTCTCCAGTCCCCACATGCCCAGACTCCGCTCACTGTAAACAAGTTGGTTTACAGAAAGACTAAACTCCCATTTCCATCATAAACACACACCCTATATATCCTAGTGCCTCTCGGTTTTACCACAGCCTCCTCTCAGTTTTTCAGATTTGAGGAGATTTGGTGCTGAATGTAAAATACACACTGTGAATAGGAGAGTCTTGCCGGTTGCCGAAGTTGTATTCAGTATAATGCGATGAGCATTGGTAGTAAGGCGCCTCCTAATTGTGATACCCTAACTGCTCCAGGTGACGGATAGTCGAGGAAACTGCACCCTGCACAGGAACCCGACGCCTTGCACCATCCCGCAGGACAGAGAGAACATCTTCCACACCATCTTTGCTTTCTTCACCAAGTCTGGCCGAAGAGTCCTGGTACGTTCACATGACTCACTGCACACGCCATTGATCTGCATTTTAAACTGTGGGATATCACGTTTTACCGATAGTCCCTCGTAACAAATCTGTTTTGGTCACTGCAACATTTTCTTATCTTAAACTCCCCCATCCCCCCTCTCTCACCTTCCGGCTGTGAATTCCGGCAGGACTGCGACCGACCAGGGAGAGCATGCCTGACCATCTCCTGCAGCCTGGGCTCGCAGTCCAAAGAGGAAGCTCTGAATATCGATGTCCAGCTCCTTCTAAATACAGAGATACTGAAGAGGGTACGGTCATCGCAACAACTGCTGTTGTCATTACGTTATATTGTTTACATGCGGCCTATTCTGAACAATGTTAATGGCCCCTCATAATCTTTTTCCACTGGCACGCTCACAGGACAGTTCCTCGGTCATCCAGTTTGTGACAAGGGGGAACGTGCAAGTGGATGGCAGGGCCATGGAAAAACCCAACGGCCTGACAGAGGAGATATCGGTGAGCACACCACAGCCCCACACAAACTTCGACACTGCACTTCTGTGAATGTCCATATGACTTCCAATCCAGTGAAAGTGTGACGCGCTTCACATATTTTCACCATTCGATATAGTGCCATGTGCAGCAGCCAGCTCGTCATGATCTCGTATGAAATTCCTGGAGTCCATTGATGTGCCCAAGCGTGGTACATTTTGGGGCTGTAAGCCCCGGCAACAGCTGGGTCCCCTGGGTCCGTGGTGGTGGCCGTCCTACTGGGAACCAAGGCTGTTTTTTTTTTACTGGTTCTCAGCTGTGCTCAAGGGCAGTGCCTCCTCTGAGGCTGCAGACAGCCCCCATCCCCCGTCCCCCCGTCTCCCCTCGTAGCCAGTTTGTGGTGACTGATTGAATGGGCCTGTGGCTTGGCAGTGATGAATACATGAGCACTCAGCATCCCCCCCTCATTTGGGATCTCTCAGCTGATTGGGTGGCTGACCCTGGACCACGGCCCCCCCTGGCCCCCCCGACCCCGTCTGCTGACCCAGGCTGCTAATTCAGACGGTCCGTAAATGTGTCCGCCCCACGCCGCTCTCTCACCACTTAGTGAGGGTGCTGATTCCCCAAGGCTGTGTGTAAATTCAGTAGCGCGCTCCCCCTGGCTCCACCAGCGTACACATTGGGAAATATAATTTGTGGCCCCTTTGAACGGTAGCCATACCTTAGAATGTGGCCCTTCTTTCACAGCCAATCTGCTGCCTATCAACACAAGAGCACGCTTGGTTTATCAGCCGTGTCACGAAAACAGGCCCTCAACAAGGAAAGGATTATAGGACTAGGTGTGTAATAGACGTGTGGCACGTTAGAAATCAAAGTGGACCGTTACTTATTTATTATCCATGGCACCTTTTAAATGTTGTTAGCGGAGCGTAAACTCAGATGGTGTCAGTGAAAGCAAAGAGCAGAGCCATTATTGCTACAGTACACGCAAGCGCTTTGGAATCCATATCAACAAAGCCATGCCGTGGGGGAAAGTGAAATGTGGGAAAGCTTTCAGGAGTGACACCAGGAGATTTATCTTCAGTCATCCTGGTTCCGTCTTTGGTTTTTGTGGTGGAGGTATTTCATGCCGCATTAGGGCTCCAAACCCATGAGGAGTCTTGCACTGCGAAGTGGCCCTGGGTGTGTTTTTTTTAAGATACTTGTTGCTTTTAAAGGTTAAATTCTTCTATATCAAGGTCAGAAGTCCTGCTGACTAGTCAGCATTGGCACGGTATCGTCCAAGTGAAATGGTTTGTTAGTTTAAAAGCTTAAGTGTGGACAGGTTCTCTCCAGGGTTGCTTTCTGTCCACCTTCAAGCCAAGACCACCGTTTACCCGCCACGAGTAAAGACTGTAAAACGCATTTGACTCCCATCTGAGTTTTTCAGACAATGCACATCCATCCATCTCTGTGATAATTGTATCCTCAGCCAACATCCCATATTTCTGTAGGTACGGTTCATTTTATTTACACTACAGTATTTAGCTCAGTCTATTAGAGTGGTTTAAGTACAGGCATTTAGATAAGTTAGGCATGTGGGGTTAAGTCAACTAAGTTTGTTGATATTGCCAGTGACAAATTATTTGGGGGTCACTGCTCACGCTTGTCATGGGAAACAGCAAAATAGCTGTTATTTATTGTGGAAAGAGACTATTAGTAAATTGCTGTTTATGTGGAGGGGTTATCACATGAATTTACGTCAGAAGAAAATATTTGTACACTTTATCGTATATTGATAGATAAGCCAACATTCAACTATCTTTATTTTTTTTATCACAAGCACAGACTTTTAAAGTTGGCTTGGCCCGGATCTCTGGGTTTCTAAAATAGCACCTTAATAATACCACTATTGTCTAAAAAGGAACTTCCCAAGAGCCTGTTAAAGGGTGCAGACGGTGCCAAACACTATTATCATCCGGGAAATGACATCAGAGTACAGTCGTCACAGACTCTACTGGGAATGGCTACGGTCTGGTGGAGTTTTACTCTCCATCACGGAGACAGAGTTCTCATGCAGTCTGGATAGTTACTATTTGGATAATGAGGCACACAGTGTGGCTTTAGCGTCTATTTAGTCTCATTCATAAGGATGTCTGTGTCTGTCACTGACCGTGTGTCTGTTGGGTTCCAGCTGGTCTTTGAGGCTCTGCACAGCCAGGAGCCCAGAGGCTATGTGGTTGGCTGGATCATCGCCATCAGTCTATTGGTGGGAATCCTCATATTCCTGCTTTTAGCCGTGCTTCTCTGGAAGGTAAGCATGCACACACACACACACACACACACACACACACACACACACAAAGTGGCACCATGTCCACTTTATACTTTGACACTGACAAAAGTCAGCTTATATGCATTTGCACAACAACTTTCCATGACCTCACAGCACATAATTTAAACCCAAGCTTTGAAGTCACCAAAACATCTTTTCTCATGGCCAAATGTGTAAACAAGGGCCTGTTGGGCAATGCTCGTGGACTTGTGCCAGTCGCATGATAACCTAGGTCATGGCCTGGTCAGGAACCTGCACATGGTGTGGCTGTGAAAAGTCAGCTGGATTGGGGGATTCTCTGTGCCTTTCCTTAGCGTCCCTACAGATGAACAAATCAAGGAGCTGACACTAATTTACACCCTACCACACACATGACCACTAATTTACACCCTACCACACACATGACCACCAAATGTGTAAACAAGGGCCTGTTGGGCAATGCTCGTGGACTTGTGCCAGTCGCATGATAACCTAGGTCATGGCCTGGTCAGGAACCTGCACATGGTGTGGCTGTGAAAAGTCAGCTGGATGGGGGGATTCTCTGTGCCTTTCCTTAGGCCAAATGTGTAAACAAGGGCCTGTTGGGCAATGCTCGTGGACTTGTGCCAGTCGCATGATAACCTAGGTCATGGCCTGGTCAGGAACCTGCACATGGTGTGGCTGTGAAAAGTCAGCTGGATGGGGGGATTCTCTGTGCCTTTCCTTAGCGTCCCTACAGATGAACAAATCAAGGAGCTGACACTAATTTACACCCTACCACACACATGAAAGCAGGATCTTAAAAGGGAAACGGCAATCATACTGATGTCCAGAGGCCCCCTTTGCACAAGACCTCTTTTCTTCTTCCACTCCTCTATTTTCCAATGGGAATACTACAACTAAACCTTGGAATGTTGCTGCTAGGATACGTTTTCTCCCTCTCCCCCAAGTCTTTAGGTCCTGCCAATATAAACCCCTCTTACAAACACTGCACATGTCCACTATTGCTATTTTCAGGAAATGCCTGAGGTCTGTATCAATAAACTATGGTGGTCAAACACAGATAAATGTCTGCGTCACTGGGCGATTAAAAACCCCTCACTTCTTGCTGACCTTCACTGTTTTCTCACAGTAGCATCCTCTTTGTTTAGACACACACCATGGCTCTACGTCTCTCTCTCCCCCTCTCTTGTCTATTTTTACTCCCATCATGTCCGTGAACTCGTCTCTGCTCGGCTTTGTCAGTGCATGGGCTTTAGAAGCCAGACTCGATGCCTAATGTTTACTCTCCACGGAAATCATAAATAAGCTTGTGGTCTAACCCAGCAAGTTATTTCTTCTTCTGGGAGAGTTAGCGCTTGTTTGGAAACACAATCCTCCATAGGTCAGACATGGTCAGACATCTGGCGGTAGGTCCAGTTCACTGAGCACGGCACCTTTTTCTGTTGACCCCTAAACGCGAGTGTTGTTGCTCCCTCCTGTACAGATGGGCTTCTTCCGTCGACGCTACCGGGAGATCATCGAGGCTGAGAAGAACAGGAAGGACAGTGACGAGAGCTGGGATTGGGTGGAAAAGAACCACTGAGGAGTGGGGCCGTGGCACCGCGGAGCCGCCACCAGCAGGGATTGGGTCGTGGAGTATCCAATGGGCCTAGAGTATTGGCCCAGCCTTCCCAGAGGGACATAGCCCGTCAGTCTTCCATATGTGGAAGAGAATAATATTCTCCTGATTGTGGAGACAAGACCTTTTCTGTGGCTCGTGATCCAGGAGACAGACTTCTAAGATGACAATGTGGCTTGCCAAAGGACCTTTGCTTTGGAATTCAATTAATCCCAACGGATTCCACTCCCAGCCAGTGAAGCGGAACTAGAGTTGGACACTGACATCCTTGTGGAGATGTAGATATTATATGGATATCCGTGGACAACAAAACCCTCAGGGCTCTTGAATAGCACATTTATTTTTATACAGAAGGTGTAAGCCATATTTGTATAAAGTTGGGCTTCGAGGACAGTTACATTGAGGTTTTTGAAGGCCAATATAAGCAGATCTAAGTTTTCCTACAAGCACTGATTCCTGATAAGAGTTGATGCCTTGCCACCAAAGTTTAATGTTATAAGCGATAGATATATTTTGTATAGTATATGATTTGTGTATTCAGTATCGTCATTCTTCCCGAGAGAGAAAGATTGTATTTAGATCCCAGTACTGTTTCCATCTTACGAATATCTCTTTCACGCATCTGCCTCTCGCTCCCATAAATGTATGATAGCCAAAGTAAGCACTGCAGACGTGTCCCATTAAGAGTACAACAGCCATTGTGTAATGGTCAAACAAATATAACATCACAAGACCTGTGTAAAAAGAGTTCTTCAGTTTGAAGTGGTGATCATGTTTCGTTTCAGATGTGGACATTAACATTAACGATCAAGTCTTTCATTAACACATTCCCTCCATTCGTCTCCAATCCCAGTAAAGGAGCTACAGTCCAACATGGGTTACTATGTGTATCTAAGATATCATCTGCTCAGTGCTTGTGAGCAGCATTTCACCTGCCATGATAAGCTGGTAATGTAACCTCCAGTAGGTATCTGCTTTCTGGATAGTAAAAACTAACAGGTTTATATGTAGTTTGGAAAGCAGTGAAATACCTTTTTGAAGTAACTTTAATGAAGTCTAGATCCAATGCTTTGCCTGTTATCTGCATGAGTGGATGTCTTATTTTACACATAATCTCAGTTAATACCTTAATCCATTTTCTTTAACTACAATGTAGATTGACTATTGATATCGAATAATCCGACTCTAAAAGGCAAAACGAGATACTCACACCCAGATGACTGCTTGATGGGAGGACACCTACACGGGGATAGGGGCCCACGGCCGAGAAGCAGTTATGAGGAATATCCTAAAAATAGGTGGGAATGTGCTGTGCTCCATAACAACACATAAACCAGCTCTGAGGGGCTTATGGGAAAAGCTCATTGTAAGTCAACATGTTGGAATGTTAGAGCTCTGAAAATCTGCCATCATTAAAGTAGGCCTACATATAGTAACTCCTCAACACATTCATCAGTTTGGGACTCCCACAACCGTGTTCTCCACACTTCTTTTCCCTGACTGAATTTGTATAGAACAGTCAGAATAGAGGAGAGCAGGCAATTAACATGTCACATTATCTTTATTTAGAAAATATGAGGAATTGAGATGGGTTTTGACTGGAGTAGAGTTTAAATGTGGAATCCTAAAAAAACACACCAGGGGTGTGTCAGTTTTTAGGAGTCAAGTTTTCAGGAGTAACTAACTCACATGGAGCTTACGATACTGAAAAGCTAAGACACTTTAGCACTCTCTCTGATGGTCTTGCTCTCTATCAGGCTGTATGGATATTTGACTAGAAATGCTTTATTTTACCAATGAAGTCCACTGCCATGGGAAGTACTGTACACATTCACATCTTTTCCTCGGCACTTGCTAAAGCTATTTCTATTTCTATAGATGTATGCAGAGAAACAAACACTTGACATTTTTTATGTATTTTATAACTGTGATGGTTTTTATTTGTGTCACCGTTATCACACATTGTTATCTGGGATTTGTTTTGAATATACTACTGTCACTGAATATTATTTGTGTAAAAGTATTGTTTTGAATGTCTGAGGTTTAAACTTATGTACAAGTTCTGTTTTTCTGTTGATAAATTTAAGATTAAAACCATGTGTTGGGCTGTTTTTGTCAAGAAGTGTCCTATTTGGCAGACCTACATCAAACCGTTACTTTTGGTGTGGGGCGCTCTCTGCTGGTTGCTTTGACCAACTGCCATCAGTGGTGCATACTTCTGGAGCGAGTCATTATTTAAAATTTGCCTTTAAGTTTAGTTTATCTTTATTTAAATGCAGAAATGCATCATTTTTTAAATGTTTCTCATTTTAATAAATCTGTTTAAATTTGTTTGCTATAACTTTCACAATTGTTTTCGCCAAACTATTCGTTGTGCCTTTTGACAAATTGTTTGGATTACCTTACTTACATTACAGTCATTAAGCATGGCTATTATCCTATAAGCTACTTTGATAATACATTTAAATAAAAATGTATTGGAGTTGGGTCAGCCATGAAGCTGTGGCATCAGGAGGGCTTTTCCGCTCATTAAATAATCATGAATAATTAATTAAGGTAATGCACTACCACATCATGGATAAGAGAAGGAAGAGAACTACGCCATCTAAAACTGCGTTCTAAGCAGGTTAATTATTATACGTAAGTCAGATCTTTTTTTTTGACCAAGACAAACTATCCAACTGTATGATGCACACACCAATTTTCTCTTTTTTTCTCTCATTTTGTTTTAAGAATATCATTTTTAGTGATGGCATCTCTTGTGAACAATGGCTTGATAAAGACTGCAGCCATGGAGCAGGTTGTGGCACCCATTGCAGCTCATCTGTGCCACTTGGTTCTGCTATGTGAGAGCACCGAGGAGCCTGAGCTGTTCACCCGGCTGGAAGGGGCAGCACATGCTGTGGCCAAAGCCACAGCGAACCTGGCAGCCGTGGCCTCCAGGTATGTCGGGCAGCTTAATTCATCAGTCTATCCTGCGGCGTGTTTATACAGAACTGCATGGAAATTTGAAGACATCAAATTCTAATGCTTCTAGAACCATATGATATTGTCACATGTAACTTAACTCAGACGAAAACTGCTGTTTCTATATTCTTAAGGCAAATGGCAGAAACAGAGGATGAGGTTATGAGAATGGAGATGTCCTCCTTACTGGAGTCAGTGACTGTGTCTGGACAGCATGTGCTGCTGGCGGCACAGACACTGAGCATCCAGCCCAGTCTGGCAGAGCACAGAGAAGATCTCATCACTGCTACACAAAACGTCCTGCTGGGAGTAGTCAAAGTACTGTATGATATAACATGCCATCGCTATTGATTCTATTAGCCTATGTAAATAATAAAAATGTATTATTATATAATACGTTATAATGTATTATTATTATTATTATTATTATTATTATTATTATTATTATTATTATTATTATTATTATTATTATTAATAATATTATTATTATTATTATTATTATTATTATTATTTGTAATAATTCTACATTATGAAAACTTTAGCCAGATGCATAGTGCATGTATGGAGGAGGGAATTATGTGACCTGCTAAAGATGTCCCAGTCACATAACCATCCTCTTTATGTATTTTTTAGGTACTTTTGGTTGAGGATGACTCAACAGTCAGAACAATAGTAGCATCTGCTGACACGCTCTTGCAGTGTCTCTGTGAGCTAGGCTCCTCCCTGGACATCCCATCCTTACTGAAGTATTTCCAGAAATTCTCTGAGGCTCTGCTTCTTTTCAACACATTGACAGCCAAGCGGGCAAAGACCCTTCAGGACCCGCTGCAGACAGAGCACTTGGACGACTCTTTAAAAACGCTGAGAAAATGCATCTCAATGCTGCACACCGCCACGTGTACCACCATCAAACATCCTGCTAGTGAACAGGCTCAGGCCGCCAAAAGATACATCCTGGACAAGGTGGAAAGTACTATCAATGACATCGTGGCGACCCTGCAGAGTGAATGCCACAGAGGATCATTAGGTCCCTGTGGCTATTACAAAGAGAGGCACATTGGTTTAATACAAATCCTCTCCAACTCTCTATCGTCTCCGGGTAGAGACCGTGTCTTTGACAGCATGCTAAGAGATCTGGTGTACCACTGCATGATGGTTGCAAACAGCTCACGCAAAGAGATTCAGCTGAGAGTGGTGGATTACTGCAGACACATCCTGCAGCTCTGGTCAGCCATAATACAGATGTATCAGTTCCCACAGGAACCCGACCCGTCCACGTCACATCTACAGAACCTTCGTGCTTTACTAATGCAGCAGATACAGATGCTTGACAGAGTCATGATGACAGCTGCTCTCTATCAAGTGTTGGACACGTTTCTCCCAGCGTCCTCCCCATTTGAAATACTGATGAATATGACTGGCCAGATATTGAATATGGAGACGGCTAGTGAGCTTGATCCAGATTGGACTCAGTCACTCCTGGAGGATTTTCTCTCTGAGTCAGATAATATAATCAAAGTTGCAAGTTTCATCTCGGCGCTCGCTACGGACGCTAAGAGTCTGGAGAACATGGAAAACTCCCGTGCCTGTCTGACCAGACTCAGGGCAGGGATCGCACCTCTCTCCCTTGACCTGGGTATCGTAGTTTCAGAGCAGCATTTAAGCGTTGTGCAGAAGCTCAGTGACCTGTGCCAGAGATGGGAGGAGGAGACCACACAGCTCCAGGACGCTGTCAGTGACGTCATCGACGTGAGGGAGTTCACCAGCGTGGCCCTCCACGAGATGTCGCGCGATCGCCATGGCTGCGATGAGGCGTACAAAGAGCAGAGCTACGATCTCTTCAGGCAACACGCCCACAACCTAATATGTCACATGAAGCAGGTGACTCATTTGGTGAAGAGACACTTGGATAGGAGTGACAACCCGATCTACAGGAATGGCCTCCTGGTCTTCCTGAGGCAGGTGGACACCTGGCAGAGCCGAGTGGCCGGATCGGTCGGGGACATGTTGTCTGGTTCCGGTCTGAATGTGGAGGTACACTCCACCTTCTCTGGTAACGTGGCCATGGCGCTCCAGCACTTTGCATTGTTACGGGAGGGACTGGATGGTAAGCAGCATCCCCATCTCCTCAGCCCTTTGAGGGAGGAGGCGCGTCAGACTGGAGCTACACCATCAGACGCGCCTGTCAAAGAGGCTGACGTGTTAGACCATATCCACGTAGACTTTACCGACCAGCCTCCTGATCTTGAGGCCGATGAGAGGGGTTCACAGACAGAGCGTGAAGAGGAGCACCTGGAACGAGACAGCGTGGAAACCGTGATGCCACGTCAATATGACACAGCTGATTTAAAAGAAGCTACTGTTTCAAATAAGCCAAAACCAATCCACAAGGGTCTTGATTTCCATCTATTGCCCCTCCTGTATGAAGTTGTGACCGTGACTGAAGGGAAAGATATGACAGTCCTAGGCAAAGCGTGCACTGAAGTTCTTGAACTGTCCATCTGTTACACCCAGGCAGCAAGAGAGGCCTCTGCTATTGTAGACGCTGTGGACTGTCAGACTTTGGATAACTTCAGGGCTGATTTGGTGTCCCTGACTCCACTGCTGGTTCAGACAGCGCAGGAGACAGCGATGAGCTCTGGAAGGAGCTTGGATCCTATTTACAAACACAGCGCTCAGTTTTCTGACCTTATAAAGAACATCCAGAAAGTTCTCCTGCCGGTGGCTGGAACCTGGTACCATGCCATACACACCATGTTTCAAGGAACCCGACCCGATAAGTTGGCCATTATTGTTCATCAGCTCAGGGAAGTGATGGTTTTGTGCACGGACGTGGTTCAGCTTTTAACCGTGTCTGATATTACAATCCACAGGGAATGTCAGGAGAGCTTTACCGTTTTACACAGCAAGCTAAACAAAGCCCAGAATAACACAAGGCATCTAGCAGAGCTGGCCAGCTCAGTGACCGGTCAGGTGGAACACCTTGAGGGCCAGTGCGTTCTGTGGGCTCTCAATATGCAGGTTCTACTTAATTCACTGGACAAGATCTTTGGCACCGCAACTGCAGTGAGGCAGTTAAGCCCTCAGAAAAGGTTGGCAGCTGTGTTTGAGATCTCCCTACGAGCCCAAGAGGCAGCAAGGTTGACCAGCCTTCATTGCAAAAGTGTCTATAAAGTAAAACTCTTAGCAGAAAACCAAGATGAACTGAAGGCTCTCACTGAGGAGTATCTTCAATGTGCTGAGGATCTCAACATAATGTCTGCAGGGGTTCTTCAACTTGCCAGGTCAGAATTCCTGTACAGAAAACTTCTGATTAAAATTACAGTGATTTCAGGCTACCTAAACAAGGCAAATAAGGATTATGTCACGGTAATTCGAAATATTGTCAACTTGGCTTATTCTGCAGCCGAACATCAAAGGGACGAAAAAATGACAGAAGAGGCAGAGCAACAATTTGAAAACGCAGCGGAATTGCTATTGGAAAATGTCAGGACAACTACAAAGAGTGTTGAGGACAGCTTCAATTACATGCGTGACCCGAAAATCCGTTCCAACCTGAGGTCCATCAACGACCACCTGTCCTTTCAAATCTCAGACATTGTGAACAGAGCCAGAGTTATATTGGAGACCCGTTGCATCTGTGACACTCTGAGTCTTGAAATCCAGGTGCAGTGTTGGACAGCCAAGGCTCACTATGTTGCAGAAGAGATCTGTAAGACGGATGGAATCAGGCCAGAGGTGCAAGAACGTATCAAGAATGGTTTACAGGGTCAAACCCATTGTGACGTCAAAGACATGTCGACTGGGACTTCTGCGTTGAAACCTGTGGACTTGCCTACGGAGACACCAATCAAATCCTGGCAGAAAAGTGGTTTGCCTGAGGTGACAGATACCGCAGAGAGGAATATGGCTACTGTGTCCGAATATGAACCGTTGGAAATACGTAAATATGTAAATATTAAATGGCGGTATCTAATCTTAGTTTAAATAGATTTTCTTTATCTTAATAATATAATGGGCCCAGTATATTGATTGATTTCACTTTACAGGATGTTGCAAGATGTGAGGAATACAGAGAGGTCCCATCCCTCACTTACACCTCCCTGTTTCTCAGACAAGAGACAGACAGGTGGGACGCTAAGGGCAACCGCATCGTCCAGGTCACCAAGGAAATGGCAGACCAGATCTACTACATGACCCAGTACTTGAGAAGGAAAGGTCCCATAGTGGTAATTACGATGCTGCAAGACAAATAATTATTGGGATTTCTTGAATAGTTGTTAGTAGTAGTTATGTTTTTTTGAGTTGCAAATAAAAACTTTTTTCTCTCTCAGAACAAAGAGGCATTTGTCAACACTGCAAAAGATGTGGTTTCAAACTGCAAGTCCATCACTCAGTTTGTCCAAGTCATTGCTGACCATTGTTTGGATAAACAGTGCACATTGGAACTCTCCCTCATAGTGGAGCAGATTCTCACAGTGACCAACCAGCTCACCATCATCTCCAGGTCAGAGGTCACAATTACACAGCTACTGCGTGCACTTTAGTGAACATGACAAGCATTAAACTCTTTCTTTATATAATATCATGCATATATTGTGTTTACATTATTTTGTGTATATAAATGAGACAATAAGGCCATATGAAATAACTCGTGTGATGCAGTGTCAATGCAGTGACGCCTGGGAGCAAATCGTCAGACGAGATCCTGGTCAAGAATGCTCAGAATATCTTGAAGATTATTCTGCAAGGAGTGAATGCTGCAGAGACAGCTTCCATCAAGGTAACAAAGCGCATCTTTTTTTGCCGTTTGAGAGAGAGATGAGTGTATTTAGTTTCAGCTATCTTTGTATCATTATTTCAGGGGCTGAAGCAACCCGAGCCAAACTCGGATGCAGCAGAAGCTGCAGCACTGTGTTTCCAGTGGAGGAGGAATCTCCAGATCCACCAGGCCCAGCAGAACTCCAACCCGGACACAGATGACCTGGGACTGAGGAAGACGTCCTCTCACCCTCTAGCACCAAGCCTGGCCCATCCTATCCAGGGAAGAAGCAGCAACAAGTGATCCCCACAGGGGATAGAAAACATGTGCCTGATGTAACTGGATACACTCTGTGTGTGAACTAAATAATGTAACATATCCCATTTCAAAGTTTCTCATATGACTAATTACATTCTGTCTAACATAGTAATCATTAAATGCTATTGCTATTGTCATTGGTAAGTTTTATAGAATTATAAAGACAAACAGTTCTATTGCTTATGTAATCAACATAAGTCATTTAATTTTTTATTAAAGACACAGATTATAAAGGCATTAAAACAGTTCTCTCTTTTTTAACTGTATTGGACAACCATACTCACAAAAACATATGGTAGTACAACATTACAACACCATTCAAATAATGCACCGCATACAAAAGAAACATTTAAAATGAAGCACAATAAAAAACAGAGTATAGTCCCCGACACATGAAATAGAAAGCTTTTACCATAAACAACATTTCTTACAACAATAATCAACATTAAATCTGTCTCTCCAATATAAAAAGTATTTCAATAAATACTGAAAAGAAAAAAAAGAAGCAACAAGATTGCAGGCTTGCTTAGAGTTCTGGTTCGCAGTTTTACAGAGTTCATATTATATTGTATATATCGTTTGGTGAATAACATCTTGCTCGTCCATACAAAATACTGTACAAACTATGTTTTGATCTTCTTATTCTTTATCATATTATTCAGAACTACTGAGATAAGTATTTCTAAATCCCTTTCAGAACAGATTGAATAACAAATACATTTTTAAATCCATCATATATTCTATGTGAGAACCACAATGTTAAGATAAAAACTTTCATGTACATTGATGAATGTGTTTCTATGAGCAAGATCAAAAACAGCTTTCTGTCCATTTAATTAAATAAATAAATGTATGTTGAAGCTCAATACATGTGTTTCATGAATGTACATGTGATATACAGATTTCTTTTTCACTGGCAAAAGGGTGAGGCAGTGGGGTCAAAGGTTTTAAAAACGTCTTTCAGTGTCCTGTCCTCCGTCTCCTCATTCCCCTCCGGCACCTCCTCTTTCTCCTTCTCCTCCTGTCCACCCTGCTCTTCCTCTACGCCTTCTGTCTCCCCCGGGAGTGCCCCGGCTCCCTGGCCACTCAGTTTGGCCAGCCTGGGGTCGTTGTACGGGGGTCGAATGAGCCCTGCCAAAGCTTGAATGGGTAGGTTGTGCACTGCTGGAGGCTTGGTAGGCGAACTGGGGGGCACTGTGGCCAAGTTAGAGAGAGGGGGTTGACCAGTGGAGCCGTCCGAGGACCCTTCAGTGCCTTTGGCCTCTTTAACCGGCCCTGTTCGCTGGGCAGGCATGAATGAGGACGGCACAACGTTTTCTCTCTTCGCTGCTTGTCTCAGGATGCCTCCCTTCTTTAGAGGTCCTGCCTCCCCTTTGGCAGCCTGCTCGGCTTGCCTGCGTGGGTCATACAGGCTGATGCCCCCCAGCAGGGTAGTGGGGCTCTCCAGCCCCCCGCCGGATGAGGACAGACGAGGGGCGTAGGGAGGCAGCTTCTCTGGCTCAGCCTTGTCCGGCTCAGGAGTTTGAGGAGAAGCCCCGGCGTTGGCTCTCCTCAGTCTGGGGTCCGCAGCAGCAGAGGGCTGCTCTTTCACCGCAGGCAGCTTTGAGTCCAGGCTGCCGGAGCGGCTGGTTCTGGGGCTCAGGGCCTTGTGGTGGTGGTGGTGGTGGCGAGGGTCAGCCAGCCTCTCTGTGGAGGACCGCGGCTCAAGAGTCCTGGGGGGCGGCCGACTCACGCCCTCCTTCAGGCGGGCAGCAACCATCCTGGGGTCGATGTGAGACGTGGGGCTGGCCATGGAGGAATGGTCGACCGGATGACTGCTGCGGTTCATCTGGGCGTCGGCGACAAGGGGTGGAAGGGGAAGGTTGATGGAGTGCTCCTGCTTGGGCACCAGTGAAGGGATGAGGTCTTCTGCCGACCACACCACGGCCTGGGCAAAGGCCGGCCGCTGGAGCAGGATGTCCACCCGGATGTGGCTGAACTGTTTGAGCTGGCAGCGTGGGTCGCGGAGCACGGCCCCTGGGCTGGAGTCCAGCGGGATGAGGGCGGCCCTGTCCCTCAGCTCTCTCTCTCCATCCTCATCGTCCTCTCCGCTCGGCGCGTGGTGACTCTGCTGCCGCTGGGGGTCGGCTTTAAACGAGTTTGCCTCCATGGGTCTCACCTTTCTTGGGTCCCTGGCCACCCGGGGCTCCCCAGCACCATCGGGCTCCTTTTTCTGCATGTCCGGGGGTCGATGGCGGGGGTCGAACTTCATGCGAGGGTCACTGGGTGGGGCCTTCTCCTTCTGTACCCGCGGGTCACCCAGGGCTGGGGCTGTGGAGCTAGGCGGCAGGGGCTTGGCCTGAGACTGCTGCTGGCCTTGGTGCATTTCGCTCTGCTTCTTCAGAGACTTGAGGATGGCTGACACGCCGCTTCCATCCTCCTCATCGCTAGAGTACCAGCTTGAAGTGTCGTCTGAGGGGAAAGTTCATCATAGATAAATACACGGATACAAAAATGGTCGTATGCAATTATTTTGTTGCTTTTACCATAATCCTGATGTGGAAACATCTCACCCCTGTTTGTAGTCTTATTTTCCGGCCCATCAATGTGCTGGGCCTCGTTCCCTTGGTGCCCAGGTTGATGTTGTTGTTGTTGCTGCTGCTGGGACAGGTGCAAGAAGAGGGCCTTCTGTACAGCAGGAGGCAAATTCTGTATCTGTGCATCAGCGCCCATCTGCTGCTGGAATGTCTGCATGAAGGCCATAGCGGGGTCTACTGCCACTAGGGGGAGACAAACGGGAGAAAAAAAGATCACAGTGATCAATGATATCAAGACATGATTCCAAATAGGATTAAAATGTTGTCTTGCAGTTACACTATGTCAACACACTCACTGAATACCAACCTCCTTGACTGATGGCCTGGTTTCTGAATAAATTGCTGAAGAACTCCAGTGGGTTTTGTCCCATGGCTGGGAAGGGAAAGAGGTTTTGGAGCATCTGCAGGTCAGGTATGGGAGGGAACGGAGGCCTGGGCAGGTTCATCTGGGGGTTCATGTTGTGTCTGTTCCCATGGAAAGGCGGGGGGTGCCCGGGTGGCATGGGAGGGGGCATGGGGAAGCCGTGGGGTGGGTGCTGTTGTCCTGGGGGACTGTGTGGCATGGGTGGCCCTGTGAAGGGAGGAGGGGGGCCCGTAGGACCAGGAGACCCTGACGGGGGGACAGGTGGGGCATTGGGCCCTGGCGACATCATAGAGCCACTCTGCATGTCCTCTGGCCCTCCACTAAACTGGGAATTACTACCATCCCCTTGGAACTGGGATCCAGGCAGAGTAGAGAAGTTGGAGCCACTGCAACAATCAAACAAACATTGGATGAATACATTTGTTTATTCTTGTGAACAAAAGTGCATTTGAAGATACAACAGTGAAAATAGGTATTCCTGAAGTAGCATATGCCACACACGCACACGCACACGCACATGCACACACACACACACACACTTTCACCAGCCCTGTAAAAGTTAAGAATACCTCAGACCAATCTTTTGAGCCAGGTCCACAGTGGGCTGAACCTTAATCTCAAACAGGGAGGGGATCTTCTTTCCCCCAGGCCCTGGGCCTCCTCCATCCACAGGGCCTGGGCCTGGGCCAGGGCCTCCTCCGTCCACAGGGCTGCTGGGGCCAGGGGTCGGTAGAAGGCCCACCCCGGGCGGGGGCTTGGGCAGGGGAGCAATGCCCTGCTTCCTAAGGTCCTCCAGCTCCAGTTCATCCTCATGGGCAATCTCTTCCTCTGTGTTGATGATCTGAACAAGAGGCATGGAGCAAAAACACAACTCAGATGTACTCTCGAAGTTTCACAGTAGACAAAATAACTTGCTTATCCTTTAAAAATTTACAAAGTTATTGTTGTGCCTCCTACCTTGTCAAGCAGGTCTTTGGTCACGTCGGTCAAAGCATCATGGGAAAATTTGCAGTTATCTCCCTGATAACACTTTGCTCCAGTATGAAAGAACTTGCAGGGATATTCATGTGCACTTACAGGTTAAGGACGAGTACTGTCAAAACACTTGAACAACATACTGTACATGCAAATACAGATACATCAAGCAAGAGTGAAACCAGTATTAGATCGTCACTGTCACGGCTCAAGGATATTGTGCATGTAAATGCAATGGTCTCCTTTGCTGCAGTATCCCTGGAGGTAGAATTTACACAGCTCCTTCTTCTTATCAGGGACGACCAGCTCGTGTTCAAACTTACACTGTTCTCCCTGTGTACAGTGATAATACTAAGTTAAATACTTTCATATTTAGCATTCTTAACTATTTATAGCAATTGTACGTTATCTTATTTCAGTGGTGTTGCAGACTGACCTTGATGCAACGCCCCTCCAGGAAATATTTACAGATATGTCTGCCATTGTGTTCCACTGTGTGCTGATTAATGAACTCCTTGGTCATGATGGGACGTTTCTTCTGAAAACCAGGAGAGCCTTTTCTGTCCTGTGGATCCACAAAGGACAACATATTGGTAGGTTTTACATATAATATGCATTGGAATTCTACTTTTTTATATATATATATTGGTTTTGTCAAAAGCCTTACCATCTTCCCGCCTTCGGCAGGGTGCTCTCCTCCTCGACCACGTCCGCGTCCTCCCCAGTTCTTGCCCTTCATCTTCTTGTTCTTGTTGAGGGCGCCACGCCCGCGGCCCATACCTCCTCCTCCTCGCCCTCGCCCCCGCTGCCCACCGACTACAAACACAAAGTCACACCTTCATGAATATAATAATAATAATAATTTTATTTAGTTTTTAGCGCTTTTCTCAAGACTCAAAGCGCTTTACACAAATTGGTTGCCAATTAATTACACAGATCGAACAAGGAACAGACAGCTATCAAACACAACACTCAGTCTGGGTGATACCACTGCAGCCAATTTGCGCCAGACTTGCTCACTCAACATACGTATATTACGACAGATTTGCTCACACATAGGACACACAGACCGACTCCAGTTGAATTGGCAGTGGCTGGTCAGGGCACTGGCAGGAGAATGGAGCATGTTTTTTGATGGTGGGAGGAAACCCACACAAACACACAAACTCCACACAGAAAGGCCCTTGGGTAAGGTGGGGTTTGAACTCAGGACATTCTTGCTGTGAGGCAACAGTACTAACCATTGAGCCACCGTGCTGCCACAAGACATTATGTTTTTTTTATGGTTTGAAACATTCCATCCCGTTCATCTGGGATATATTTACATAGATTCTGTTGTTCAAATGATTTGAGTGCCATGTTACCAAGCCACTAAGAGAAGAGTATAAACATGAATGCGTACACTGTTGCTGTTTCTGCAGCCCTCTCATGTTGGACCTCCTCTGGTCCTTGGCCTGCCGCCCCCTGGCTTGGTTGGGGGAGGTGGAACCTTTCTTCTTACGATACTCTGACATTTCATCTGCGTAGTCCTCTTCCTCTTCCTCATAGTCACCCTTGTCCTCACTGTAGTCGCTGTACTTATCAAAGTCATTGATTTTATGCTGAGGGGACTTCTGTGGATTGCTGTGGCTCCCTCTTGAATCACGCCCATGCTAGCAAGAGTAAAGATAGAACATGATGCCAGCCATAGCGTATAACTTATCTGTATATTGAGCTCCAACTGACCAACCAGGCTTACCTGAGCGGACTGGCCATCTGCCTCTCTGAGGGAGCCCTGGCTCTTCTTGGCTTTAGGCCTGTCCAGCCTGTCCTGGTCTGAGTCATAGCTCTCAGAGCTAGAGCTGCCGGATGAGGAGTAGTGCTGCAGGAGAAAACAAGACATAAATCTGAATGTTACAGAACATCATTGTTATAGTAAGTAGAGTAACTAATACTATACTCCATGGTCACCTTTGGCCTGTCACGCCGCCTTCTCTTTGATCGTCTCTTATCCTTTGTTTTCTTGTGTCTCTTCCTGGAGTGCCTGTGAGTCTTGTCTTCTTTCTCTTTGTCCTTCTGCACTGTATCCTTTTCTTTTTCTTTGTCCTTTTCATTGTCCTCTTTCACTTCTTTAATTTCTTTACATTCCTCTTCAATTCCGATTCCTTCGTCGTCTATTTCTCCATCTTCCAACTCACCGTCCTCTCTTTGGAAACACAGAAACACGGCACATTACGCTAGGGGTCTCTTTATTCCATCAACAAAGGCAAACTTAGTTCACGAGCATTGTTATAATACTAATAATAGTAATTTTCAAATTAACTAATTCTTTGATATAATTTTTTTATCTTGTTTGTTGAATTAGTAGAACCTATTTCGTGTGATTTAGAAGTTAGCATTGCTACTTCTCAGAAAGTAACTGGTATGTCAAGTCTATTTTACAATATACGTAAGCTCATTAACTATTAGGACAAAGGCTGAGGAGTACACAAGTTGTATGTATTGGTAATAAAAATGTGTAGCATAATGGAATGGAATGTCACAGACAGACATAACAAAAGCACTGTCAGCTATTTATTAAGATGCACTTTGGATTAACTAGTTATCAATGTTAATTGACATCAACAACACTGAATTTAAACATAAACCCTATTTGTCAGAAACAATTACGTTCATTACTACTTTGCGAAGAACAATTTAAATTTGATAATATTGTGTTGCATTTTAGGAGTGGACGGTGGATGTTATTTTTTGTCCAAAGTTACCATTTTCTTGGTTTAAACTTGGTTGTGTAAACGGATTATCCGCACCTGTCCACTAGTGTTGCATCGTTTTCATTAACACACCTGATTTTATATCTAACCTATACCATTTAAATTAGAGGGGCTTGGTCAAATTTCCTAATTATGGCTAACAAGTCTTTGTGTGTCAGGAAATGGAAAAAAAATTATCACCATTTTCCCTTTGTTAACTTGAGGCCAATAACACATAATCAATGCTCACAATGTTACAACATCTTTGTAAAGACTAAGGACCAATGATTGTACAGGTTAACTATGACTAAAAAAGTAACTGCTGTTGTATCAAGCGGAATATGTGATTTGGTGAACAGGGACTTGTTTGGTGACCAAACAGGAGGCTAGTTTAGGTGACGTGGATGCCATTGATGTGAATTGGAACATGGGGTTGGGGGGTAATATGTTCATGAAACATTCAATAGGCAGGTGATAGTTGTTGGCTGGAGTGAACATGCACTGAACAACTGGGTGGTTGGAATAAGATGAATGGCATGCTCTTGTTTGACAGTGGAAGATGAACACAAATTTCAGCTCAGAAATCATGCTCATCACACAACATGCCTCAAGAAGGTGCATTTTACAATCATGTCAAGTTGGCAATGCTATACACCATGCAAATAAAAATGTGTTCAGGTCTAAATACATGTTTGCCTCATGGTCCACTAGCTTAAGTAACAAAGTAAAGTTACATTTTTTTTTTTACAAAGAATATATTGCATACTAAATTAACCTTAAACGTTAAGGCACTTATGATGTACTATCATGATGGCATGACTTGGTTAATTGTCTGTCCAGGCCAAGAGATAGCAACATACGACTACTATAACTTATTGTCCAGGGAACGCAGTACTGCAAGATTTGCAGTAGGGGGAGTGTAGTGACATCGTGGGCGTGGTATCATATCGCCTCTCAATGAAGCTAACAATGTAACTACGACGACACTGACATTTTCTCACGATCGACGAAGCAAGCAAATTGTATGGAAATGACCAAGAATTTACTTAACGAAATCTTTTTGGACAATGTTGATTCCCACTTGCACCAAAAGGCATGCATTAATCGCTATATGTGAGGGGGAAACCTTGACAGTTAAAATTGTTCTAAGCTAGAAGTCATGATAAAAACATTATACAAACACACAGCCACAGATGAGCGTGTTAAGAATCACAGATAAGAATGTTACTCGACCTTTCATCCCCTGCAAGCTCAGAGTCTGTCATGTTTTTGTCAAGGACAGGGGTGGGGGGACTGGAAACAAGGCTCACAAAGGCCATTGGAAACGGAGCTGCCTCCTCTCCGGTACAAGAGTGAATTACTCAGTCACTCGAGGAGACGTTGGGTTATGAGAGATGCTGGAAGATTTTCATTAGACTGGAAAAACTCACGGTGTTACATGTCTCGACAGAGACTGTAAACAGACATTCTCCTCTCTCATTTCATTGACGTTTTAACTCTGTAAGAACAGCTTGATACCCCGCTTTTCTATTGTCCCGTCGGTTGACAGCTGCCAAGGAGAAACAGAGTAGACGGAGGGAGAAACAGACAGAAATGTGACCATTTTCGTTGATTTCAGCATCTTCATGGGCTCTTTCAATAGAAATATCACCTCAAAATGGCTTCTCAGTCTCTTAGCAGGACATTCCTTGCGGATGCATTCGTCCACGTATATATTATCCTATCAGGATCAATCTAACATAGGCACGGTAAAGTCTCATCAGCAATTGGTCAAAAACACTATCAGGTTTCGCCCTCGGAAAGAATGGCAATACCGATTGGTTTGCTGAACTGTCCGTTTGTTTTTACATATTCAATAACAACGTGCGTAAGACTGGTCACAATTCTGCTCTTTTCACTTTAATCAATGCGAGGACTGTTTTTTCTTAAGAATAAATATCAAAATAAATCGGGAAAATGCGCCATATTGTTTTAGTGAGAATGCCTCGGTGCGGGTGCAGGCGCTTGAATGTATTTATCGTGCATCTGTGTATGTGGACCTTCGGTAGCGTCTGTGTTGCACTACTAGTTTATTCCTCTAGGTGGAACAGCAGCCCGTAACAACTTCGTTTTTCAGGGTACGAGTCAGACCTTCACCTTCTTTCTTGACAGCTCTGGAATTATATTTCTAGACGAATCTTATCCGCTATCATCTGATTAAATTATTTTTTTGTACGTGGCATGATTATACCGTCAGTCAGTTTTACCTAGTATAGTAGCCTACACTAAGTTTACCACTATAGCATCCAGGAAATTGCAACCAAATAATTCAATAAAAGTCTATAAAATGCCAAGGTTGCATTCAATCTGCTTCAGGAATCGCTAGTAAATTATAGCTAATAATATTGTTTACTGGTAAATAGGCCAGTCGATGAAGGTTGCCGATAAGAGCATTAATTCGTGTGTAGGCCCTAATTTTTTATAACATGTTGTACCTTGATGAGGGTTGAAACAATCATATTCCTATTGGGATGGACACTAAAATAACAGTGTATTGCCGGGTAAAATGGCCTTCTTATAGGGGTTTGGGGTGGGTGGGATTATTTTCATAGCCCTTGGAAGCTTTAAGGTCTCATAGTTGATCACAAGAGCGCACAGGCACTGACGCGCATCGCATCCTGTACCAAACGCACCTGATGAGCATCCTCTATAGTAATTCCAACCCTTATTTGTTGATAAATGCTACTCTACTGAGACTTGTACAATCTTAGTTAATCGGATTTACCGACTTTTAAAGATTCAACATAAGCTGACAGAGTCGCCTACATTTTTCAGTGGGACTTTGGACCTTTTTTATTCGGTTACAGCAGGATTTTTGGTGATGGCATCTCCGTTTCAACACAGCTGCTTTATTTTGTTGTATCTGACTATATACAATTGCCATGGTGGCGCTCAGGTAAATATAGCCTTCGTTTTACATCGATAGCAGAAACATGTGCGTTTTAATTCCCAAATGCGGAATAAATAAATATGTTCTTTAAAAGTTTATCATAAATATCATAAAAACAAGTTGTAGTAGGCCTATTGATTTTTCTATTCACTGTAAAACTGTTATAGTCAAATTGTGTAGCTTGCATTTAAAATGTACAACTGGTCCATGTTTTTTTAGAACTAAAACCGGTTTTGTAATGAGGAGTTCAAATTATGCCATCTGGGTATGAGTCTATAGCTGGTGGCATTTCCCTTTGCCCTGGGGGGAATGTCAAAAGAGCATTGCCCAATCACTCTGACCTTAATATGACTTAATATGAATTAGCAACTCTTTTAACTTATTATTTGTTTTTAGTTTAAGCAAATACTATTTATGAAACTACATATGCACTATGGTATCTACTTTGGTTATGCTTTTTTTTCTAAAAGTAATGTTTTATTCTCTATATGAAACTTTTGAATATTTGTATAATATTGAAATCTCATTGAACTGTCCCCGTATAACTAACTGGAATCATGGTTAGTCTGAATACAGAGCTGGTCCATTCAGGATTTGTTATCCAGTGAGGCTGTGTCTTGCCTGCCATGCAAAATATACAGAAGACCAACATTCTGGACAGAGGTTTCTAACATCTGCCAAACAGCTTTTGTCCAGCTGCCGCCAGCCAGCTGAGGGAGTAAGAAAAGGGAAAGTGAGAGTGTTTGAGGAGGGACAGAGAAGAATGATGTGAATGGCAGGGCCTCTCACATGTTGCTGCAGGTGAGTTCCACGTCAAAATCTCTCATGGAGAAAGCCAAACATCAGAGCTTCAAACAAGAGGAATCATGTAGTAGATTAATACATGATACGCATAGTTGTCTGTAACACTGCCTGAATGTTGGTCTCACTGTTTAAGGGCAAGATGGGAGTGCCAAGGAACACTGGCGAAATGTCAATATTTTTAACTATAGCCGCCATGTACCCACAAGAAGACTGGATTTGGGTTTCGATTACATCATGCCTCACAGCTGTGCTTAATATATTTTACCTGCCACGTTTTGTTGTTTAGGATTATTGCACCACAGCACATACTGTCCCACATTAAGCTTTTTCTTGCACAAATGTTCCTGGGGGAATCAATGTCAAACTATTTGACCAAAACATGTGGTTAATGCTTTACAACACATGCTTCCCTCACAGAACTGCATGGACAAACACCAGGTAGCAGGAGTCCTCCGTCAAATGGAGAAGTTTTTGAAGGGCCAAGAGTTGAGGTTTACAGAGGGTCTCCGCATCATGAAATCCAAACTGGCAACCCTGCAGAGTTCAGTTTCAAAGATGCCCCAAGCAGATCAGTCAGCAGGTAAGGAAATAAATGTGAAGTGCCACCAACATCAACTCTTGATAAGACATGACTAAAGCTTTTCATTTAATTTCGGTCCTGTCTCTTTTCTTTTTACTAGTTAACAAATATGTTTAACTACCAGCTAGATAAATAGAATGTCATATGCATTACTAAGAGCCAAAGTCCCAGGAACATACTCCTGCATATGTACAGTGTGCATATATTGTAGAAAAATAAAGAAAAACTGCTGTGAGATGTTTCTTGCACTTTTATAGCAATTGCCTAAACTTTATTGTGATTGATTTTGGTATTGGCTTGCTGAATAGTAAGGTGTAAAGTAAACCTATAACCTCAACTTATAATACAATGTTTTCTACAGCTACTGTTCTTTAAGGAGCGAGACATACAAATTCAGTAGATAACCTATTTTCACAGGCTATTGAAATCTTTAGTCTGTTTTGACCTAGAAGGCCATATTAACTCCTAATTTTGACATAAGTATATAAACTTCATAAAATGTGTGAGTGTAACAGGAAGGGTAGCCTGCTTGTGCATAGAGCTTACTCTTTCCTTGGTTCAGTTGATTCTAAATTACATGTAATGGGTTGCGTTCATACATTCAAAAAACCCATTTTATTTATTTTAAGTGTCAATTTAAATGCGGCGTGTGCCTGAGTTTTCAGATTATGAATGTGACCAAAGTTGAAGAATATAGACACAAAGTGATCTACAAGATTCCAGTAGACTTACAGTACAACGTTACAATCCTTGTTTCATGATTTTGTTCTGTTTTTTATGAACTGAGATAAATAGTGAAGTTTTGTCTGGTCAGTGAAAACAGCGCCCTGGCATTGGTGAGCCTCACTCAGATGGCTCCCTGCTGCCATAATGAGAACACACACTCATCCATCAGTTTGTTTCTCTCAGTTACACAGCTAAGCACTTCATAGGCGACTCGGGGGGAAGTGGAATTGTGTCGTTTGGCAGCAGACACTTGGGCCACGGGCACTTTTGGGTTGGAACGATACAGTCCATGGATTTGTGGAAAGATTTTGTCAGGATAGAGGTGAAAGTGGATACAATGAATTTTACAGACTAAATACTTCACTAAATTAAATGGACAGGAGTGAAAGATACGCCATCCATGTGTTTTATTGATTTGTGTTTGTGGGAATAGTTGAACTTTAGCTTATGACAAATTATAGCCCCTTCTGTATGAGCCATTCATTTGAAGTTACATTTAGGATTTCATCGTGTGATTCTGGATTTGTCTATTTAGTTTAAGAATATTGTATGTTCCAAGTTAATGGAGTCAAAGTATTGTTAATGGATTATATGTATCCCTAAAGCAATAAGATAATAAAAGAAAAAATGGCATGGCACTTTGAAAAGTGGTATAAATAGATGAGCTGTAACATAAATTTCTTTCGTACCAATATTTGATTATGTTATCCGTAGCACAATCTTTTCCTATTTTTTCACTAGTATTATTCTCTCCCTCACAAATGGGTGGGTCCATTTGATTAAATGAAGGTATTTGAACATTCCTTCCTCATGAAGGTTTTCCTTTGCCTGGTGACACATGCATGTCCTAAGGCAGAGAATACCAGAGGATGTCGATTGACCGACTGTAACAAATGTCCCTTGTATCATCCACAGCTCCCTCCACCTGCCCCTCTCTAGAAGCCCCCACCCATGGAAGGATGTTCGGCTCCAAATACTTTGTGGGACACGAGGTTCATTTCACCTGTTCCCAGGGTTACCACCTTGCTGGCCCGGCTACTCGTGTGTGCCAGGAGAATGGCAACTGGAGTGGCGTCCATGCCATCTGTAAAGGTAGTCGCTCGATCACTCTTGTTGCCAAAGTGGAAGTATGTCTTAAACCGAATAATATCAGTTATCTAGACTTGATTCAACTAACCGTTCAACTAACCGTTGAATCAACTAACTAAATAATTTGGTATGCCTTATAGTTGTTGCTAATATCCCTCGACCACCTCCCTCGCCTCAGGTCCACACCCTGTACTACTGACACCGTACTATGAATCAGTTGAATTCCTTGAACCAGGCCTATTATGTTGGCCACATTACTCTGAATCTCAGGCAACAATCCCATTGCTCCTTTTCACAGTGACCTTGGCGGAGCAACACCGGCGCTGAAAAAGCGAGAACAGTCCATGAGCACACTGGCTGGTAAAAAACGTCTCCTCTCAAAAACAGATAAGGCAGGCAAAGAAAAGGGCCATTCTTCAGGCTGGGGCTCCATGCCATGGAGAATGAACGCCTCGTTAGAGTGGCATTAAATGTCAGAGAATACAGAAAAACACCTGTACTGCATTCCACCGTGGGGCGCCTTTCACTGCCTGTTCTCTACTTCCCGTAACCCAGATTGGCAAGGCCACTGTAAGATTACCAGGTCTTGCTCATGTTTCCTATTGGGTCTCTTTATTAAGGGTTTCCCAGACAAGGGATAACTCTGCACACATATTTCATTATACCAAGCCCATGGGTCTGATAGCACGCAACTATGCTAAGCATGCTGTTGAGAGTCCTTTCAGCCTCTGCCACTGGCACTAGTGGAGAAATTCCATTGGACACACTCACGTGTACAACTGTACAGGAGCAGCTATGTTTAAAAAAGGCCACAAAATTGCAAACCTGAACAATATTATCCCTGTGGATTTCAATCTGTGTGGAGAGGAGAGGCATGCCAAAGGTCTAAATTTAGTGCGGCTTTGAGAAGCCCTATTGAGAGAGATTGGGAAAAAAATATCTGATAGAGTTTAAAAATATCCAGAAGAGTGAAGTCGGTCTCTGCTGGTGCAGCGCTCCTGCGATGGGCCCCAGGGAAGGCAAATAAACAAGGGCAGGATCAGAAGCAGAGAGTGGTCCAAGATACAGTGGCCCCAGACATAGCAGGGCAACCTCCCTCTCTCCCTGAGTCATCATTTTATACACGTCTACAGAACTCTACAATAGCCAATATAAAAACAATGGGCCCAGGGAGCTTAACAAATGCAACAGGCTTAGAAGCAGTTACAGGAATGTCTTTTAACTCTTCAGTCTGTCCTGTTTCACAGCCAAGCACATGCACTGGCTCACGCACCGTCAGCTTATGAGTGGTGTGCTTGATGGTCGCCTCTCTCTTTATGGCCACTCGCGCTGACTGAAATTGATCGAAAACTCTTTGCAGACCCAATGGAATAGAACAGGATGACAGTTAACTGTGATATTAATGTATGCTGTTAAAAGCTAAACGCTTGCAGGTGAATAAATGGATCTCTCATGCAGGCCCTACTGTGAGAATATGGCTCAGATCCACTTCAGCATGTGGTAAACATTTCACACAACTCCTCACCGCCTAACCCTCCCCCAACCCTTCTCACTGGCGATTAAAGGTATTTACAGTATTACCTATGAATGACCATGTGTTGGGAAGGTGTGGGCATTGGTGAAATAGCGATAGGCTGGCAGTGAAAACGTTTTAAAAAGACGGACTACCGGGCTTGTCTGTAAAAAAATAAAAAAGAAGCTCTTTAAAATAACTTAGTCTGGTGGAATCAAAAAACCTATCTGACCCTGTGAAGACATTTGCACCTCCTTGGTAAAGTATTTTCGGGTCTTTTTGTGTGGAGTTTGTGTGTTCTCCCCGTGTTTGCGTGGGTTTCCTCCGGGTACTCCGGTTTCCTCCCACAGTCCAAAAACATGCAAGTTAATTGGTGGCTCTAAATTGTCCGTAGGTGTGAATGTGAGTGTGAGTTGTTGTCTGTCCCTATGTGTCGGCCCTGTGATAGACTGGTGACCTGTCCAGGGTGTACCCCACCTCTCGCCCTGTGTCGGCTGGGATAGGCTCCAGCCCCCCCGCGACCCTGCATAGGATAAGCGGTAAAGCTAATGGATGAATGGATGGATGGTAAAGTATTTGTGGTGTATTTTTTCTCTACTTTCCATGTCCAATTTATTTTCAATGCCTTTCTGCAAGTATGCGAGTTACACAGAGTCACCTTACAGTAATCATGGCTATAAATGCCTACCCCTAGATGCATTTGAAGGAGACTGTATAAAATGACTTGTTCAGTAAACGATTGTACCAGTCTCTTATTCGTCAGTATCATTTGTCCCCCCCATGGGAACAAAAAACGACCCTGATAAAGACCCACAATAGGCTGTGTCCGACAGAGAGCACCGTGGCTCATTCTTTTCTGTGGAGCAAAGTACACCCTGCTCCTGGAAAAAGTTTCTCCTTCAAATACCAATATGTCTAACGGACATGATATCCGTTTCAAGATCTGTAAAAAAGGTTTTTCAGTCAGTGTGAATATCATCTGTGAGGTCATTTATAATCTGTTTTAAGAGTTCAGACCGTTGATCTTCTAATAAGCCTTGTCAGTCTGTTATTCATTCAGCTATAAAGGCACTCTTGCCCTACAGATGTGAGTGAATGTACCAGTAACCCCTGCCAAAACGGAGGTACCTGTGTGGAGGGCATCAGTCAGTACAAATGCACCTGTCCCCAGAACTGGAGCGGCTCACACTGCCAGCACCAAACCCAGACGGGTCAGTTACAGAAAACATACATCTTTACTCTTGTTGGGTTGTGTTTGTCAATAGTTAGTCAGCATGTGCAATCTGTGTGACATTATGTGGTAAATACTATATATGACTATATTTATATAGAATGTGGGATATATCTGTGCTTGCATGTGTATGTCTTTTTGTGTATGGCGTGCGTTTGTGTCTGCCACCATGTTGTCATCATGTGGGGGACATGTGTGTGTCCATGTCTTGTCTGGTCATTGTTCTGTTTGCCTGCTTGTGTTGTGTCGGGTGGTGTTGTCCAGTGGTGCCCGGGCGCTCTCCGGGCCGCAAGCTGATCGCCAAGCTCCCTCTTTCCCCTTTCCCTTCGCGTCCAGCGCCGCCGGAGTGGAGCGTGGTGAACGACCCGGCGTTCAGTCGGAGGCCCCGCTGTGCCAAAGTGGACCGCGCCCAACACTGTAGCTGTGACGCCGGTTTCCACATGAGTGGCACCTCAGACAATAGCATCTGCCAGGGTGAGCCATTCAGGGCCATGTCTGAGTCTGTTCAATAGAGTGTGGCTAAGCAGATTGATGCTACTTAGAGGACGTTACTCATAAGTATTCAGCTATCTTGTAAAATGAGCAACTTTTTCCTCTTGATATCTTTTCACTATATATTTTTTAAATATATTAAAAACCACAAACCTTTATAAATTGTTAGACAGTGTTATAAATTATAAACAGTGTTAATAAACACACAGTTTATGATATGGTTTAACTATGGTATTTTAAGGTTATGGAAGAGAGGCTGAAAGGTGGCAACTGGCATGGCTCTATGTGTTCTCTATGGAATGCAAAGGTCCTTAACTCTCAATATACTGTGGCCTGTTCCTTTACCTTCTCTAATATCTCCCTTTCCTCCATAGCTCACACTTGTCCCACTATTTAAAATGTCATTATTTTATTTGCTTAAAATCCTCCATATTTGTTCACTGTCTGCTTCTCCCATGTCTTGGACTTCCTCTCCATCCTCTTGCCCTGTAGCCATGTGCTTGCGACAGGCCTGTGTGTGGCGCACATGTATACACACGTGTTTCTATTTGTCTCTTCGTGCAGACGTGAACGAGTGCGAGGTGTACCGGCTGGACCAGGGGGGGAAGCTATGCATCCACAAATGTGTAAACGTCCCTGGCTCCTACCACTGCTCCTGCCCTAGTAGCTACAAGCTGCTCGCCGACGGCCGTAGCTGTGAGGGTGAGTGACAGGAGGGGAGGAAGGACAAAGCTTCATTCACAGGGCTCCGGCTGCTTTGGTGCTGGTAGCTTCACGGAGGGTAACGATTCACTTTTTCTTTCGACCACCAATTAGGTCACCACATTAAGGTGATCTCCGTTGAGCTACTTCACAGAGGCTTTACTGAGGAGGTGTCACTCAACTCCGGCCAGGGTCCCCACTTTCATTTGCTCCCCCCCACCCCCCACCCTTCTACTCTAGCTAGTGGAACGAATGACTTCAGCCTATTTCCCAGCCGAAAGGAATGTCCAGGACATGGACGTTTGGGGGAGACTAAACTAAAGAGCCAAATAAACAATTACAGCCCCCCTGGCTGGGCTGTGGTAAGCACGTAGCAGCGTGTCGGTCTCACACATACCTTGGCTGTTTTTGTGTTCCAGATGTGGACGAGTGTCTGACCGAGCAGCACAACTGCAGTGGCGGTACAAGCTGTATCAACACCGGTGGAGGCTTCCAGTGTGTGAGCCCAGAGTGTCCCCGCTCCCATGGCAACATCAGCTATGTCAAGACCTCTCCCTTGTGAGTGAGAGCAAACGTATTGCACCTCCACTTCTGTTTGCCATTCCACATCTGTTTGTACAAGTTAATGCTGGATGTTCGTCCATTTGATTCTGTCAGAAAGAGATTCTGTTTTCCCCCATTGGTGTTCTATTGTCAAAATATATTCAGAGTTTCTGTGTAATGTAAACTGTGCAGCAATTTGTTCTGGCTTTAAAGCAGCCAGTATTCTGGTCAAATGATCAGAGTCGCCATTACTTTTAAGACTCTTGGCTTCAGTCTATGACTGTATTTGCCAACCTTTCACAAATTGCCTCATTTAAAAGCAATAAAGGTTGGAAATGTAGCTCTGTCTACTCTTACTGAGCCATCAATGTCATGAAACACTGTTAGGATGCCAATGTGTGTGTGTGTGTGTGTGTGTGTGTGTGTGTGTGTGTGTGTGTGTGTGTGTGTGTGTGTGTGCGTGCGTGCGTGCGTGCGTGCGTGCGTGTGTGTGTGCGTGTGCGTGTGCGTGTGCGTGTGCGTGTGCGTGTGCGTGTGTGTGTGCGTGTGTGTGTGTGGAAGAAGAAAATATATTAAAGGCAAAAAAGTTATTTGTATTTGTGTTGGGGATGGCAGTGTCCAGTGTACTATTAATAACTCGTATTTGAAATTCATAATCTTTATAATTTAACGCAATCTATGTATCTTTGTGATATAATACTGTTATCTGGTGTGGATAGTCACGAGTACAGAAGCCATTTGATTTTCACATCAAGCCATCCCAGCTTCTTCAACAGTAGTCCTTGTCTTTGTTCTTTCTGTCCACCAGTCAATGTGAGAGGAACCCCTGCCCCATGGAGAGCCGCTCATGCCACCTGGCTCCTAAGACGGTGTCCTACCACTACCTGTCCCTGCCCTCTAACCTCCCGACCCCCGCCACCCTGTTCCGCATGGCCACTGCCGCCGCCCCAGGGCGCCCGGGCCCAGACAGCCTGCGCTTTGGCATCGTAGGGGGAAACTCTCGGGGCATTTTTGTCATGCAGCGCTCCGACAGGCAGACAGGCGAACTGATCCTGGTGCAGCCGCTCCGCGGGCCCCAGGAGATCACCGTGGACGTGGACATGTCTGAGTACACAGACCGCACCTTCCAGGCCAAGCACGTGGCCAAAGTTCATGTTCTCATTTCACCTTATAACTTCTGAAGACAGTCCTCTGCTGTGAGAGAGTGTGGAGCGGAGAGGAAGGAAACGAGCATTGAGGGCACTGAGTTTATTGATACTGTAACATCTTTACCCCTGTCAGAAGCCCTTGTGTCTGCCAGGCCAGTCACTGGCCTGTAACTCCTCAGTGCCCAAATGTAACGTGAGAAAGCTGAGAAGGAAAAGTGAAAGGGAGAGAAACGCAGTATAACCTTAGTGTTTATGAATCGAGAGGTCAAGTTCAAGAACAATGCCGAAAGACCACTTACATGACATATGAAGTTGACCAAAGTGCAAGTGATGTTGTGAGAGAGTGGTTGAATGTGTGAGTAGATGAGTGAGATTGACTGGCTGAACTAAAGCAAGCCAAAGGCGGGTGTTTTTCTGTTGTATTCGTGGTTTCAGCTCAGGAGCGGGCCCTGGACTTGATTATGCACTGCAGTAGCTTAGTCCGTAAGAGTCATGAAAGACACACAAGAACTCCTATGGCTCTAATTTATTGGAAATATTGTCGCTGTGTTCAACCTGTTATCTTTCATGATGTAAATCTTTTATATTTCTATATTTTACATTCTTTCTTTTTTCATAAGAACACATTTTAGGAAAAGCTAGCTTAACAGTAGAAGTCGTACTGTACTTGGACAAATCTTTGTACTTTTAACTCATATTCAATATGTTATTTAGATAGTGTTATAACACTGTAACCATAGGTGATTTGGTAAGCAAGCCAATGCACTTTACAATATATCTGGCATCTAATGTTTGAAATTAGTCTCAACACAACTGTTTCTCCTTAAGTGAAATAAAGTCAGTCCTACATTGGAATGCGTATTAGAACTCACTTTAAGTCTACTGTAACAGTGAGTTCCTTTCCTTCTACATTGATCACTGCAAAGAAAAGAGATGTTTCACACAGAGTTTGGGCTGACAAAATAACCATCAGGATATTAAAGACATGCCCCCAATGTGTTTTTCTATTATATATTTGTCTGAGAGGATGTAATGTTCACCATATGTGCTCTCTACATCTTTCTCTGTCTTTCTCCTTGCCCATCTCCGTCGCAGGGTTTAGATTGCAATAAAGTAGATCAAAAGGACCGCAAGCTTCCAAGACTGGGGGGAGTGGGGGGTTAAAAAGTGAAACACATGCCTTGATCGTACACACCAGCTTCAAGATGACAATGCTCTAATGGCTAGCTTAACTTCCCTCAGTAATTCTTCGTTACATGCCTGCCCCCCAGTTTGCATACTCTCGTTTGAAGCTCATGCTCGAGTTGTTTGATGCACACATGTTTTGAAGAGTCTTTGGATGGAGAGATATTGCTGGGGACAGTTAGAGAGTGCTGGGCAACATAACGTGAGCCATTTGCCTGAGAGAAGGATAATACAAGTACATTCCTCAGAGTAAGGGCCTCAGGGGACAGCCAGACCGCAGGCTAAAGGATTTGGTAACCAACCGTACGCGGTTGATTGATTGGACATATCTTAATATTCAGAGATACGATCTAAGTTTAACAGACGGTGTCCACAATTTGGCACTAGTAGAACTTAAGTAGTCATAAGACACCTGCTAAATGCTCCTTTTTAATTACAGTGAAAAAAAACAATCTCCACATTCCAAATTCTCCAGATTCCAATGGCATTGCCTGCCCATGTGTTCCTTGCTCCTGAAACAACAATATATACTTCCCTCTTTGCTTTTGTACCTTTTCAAATATGTCCTACAATAACAGAAAAATGTACTCTACAGAAAGCAACAATTCATTCACGAGTGAAACAGTAGATCGTTCTCTTCCCCTGTGAATACTTCTATGAAAACAGAGAAGAGTCACATTTTGTCAGTGGGTTATTTTAGAATGAGAAGACATTGTGGAGTGTGGAGGATTTTATTATGCAGGAAGAAGGGGGAAGGAGGAGGGGAGGGGGGTCAGTCACTTGTGGATCATTTTTCAAGTGGGATGAATGTCTGGAAGGAGTCCAAAAAGTGGATGAGGGGGGGAGTGTAAAATAAGGATCTGTCTGCCTATCTTTCTACAGGTAAGACTCCCAGTCTCCAAAATGGCCCTACTCTCAATCGTAATGTCCAAGAGGGAAACACTTTTGTTGAAGTACAAGCATAGCAGGCCAATCCTTCTTTTGTATAGTAGAGAACTCTTAAAAAATACAATAAAGACCACAAAATATAAGCACTGTTTGCAAGGCCTACAGGTCATATGTTTTACTTGTAGCACAGCAAAATGTTGACCTTGGTCTCTCACTCTGTCACCTCTCAGGGTAGATTTCCTGTTTGTGTCAACACGGGCAAATTGTTTAGCTTTACAGCTATTGCATTACACTGGACGTAGGATGATCGCGTTTAGAGAGAATATATTTTGTGTTGTTTCTACTGCCTACAGTAAATCCATTCCCTGTGTAATATTGGTATAGCTACTACTAAACTCATTGCAATCATTACCTTACACATTCGTGGAACTTTGAGATTTAACATGATGTTGTTCCAACGTTCTTGGCTTTAAAGCCTGTTAAAGGCAAACCGCGTGAGTGGAAACGACAGGGTTTGTTTCCGTACATACAGTAAGCCCGTTGATTAAGAAAAGCATGCTTTAGGACAATATCCCCAGTGCTTCCATTAATAACTTCCAGAATATCTTTCTTATTTCTCACTTGATTTACCTTGTTCATCAAGGCATATTCTGCTTTGCACATAAAGCCAAGCACCTTTGTTTGCTGTATGATGGCAACACCGTGCCCCTAGAAACATGTTTCATTAGATTTAGTTTAAAGTTTATATCTTAACATTTTCAAACTAAATTCAAATATTGAATGTTTATGTAGTATACTTCACTTTTAAAATACAGCCAAAACAGCAAGTAATAAGTCTAAAATGTGGGATGCTCTAAAACTGCTGAAGTGCTGCCGACAGATACAAATACATCTTAACTAAATAAAGATATTTTATTTACAATTAAATTAAATTAAATCATAGCAAGGTGATCAAAATTAAGAAGAAAAACATCTTGGTGTCCAACAAATATAACTTTTAAAAATAAAAAATGGATGCTGTTTATGAACCAACTCAGATTCAGGCTGTTACAGTATGAACTGTAGTTCTGAAGTACAGGACCCTCCCCATCCCTCACTATACAGTGGACAATTCCCACCTGTGGAATAAGGAAATAACAGGAATCAGCCAAACCACATCTGTTAGAATAATCAAGCTCCAAGACAGGTGGTTTAGGTTTTGCATTATAGGAAAAGACATAACCAAAAGCAAAATAACCCTATTTTCAGTAAAGACATTTGATTATTCAAGTTACAAACGCCTATAAAACAATTTAGGTGATACACTTGCAATACAAATTTTAACTCATCCATCGGCAAGACTGCATAGAAGAGGAATGTCAGGCCACACAGGACTAAAAACCTTAAAGTTGGACAGCACATCTGAAGACAAACACAGGGCTCCTAACCTCAGTACAGCAACTGATGGGCCATGGAGCCGTTAGTAAAACAAAACAAAATGTAAAACTTAAAAGTATCCTTGCAATCTCAAATGTGTTTATCTTACCCCCCTTCACATTATCTTCGAAAAGATCAGGATGTATGAGAAGCACCAAAAGTATCAGTCAACAAACCATAATTAAGGATTTTGTCGCTTTCAAGAACACTTCAAACTTAAAGATACATAAATAAGAGACAATGAAAACAGATAAAAGGGGCAAAGAATAATTCTTACTATGTCAAAGGACATATATTGCTGTTTATTTGGAAAGGAATTCCCCTCTACACGCACATTACCTACGCACACACACAACACATTTCCTCTACAAAATTAACAAAACGAATGTACACTCTCCAGAAAGTGATCTAACTGAATGATTTAGTTTTTTAAGCTCACGAAAGCTGCAACTCACTTCACCAACGTAATTGGTCTAGATTCAGAAACATTTTAAACTTGTGCCGTACAACAGACGAAGTATAGCCAAGCAAAGCTTAGCCCTTACCACCGGGACCAATCCTAATCCTGAAACTCTGGTGAAATGAACAAAAACACTTCTGTTAGTTACTGCTTGATTCACAACATGTACGAATCTTATGTCCCAGCCCCCCCCCCCCACACACACACACACACACACACACACACACAGAAATAACAATTTGTTTTACCGCTTCATAAATATACAAATTAGGTCAAGTAAGAGAAAAAGAATTATGTACAGATTTGAACATAAAATGAACTATTCTCTTTGGAACAGAAGGCTCTTTGAAAACAAAACGGTATTGCAGGGAAAACAAGTCTTTCATTTGGTTGGTGATGTGACAGATCACTGCCCCCTTTCTCTTCGTGGAGTGGCAAAGAGGCAGGTTAACATTTTTTTCAGTGTGACAGGAAGTACCAAACCAGAGTCCAGCGTGCTCCCGGTGGGGACGGACAACTGCTCCTGACGTGATCAGACAGAAGAGGCCTCAGACCTTTAGCCCCTCCCATGCAGAGAACTGCATCTACACGCACGCAGCGTGACAAGAGGTGTGTCCGTGTCACTCCATTGCACACGGCGTGACAGGTGTGTCCATGTCACTCCATCTTTGACATCTCATACTTGGTAGTCATTATCTCCTACAAAGTTAAATCATGCAGGAATGTGTTGAGGTTAACATGTTCTTTTTGTTTTACTTTTAATAAAAAGCCACACTGGAACCTTGTGATTATTAAAAGGCATACCTCATCAGAGTCTAGAAGGACAGGCAGGGCACTGTGAGGAGAGAGAGGGAAAACAAAACTCAGACCCTTAAATCAGCACAAGTATGGAACATGCTGTCTGGCAGAGCCCAGAATACTGGAACTGATTTAATGCGATGGGATTCTTACACATCTGTGAGAGAGGAAGGGATGTTCTCCTCCACCCACTTTAGGTCTTCGTCCTAGACAGGTGGAAGAACAGAGGAAAAACAAGAATGAAATGCTGCCACCTGTTGAACTATGCATCTGAAAATGTGTGCTCTGACCCCTTCTGTTCAAGGGGAGATAAGAGGAATGGTTGTTTATCCTGTAGGGTCACTATATGAAAGAGAGGAACTTGTTATTGACTGCCAGAGGGGAGATTAATACTAACCGGTCCTGCAGTAGAGGGCTTCATCATACCATTTGTTTCATTCTTTGTTGCTCTTAACTTTATACCATCAGCTGTGAGAAGGAGAACAAAAAAAACATACTCATCTGAAGAGCATTTTAACTAGAGTAAATGGAATTTCCAAATTAGGTCAGTGGTAACCGTACCCATATTTGACGACCCAAGGAATTCCTCAATTTCCTCATCGTCGGAGTCATCCATTAACGGAGTGAACGCGTACCTGGAAATAACAAACGATCAGTGTGCAAATCACACAAAGAATAGATTTATGGAGACAAGGAAAAATATTTTGAGTGAAACTCTGATGTCTCACCTCTGGTTGTTTGCGGAGGGTCTCCATAGAAACATGATGACTAGCAGTATAATGGAGAAAAGGAACCTCCAGAAGGCATCGTCCACCCACAGCTCTTTCCAGTCCTAATGATAATCAAATAGAATATTTATTTGGATTTACTTTTTAGCGCTTTTCTCAGGGCTCAAAGTGCTTTACAAATTAGTCCTGTCCATCGAAAGACAAAAAGGGACATGTCATCTGTGAAGATTACGGTTTGAGGACCAGTGATGTCTTCCACACCACACCACAGACCTCAACCATTTGAAAATGTTTTCTTAAAGTTACTTACTGATTGACAGTCTGCTAGACGGAACTTCTTTGTTGTCCACACCATAAATATGATGGAGGCTAAGGGTGAGAAACCAAACATGGACAAGTTTTAAAAGTCTTTCCAAGACTCCTTGATCACATTCAATGCCAATCAGGCATAATAGGAGGACTTGTTTAGACATGATTAAAAACATTTAAACAGATACTTATTTGTATTTTAAATGTGTAAAAATGCATAATCTAACTCACCTAGGATGGCAAAGATCAAAGTGTTTGTGAAGTGCCTGTAAAGAGACAGCTTGACAGGGTTTCTCCTTAGCTTCAGGGTCTTTATAGTTTGTGCCAGACTGACAAATATGTTAGTGGCAGTTACAGAAAAAAATTAAATATGTTGACAACACACAAATAAAATGACGTGCCCATTTATGACACGTTTTTTACTCCACAGAGTATAATCTGGGATAGTCGCATGAATGGATCAACAGACTTCTAAGTTATTAGGCAATCATTAAGAGCCCCTGTGATGGGTAAAAGATTAGCAGTAGAGAGGACTTATGGACACACACTTCCCTAAAGCAGTGGGGGGAAAGGAAGAGCCCAGCAGGGACAGCAGGCACAAAGGATATCCACCAACACAGAGAGGAGTCAAGAAGAGCCAGGGGAATGTTGGCTAGCAGGGCCAGGTCAGAGTCTTTCGCCTGGGAGGAGGAGAAGACAGGGAGGGACCAGGAGAGAGCACACACAGGAACGGCAGAGTTTGAGAGATAGTTAAGTGGACAGGTCAAGAGGGAAGTTGGAAATAGAAATAGAATGGAGGATTCACAATGGGAGAGGAAGAAAAGAAACACAATCTTTCACCCGAGTGAAAAGAAACTTGATCACACTCTGAATTTAGTTGGACCAATATGATTTATCATAGTCATAATAAATCACGGGTCATCAGAAGTGAGGTTGGTTGCTGCTGTGAGACGGTTGGCCACGAGAAGGATATGAACCAGACGATGCAGGAGTCAAACACGGCCAAAACAACCGCTGTAATGAGGGAGGGGCCGTTGTCTCGACCCTTCAGTGATGAGGGGGCATCAATCAAATGTTCATAATAACAATAGAGAAGAAATATTCATGAAATAAATATAAAAACCATTAAATAAAATGCAAGATTACTCAGTAGGGTGCCTTTAGCTTGCCAACAAACAGAGCAATATACAGAACCAACATTGTATACCAAGTGATGCCCACTACCTGGCCTCTGTCAGTAAAAATCTTTTATTTGAAAACTACAGAAACTGATGTGGGAACTGGTGAGCATAGCCGGTGTTGCTCAGCAAAAGAACACACATCCGTTTTTGGGAGTTATCTCACATTCCTCAGAGCAGAGCGAGCTTTTTTTACGTAGATAAACAAGTCAACAATGGGAGCACATATATGTTTGCTCAAAATTATTCAATGATGATTTCATTTCATAAGGCCATTTATTGAGCAAACCACCCAAGATAACCATCATAAGAGATTCCTCTCTGCTGTAGTTCACTAAGACCATTCAGATTTAACTAACAGCATCTTAATACCAATAATGTATGGCAATCTGAATGATGTTTAATGACCTTTAGTACTGTGAGAGATGTGAAGTAATACTCACCCCTGTTATTCTCAGTACACCTTCGATACTGGCAAAGGCAAAATAGAGGACCCCTAGTCCGACCACTCTGTGCATGACCGTACCTAGTCGCGGCCTAGGGATGAAGAAAAACCATGCATACCATATACAAATCAGTAAAATAGATGACCGGTTCAGCCTCAATGTATTACTGAGAACATATTGCGGTTACTGATATAACTCACTAGAATATATCTAAACTTTTATTTCAGGACAAGCGTAGTGGTGGCACGTTAACGTACTTTACAATCCCATAGCCCAGACTGACTATGATGACGAGCAGGCGAGCTAGGGTCCTCTTGAGGGCAGACACTAACTCAGCGAAGATAAGCAGGCCTGGAGCTGTAAGAACAGGCAATGTCAGTTCAGAGGCGATGTTAACTTGACCGTGCTACTCTAACGCAACCAAAAAACAAGAGAGCTGGACGGAGTTACTCACAGGCAGCACCAACAGCGTTGGTGTTTTCATACTCGGCACAGAACACAGCCTTTTCTACCATGCCAAGCAGGATGACCCCAGCTATCCAGAACTGGATCCTGAGCAGGTCTTTCCAGTAGCAGGCTGACCAGACAAACCACAACAGGGCATACAGGATGTACACTATGCACATTACCATGTAGAACTGTAGAATAAAAAAAAATACATAGATAAATAAAACGGAAACATTTCCCTGTTTTTTTTTTTCTTTGTTTTTTTTAACACCAAAAGTCTGTGAGTTTTAGTAGTGGAAATGAAACGGTAATAGAAAACACCTCCAGTTGAACAAGAACATAATGTAGAATATGTGTGCAAGTCTAGTTGATGTTAGTGATTTCAGAGTAGTGAATACATCGGATCTCTTATGTCATGCACTTGGCTGGGGATAGAACAATACATGTGTTAGCCTAGCCACTTGTTTTCATTTTATTATCACACATACTCACAATCATGAGGGGCCATTCTGTGATGGATATAAATCCATGGCTGCCTCTCATAATGACACTCACTGAAAAGCACACAACCAATTAAATATTACCACATATTCATATGCAATCACACAAATACTACAGCTGACATTTATCGTAAGTGTTACAGCACATGATTAGTGATCTCACAAGCTAAATTCCAGTTAGCCTCTGGTTTGTTAGATTTGATCACAACAACCAACAGGTAAGGTCCATCCCTCCATGTGGTTGCTATGACGTCCTCTTTCAATGTCACATTGCTGTTCTTTAGAACACTGCTGCCACGCTCGAATTCCTCAGTGATCAATTTGGTGTGGTTTTCATCCTAGAAAAGATGTATTAGAAAAGGGTGCACTCATAATGTCGGTATCATAAGGTGAGCAATGAGACTTCAGCTATAAGCCGATGGCTCTTACCAGAACAGCACCCTCTACAGGGGGAACTACAGGCCGGGGACCTGCTTTAGCTTTCTGTAACACAGGCAATGGTTGACTGTCAAGTTGTTGAGCAAATGTCTACAATTATAAGCCAAATAATGTGACAGATAAGTCTCTTACATTCAGCATGGGGAAGAAACGCAGGTCATTGTTGCATGTTAAGGGTTTGTGTTTATGTTCAATGTACTCCCCTGGTCCCAGAGGGTTAGGATCTAGGCCCTCACCACGGCTGAGCGGTGTCCTTTCATACATTTCCTAAAGACAAGAAAATTATTCCAAACACAGCAAAACATCCCAATAGACAGCAATGTGAATATAGTATTGTAACCTTACTTACATCAATGTTATTGAACTCGTTGTGACAAGGGTAGAATTTCAAATACCAACGGATTGTAAAAATCACCTCTTCTGGACAACCAAATGACTCAACTGAAAGACAAACGGGCTATAATGAACTAGAAAGCAAAGACAAGTACAGTTTTTACAGATTATGTGCTTCCAATCTATGGCATACATATTGCAAGATGTGCCATACCTTTCAATTTTATGTCTGTGTCTTTATAAATGGATTTCCTCAACAGTAGTGGTCTTGAAATCTGGAAAAAGAGGCAAAAATATTATGCCGTTTGCATTGTAGAAGTTTAAGGCGAGTTCTCTTTACTTGGTATAAGTGCAAACAATCATCACTAGCCTACACTGTAAAGACGTTGACAGTCTGCTCACCTAGCAACGAAACAGGATACAGAGGATGACATAACCAACATGGAAAAGCTGGACTTCAACTATTTGAATAATAGATGTAAGTCGAGAACCTTGTCTTAAGTCCAAGTATTATACTGCCACGGTCTTACTGAGTAGTAAAAAAAAAAATCATAAAATTATTTTTAATAGCTTTGATCAACTAGTTTAGGTACCGTGGTTGTGTTACCATTTTGCCAGATTCTGCACACTTACTTATCCCAAATTACTATGGCTTATTTATGGTGAGCTAAATTTGGTAAAAGTAGCTAAAAAAAAACTGAGTTTGAATAGTTGTGGATAACTTTGCTAATGTGGTGGTCTTGCCACACTGAAAGGTCCTCTATTCTGGGGTGTTACGGTCATACAGTAGTAGCTATGTTACCCGTCCCTAGACATGTCATGAGACTTAATGTTAGTATCAGTTAATGTTGAGAAAAACTCGCTATGCCTTGGCTTAGGTAGCAAGCACCTGGGACTGGGTGGGGATTTCATATGCTAATAAGACTAAATCACTTAGTGCCAATTTCTAATTGTTATTGTAGCATGGACAGTCACTGGGAACCGTTATGCAAGTTAACGGTAGCCATTGGTCAACATAACAGGAATAACGAAGATATTGTCAGTATGGCAGTAAACTAGCATTGCGACGCTAAGCTAACGTGTGCTAACTAGTGTTGCGTATGGCTGGGTTCACAATACAATGTGGGCAGACTGGCTAGCTGTGTGCTAACACAAACATACTACTGTAATTAGATTTATATTCATGTAATAATTATAAAATGATCTCCTTGCAAAAACCACATACATACACAACTGTCCTCACTTAAACCATGTCGCTGTCTTGCTGGAAAGCAATACGATTGCAGTGCTGTGAGAGTTTGTTAGAAAGCTAACTTCAATTAGCTAGTTAACGTTAGCACATAAGCTTTGCCAGAGAAACTCAACTAATTTCCATGTTTCCCAGTTGCATACCCACATTGACAACTGTAATGCTCCATTGTCCCGTTTCCGGAGCTGACATCCCTTCATTTATACCGTTGAGTAAAATTACAGTAAAAAGGATCCATGGTTTCAAAAGGCTTAACGAGCAGTTCCACGTCCTCATCCTCTCACAAACAGCCATGTTTGCAGATTGATGCTGCGTGGCCAACTCACCTGACCGGACCCAACGTTATACACGTAATCTTATAATGCTGGTGAGTGTGGTGTTGGGGGGACGACGACGACGACGACGACTGCTCCAGTACATCCACATTGTGACAACAACGTTCCTCTTTAACGTATTATTTGACAATAAATTGGATGAGGTTGGATGCAAAACTATTTATAGACTTTTATTTATTGCACCTGTCAGAAAACAGCGGGCTAAATCATAATATGAGATCTACTACAGGCTGATTTGTAAATTTAAGTAGGATAGAAAAAATCTTGTAGGGTTAGGCTTAGGACAACCCATATAATTTGACCCAAGTAGGCTATTTACATTTATATACAGATAATTTTAAAGCATTTTCAAATTTACATGTTCACAGTTTTAAAATGTATGTCAAGTTTAACTTCATTAATTGACAAAGCTTATTCGCTGGACAAAAACAACATGGTGTGAATAAATCTGATGTTTGCACTTGCACACTTACAGGCAAAACATTTGAAGAGAAAATTGAAAGAGAAAATTTGGAGGAAACACAACACAATGTTTTCTGCTGCCTATGTAGTCTTTTGTGTGAATTTTTTTAATGTTTTTACGTTGAAGTAATATGGCAGCTCATCAAGAGCCATTGAAAAGATTCATATTTTTCAGTTCTTGTTCCAGGTCCTTATCATCAAAGTAGGAGGGTAGTGTCATTTGAGTTTTGCTCCATCCTACTGGCATTATTAACCATGTCATTATTCCCTTGACCTTCCCTCGACAAGAGAGGAGTGTTCACTGCTGCTGCAGTGGATCTAAGGCTAGGGTCCATGTTGGACATAACCACCACATAACGATAATCCTCGGCCATGTCTTCTTCCTCCAAGTTTTCATGAACGTCTGCTGTGACCAGGGAGTTTAGTGCTGAGTGATGACTGCAGGACGGAGAGGAGCTGAACAGGGGGTTTTCTGAGCTCTCCTCAGGAAAGCTTGTGTTAATATAGAGGATCTCCTCTTTGCTAGACGCCTCTGGAAGCTTCTCAGTGAGCTTCTCCAGCATTTCTCGTACTTGTGGAAAGAAGGGGCGGTCCAGAGGGTCGGCCCGCCAGCAGCTGTACATTATCTCATACCTGCAAAGATATGAAGAACACCCGCACTGTAACAACACACTGTATACACATCCCTTAGTTCATCATTTTACCCACAGTATAAACTAAATGTTTGGCATTTATATATAGCAGGAACATCTATAATTAATATCAAAACTAGAGAATATTAATCAATGTTCACAGGCAAGTTATTAACAACATTTTGATGTAACAAATCTTCTATAAATAATTTACACCCAAAATGTCCTCACTGACACCTCCACCGTTCACTTAGTTACACTAGTATGGATAGAAATGGTTAGCAGAGGACATATAATGGTAAAACATTCCCCCTCACTTCCAGAATAAAGCGGAAGACAAACTCTTACAAGTCATCCAGGCAGTCTGCTGGTTGCTTCAGTCTGTGCCCGTCCAGAAGGTAGTCATAAATTTCATGGTTCTGAATGCCAGGATATGGTGTCATTCCACGTGTTGAGATCTCCCACATGGTCACGCCAAATGCCCACTACAAGAAAAAAAGAAAAATATTACTGATAAAGTCTTTGTTTGGCATTATATAAAAAAAGTATTTATTGTTTATCGTCATTCTAGGTTTATCCAGTATGTTAACTACTGTTCCCCAAATACAAAGATTTTCTCTTTCTCTGACGCATTCCTGCAAATGAATCAGCAAATTCTAAAAGAAATGAAACAACAGTTGGTATGAGTGCTTACCACATCACTCTTTACAGTAAAGACTCTATCTGCAAGACTTTCGACAGCGATCCATTTGACAGGCATTTTGGATATTCTGCCCTGCCGATAGTAGTCCCCACTGTAGATTTTCTTCGACAGGCCAAAGTCTGCCACACACACAGTCATGTCATCACGCAACCTGTAGGACCAGGAATCAGTTCATTAATTTAAAGAATAGAAAATTCAATAAATACTCCATTTATCTGTTGCAACGAGAGTTGGGTAAAAAAACGTACATGCAATTGCGGGCAGCTAAGTCCCGGTGCAGAAAGCTGCGTCCGCTGAGGTATTCCATTCCCAAAGCGATGTCAATCATGAACTTTAGTAGCGTCTGTGTGGGTAGGAACTGAGAGACAGAAAGCAAAACGTCACAATTACACAGTCTGTTGCAATTATTACAAGAGCTGTGGGACCTAAAGGTGAAATATACTCTTTGAGTGATCGTACGAGGCAGCATCACAGAGCATCTGCACATGCAGGCTGTTCATAAAGTCTCTCACCAGTGGACTGTCACCCAGACGTGAGCGCAGCAGGAAGCTGTGGAGGTCTCCATATCTCATAAAGGGTAGGATGACCATGGGCTTGGGGAAGTGTCCGGCACCCACTTCCAAACACACGCCTGTATGACCAAATCAGTACAATTATTACATTTTCAAAAACATCGTATTAATGCAACAGCAAACATAACACTTTTTTAAGACCAAATGTTGCTAAATTACTTTAGGCACGGAACTGCATACAATCAAAGTCTTACTAAATATGTTAAATGTTAAAGGCTAAATGTAGGAAGCAGAGATACCTAAATACATAAACGTACCTAGAAGTTTTATGACATTAGGGTGGTTGAAATCTTTCATGCAGGCTGCTTCATTCAGGAACTCTTCTATCTCCCTTTGGGAAAAGTTGTCCACTATACAGAAGGAAATGTTATCTTAATGTACTTTCATGGTTAAGTAGGCTTGGTGCTTCACATGCTGAAGGATATGAATACAATATAAGAACATAAGATGAGAAATGTATAAAGACGTATTGCCATATAATCTTAATCAGGTCAATCAATAAAAGATTACAACTCACATTTCATGGTCTTCACAGCAACCTTTTCAGATGTTCCATCTGGTTGCTTCAGATGCCCCTCCACCACTGAGCCAAACTCACCTACATAATAAATAACCTTTTTTATGAGTGATGTTTTTAGAGATGGCAAAAGACTGCTATAACTGCATGATAAAGTTGTACATTCAATGTACAGATGTTACCTTCTCCAAGAATCTTTCCTACGGACAGCAAGTTTCGCATGATCATAACATCTTGAAGTTTAGCCTGGAGCTCATCACTGACACCGAGGTTTCCCACTATATATAAAAAAACAAAAACATTTAACATCCCATACAGTATGTTTAATAATAGCTATGCACATTTTCACACAAGTTAACCTCAATGAACACACGTGTGATTTCAATCGCTGATCGGTTGTAGGATCTCTGAGGTCTGTATTGGACAATGGGTTGAGGTTTCTCTCCACTTCCAAACCATTTCCTACAGGGGGAGCCAGGGAGAATCAAACATTAATTAAGGAGCAAGAGTGACACAAATCAGTAAGGGTCTACTCTAGGAATGTGGATATTTGTAAATGCTTTATAAATTAAATAAATTCATGCTTCATACTACTGGAAATATTGTTTTTAAGGTTGAGTAGTGTCACATGATAAAACAATTTTTCATACACTGAGCAACAAGACTGTAGGGTTTGGAATTAATCATAGTCAGCAGGTAGCAGCAATTGTGTTTTTCTGCAGCAAACCTGCTTCAGCTCCAGCAGTAAAATTAGGTACATTTGGCCTTAGGTATAGAGGATGGTGATTAAGAAGTAATAAACCTGCTTAATTGACAAAAACTTCACTTGTTTAGCTATTTAGAAACCGAAACGATTGACCCAGTCTTTTCCCATTAAGCAACGGAACTATACTAGTCAAACCACAATTTTGTGATAAAAATAGAAATTTGGGATACTCAATAGTTGCAAAAGTTATGAAAACCAGTGAAAAGCAAAGAGTTCGAGACAACAATGTCAGACTGAAGGAGCCAGGGTTTGCTGGGCAATAGAATACTTATCATGGCAAATAAAGACAGACTAAATTCAAGTATAATGGTGTTCAAAAACAAAAATCTTTGGTTTAAGCCCAACCCATGAAAACCTACCCAAACCGCGTGTCCAGGATCCTGTTCCGCATGTAAATAACCACGAAGAAGACAAGCAACAGCAGACAAATGCCACATGCCACACCAAGTACAACATGAAAGGGTTCAGGTCCACTGGTGTCAGGACTGGAGGATGGAGACAAGATCCAATCTAGGATGGAAAAAACAGACATGTTGAAACCAAACTGATAATAATACAATGCATTAATACACCAAAAGAAACATCCTGCTGCATAATTTTATATATTTTCTTTTAAATGATATGATCAGTAGTATCACAGTGACTTGAAAGCAAATTATAAGTGAAACACGTCGTCCATTATGTTGATCCGTCTGTAAAAGGGCCAATTATGAATGACATCTACTCAAATATAACAATGTTTGTCTGCAAATTTGACAGTTGATCAAAAATACCTGTAAACAATTAATCAGCAGGTATCTTTCTAGTTTAAGGTAATATTGTCCACCCATGCAAGGCATGTTAATAGAACAGTACTGCCATTATAATCCGAGTGTAATAGGATACAAAATGAAAGCAGGAACAATTCAATTATGTAAAAAATAACACGGTAACCAATGGCAGTTTACAATGACTTTGCTGATTCAGCCGTTTCCAGAATGTGAATTGATTTGTCAGTATGGGGGATTACTCACTGTTCTCTGGAACAAATATCCAGACTCGTGGGCTGACCATTCCACTGCCTGCCTGGGTGCAGGCTGCCACCTCAACACTGTATGTGGTGTTGAACTCCTGCAGGGCCACAGTGGCTGTGGTGCTCAAGCTGTGGATCTGAAACAACAACACATGCCACATTAGTCATCAGACCTCAAGCGGAAACCTAGACATTGTCAATATTATGGTGTGTGTGTAAGCATCCTTCTGGTTAATGATTACATTTGCAAGACAAAGCTTATGCAGGGACACGAAGGTCATACATCTATATCTATCTAGTCTAGAAGGCTATAAATCTGAATTATAAAGGCCAAACTGATTGAAACATTACATATCTCATGAAATGTCACTCTTTATATATATACAGTACCAGTCGAAAGTTTGGATGCACTTTCTCATTCAAGTGAACGGGAAGGTATGTCCAAACGTTTGACTGGTAATGTATAAGAAAAATAAATTGACCAATTAGGAGATTCCCTGTTTGATTCTTTCTATGGAGAAGCGTCTCATGTCCAAGTAATGTTTATGTTTCTGAGAAAAAAGTGAGAGAACTGACTGATGGGTTAGGAAGGGTGGGAGCATGTGACACTCAGGTCCCCTGTTTCACAACACTGTATGGCAATATCTAGTGTTCTTTGACACACGCAGACATGCTGACGGTGTGACTAGCAGCAGCAAAGGCACAAGACACACGGTGTAGCCTATCACTCTCTCACTCCCAACAGAAGAGCAAGTGGAATGGATTACAAAATGACTAAGTCAAATTGCATTCCCAGTCACTGGTGATACTAAAATATCCAGTTTAAACAGAAGCACAGTTATCTTAAGGCAGAAATTGTTGATTAAACATAATAACAAATAAAACCATGTTGATTTAATGTAACATTTATATTCATCGCAACTGTCAGCTTTAAAAGTGTGCCTCCTAGTTTAATGAACGGCCTCACTAGTAGGAGAGCGACAGGCCCAGGGGAAGCAACAACTGTTGGCAATGTAACAAAGCCTTTGTGTGTATGATGACATCAGAGCCTGACTGGACAGTGTACATTGATATGGGGATCCAATATGTTCCATTGTGTTCATATTCCACACAGTCCATGCAGATGACTCACCACATGTTGACCAGAGTAAAAACAAAACTATATTTTTCACACAGTCAGTTTCCCGTAAGCACCCCGTCGGCAGGAAGGAGAGGAAGCGCACTATTGTACTTGAGAGCACTAGAGTGCAGTCTCAGTACATAACCTATGTGAACCATTCTCTTGTGTTGCTATGAGCAATGTTTTCTCCTCATCTTCATTGGTTTAACATTAAGGAAGTCATGAAATAAATGCAAAACCAATCTGGATTGACTACCTGCCGCATCCTGTTGATTCGTCTGATGACAACAGACTGGCAAAGTGACACATGAAGAGACAAGTAGGAAACTGTAGAGAAGCCTAAATCTTTACAAGAAAAAAAGGCATTCCCTACATTGCTATGCCGAAGGGATGTTTATTTAAGGGTGGAGTGGAAAAATCGTTTGTACCGAAAAAATAATGGAGAAGTTGACAGCTAGACAGGAACCAGATCAAAAGCAGGGCAAAAATACTACCATCTTAAAAGCCTGCTCGGGTCCATGTTAGTCACACATATATTGGTCAAATGCTTGTCATAGTTACAGTAATTATAATACAATTACATAATTATACTTATTGTAACAAAAACGTATGAAACAGAAATGTTAGACTGGCATATTAAATTATTAACAAAGTTTTTGTGTGAGATTACCTTGTTCATCTGCATCCCGTGCCTAACGATGACGTCATAGCCACGCAGGAAGCCGTTGATCTTTTCAGGTGGTGGAGGCCTCCAGCTGATCACCAGCACGGACTCATTCAGTTTGACGGTGACATTGCTTGGGTAAAGGGACGGCACTACAAAAAAGTAGACCGAAGAGCAGAAGGACACCAGAAAGTGTAAACAACAATTACAATCCACAATAGGAAAAATGCTCTAACATGTATTGCCAAATATGCAGTCTAAATATACTTTAAGAAGCTTTCAAATTCTATTTAATGTACGAATGAAAACTTCAGGATTTCATAAATCCACATAGGATGAATTGTTTCTGATCTGGCAACAGAAGAATCTGTGGTATTGGAAGTTTCTGGTATGGGATCAACCAAATCCCACCCCGCACCACACCCCCCATCATGAAGGAAGCGGATGCGGCTCCACCCAGTAAAGACTGCGTGTTTTCCCCATTAGACACTTGCTTCCTATGTGCCCTCTCAGGAAAACCGAAGAGATAAAAGGCTGAAGCATTTCAAGAATGATAAACTGTAGGTCATTCAAATAACTGCATAGCACCTCATCACATACTGCTGCCAAGAGCACTGCATGTCTGTATCTACAACACACCCACCTCCCTCCGTGGTGCTGTTCTGGATCCAGGGGCTGAACGGGGAGGCTCCCACGTCATTGCTGCAGGCAACACTCATGTTGTACCAGGTCATAGCCCTCAGCCCCGGGACCTCACACTGGAACGGAGGCACTGAGGCATTGATGAACATGGTGATTGTCACCTCTCCTTTCCTCTGACTCACTTCCCTGACCTTGGTTGGGTACAAATAATGTCCGGGGGGGGGGGGGGGGTTCACGTTAAAAAAATCTGTACAATAATCCTTTAATTTTGCCACCTACAGTATTTAAACTGTAGGAATGCTTACTTTGACTTGGCAGGTGTGGAGAGGAGAGAACCCAGTGTGTCCCGGCGACCATTTTAAAATTAGTTTATTGGACAGTCTTTCCATCACAGTGACGCCAGAGACAGGATCAGGGTGTACTGCAAACAACAATCATCCACATAAATGATCACCACAGGTTATCTTACAGATCGGGGAATTGTCAAGTGTCCAACCTGATTGACAGAACCTAATGAGTAATGAGATTTTACCTTTGATGTTAATTTGTGCTTCCCTGGAGGTGGTGACACCCTTTATGTTGTGTGCCTCACAGCTGAACTGAGTGTAAACGTCCAAACCTGCAAGTCATAATTATAAAAAATATTGAGTTGTGGAGCCTTTCAATACTATTCAATATTATATTAACAACAGTTGCCCAAACAATGGCTTGGTTTGAAGGGCATATAGTAATAACAATGCTTACAGCTAGCTTAATCAATTAAAGACAAGGAAATATTTTTTCAGACCAATGCAGCACACATCAATAATTAGTTTGGTCATAAAAGGAAATTGTGCATAGTTGGAGTTGTTGAAGCGACTATGGGTAGAAATCTACTGCTATAAAAACAACTTCCAAACCCGAGTCACCTCTTTATTCTCTCAACAAAGCCCACACAAAGGTATAATGATTTTATGAGATAAAGTATTTATTTTTCTTTGTAGCAGCATCAGGTCTTCTTCTGATAGTCCTATTGCAAGAGCTACATTCCCAACCACACAGTGTAAGCCTTTCAACAGCCCTCCATGTGTCCTGTTTAGAAGGAGGACTGATGTAGCAGCTAATAAATAAGGCCCCTATTGTTATCAGTTTTCCACTGTCCGTCCTCGAAAACCTTTCCACAGTGTTACACTGAATGGCCAGCAAAGACTGGAAACAGCTTGGCTTGTTTTGTTGACATTCCTTTGAATATCTAATGAGTAGTACGTCAGCTTCACTTCTCACACAAGTCAAACATTGACATTTCTAGCAAGCATGTAAATCTAAAGAAAACTCCTGACTTCACTATTGACTGTTTTTTTTATATAATGTCACTTATTATTGCAAAATGTCAGGCTCTGCTGAATTGAAATAATTACTCAAGTTAAATAATCTGCCGATCCTACTATAGTTCAGAACAGAAAAAAAACAAACCAACCTTGATAAACCAAAACTACATCAGAATAGTTGACGTAAGTAAAGAAAGAGATACTGTAGAAAAGGGTTCACCGATAAGAGTGCACTGTTCTCTTATCTTAAACTTAAACAAAACATTCAGAAAACCTACTGGGCCAGAAAAAAAATCCTCAAAACAGGCAAAAAATGAATCCCCTAAATAGGCATTCAAACCAAACGTAGCCTACAATTCATTTTGCCCTTGCATTGTGGATCCAGCAGTATATAATTATCAGGTTTGGGAGAGTTCCATTTTACTGAGCTGCCTCAAATAGCTGTGTTAAATTTTTCCATCTTGATGCCTGCTTTAAGATATCAAATGTAGCCCTATATTCCCTCCATTTTAAATTATGGTGCTGCACCACTGCCTAGAAGATTTTGAGTTATGTAGTATAACGTCGCGATAAACACGTACAGCATATAAAACCGTTTGGTATTTGTGGAAAAGTATTATTATGGTCCACTAAAGCTACGATATTTCCATAAAATGTTCACTATGTACAGTATAAAGGCCAATGCAGTCATACAGCCCTTTTCCTGGGGTGAAAATCAATCATGACAAAACTCTCATTAGAAATCTGTTTATTTTTTACCAAGAAGTTATTGTTGACAATCATATAGGGTCAAGCCACGGTAATCTAAACTAAAAATTCTAATGTCAACCAGCTCTGCCAGCCTATAGGCATGCAGGATTCTCCAGCCCCTCCTAGTGCTGTCTGGTCAATGAAGCCTTTGTCCCAACCCCCGAACTGTCCCCCGACAATTTTCTCACTACCCAGGCCTCAGCACATGCAGGGCCAAAGAACAGCTCTAACCGCTTACCTTCTAGTACAGCTGTGTCACAACTGAGCCTGTTTCTTTCAGAGGATTTAACAAGAATGCTTGGCCCACGGCAGAGAGTAAATGAAGGGTCATAAAGTACAGAAGAAAAATGTTTCTGCCAGAAAGTGAAATAAATGAAAGAGAACTAAACAACTAAACAGAAGCCCCTTTAACTTTTAACAGATAGATACATTCCATGAACAGAAACCGCTTTTTGTGAAGATACCTTTTCAAAATCACTACCATACCAAATATATCTACATAACCCTAACTTAACAACAAAACTGCAAGATTTCTTTCCTTAACTGGTGCTAAATCTAACAAGCCTTTTTCTAACGCTAACATGGACTTTTGGAAATGCAGTTAGAAAGTGGTGTTCTAAAAAAACATTGTCAATGTCTGACGAGAAGTGATTTGCCATTCAGCACTGTCCAAAGAGGCCCTAGTGATAAATCTCCATGTGGTAAGCACAACAGATGCTTAGGTTGCAATAGATTGGGCAGAATTGAAACCAACACAATGTTACAAGCTGAGTTAGAAGCAGCTTATTTAGTCAAAGTTCCCAAACAGAACTCTTTAATCGTTAATTACTAAATGTGCTAGTACATTCTGTGAAAAGGAGGAGACAGACAAACTTAAAACTTTCAATGCAAAATTCAGTAATTAAGGGTTAGTTCCAGTTGTGAGTTCCAGTTTCTGATGTTTTTTCACTATGCACTAGCCTGACCTTAATTTCAAGCTGAGTAAAAAAGGAACAGTCAGAAAGTACCTTACAGTTAATACTTCTGTTAAGAGGTTTTTGGTACTAGAATGACTAGAATGCTTAAAAGGCTCAGATAAACGATACATTTATTTCATAGAACGGTAGTGGGGAAAATCCAGAAAGTGAGCATATGTTTGTGTGTGCATGTTATAAAATCATGAATTTTATACAGGGTTTTACCTGAGACAGTGTAGTTGCTAGGGGAAAGATCCAGGACACCGTCCGCTACTCCATTGCGTAGCCAACGGATACGGACAGGGTTTGGAGGGCCAACTGCCTCACATGTCAGCATAAATGGCGTGTTCTTTGTTATGTTTATATCCTCTGGCTGTCTGATGAACGTTGGTAGGCCTAAACACACAAACAGATCTTTAGGGACAACACAAGCTAAACTGTTGAGGAGTGCAATCCTTCCAAACATGAGGTTTGGGGCTTACCTTCAACCTGGATGGAAATCGGCTGAGACTCTATCACTGTGTCACTGACATTCAGTCTGCACTGGTATTCCCCACCATCACCTCGCTGCACTTGAGTAATACTGGGACACGGATGAGGGGAAAAAACAATCGATTGCATCAGCCCCAAGCCCATATATCCCACTAAAGCTAAAACAAACCACAGTCAAATTGTACCAATCATAATTAAACAGTAAACGGGTGCTATGTCTGGTTCCTGTCGATTACCTGACAGTGGAAAGTAAGGTTGTGACTCCGCGGGTGGTAGTCTGGATCACCACTTGAAGGTTCTCTGCCAGCTCCATGTTGTTTTTCACCCACATGATGGTGGTGTCCAGCATGGAATCAGGGATGTCGATAGAGCAGTTGAACTTGGCCTCATGTCCCTCTGACAGCTGGATGGTCGCCACAGTCGGCTTGAAATGCAGCCGTTTAATATCATCTGGGCTCAGTTGCACCTTAGGGGCCCAGGCAGGTACAATAAGGGGTTCAGGGAACCCAGTTGGATGAGGGGAGCGGCCCTGTCGCCCTGGCCGGTAAAATCCAGTTCCTGCAGCAGGTAGACTCCCACGATGTTGAGCTGTTGGAACGCAAGCAATTTTTTAATTAATAATTTAATAACAAACAATCAAGTTAAACAGAAAATAGTTATATTTTGAAAAACAAGTTAAAGCATGTGCGAATAGATTATTCATTATAATTCCTTATTAGGACAACATAAAACACATATTTTGACAGTGTGTAGACTATATTGTGACAAACTACCCTTCTACGATTAGACCAAATGTAATTTCAAAGGTTTATAGTGAGTAAAAAACAATACAATACATGTCTGCTATAATTTAAATTCATATGCGCAACATGCTTCTATGCTATTTTGGGGGGAATAGGGTAAACATAGAGGATCACTGAACATTAACTGTTTCAATGGACAAAAAGACTAACAAATCAGTCAAATGTAGCTATAAGAGTCATAAAACCTATAGAAAAACTCACCACTGGCCGGATTCCAATAAGAAATGGCAATGCTTGTAGTAAAGAAGAATAGTAAAAAGTTTGGAGTTGATGAGTTTCTTGCCATAGTAAATCCTGCGGTTTGAAGAACTCCAGTGTAAAATCTACCAGGGTAAAGATTTGCTTTGTAGGATTTATACAACTGATAACAGGCTATTGTCCACCACAGATTCGCTGCTTTCGAACATCGTACAGAATAGGCCCAATTTTGCTCAAAGACCAGTGAAGTGCGGCCGGTCCTGGCTAGTCCCAACTTCAATTATGTTTAGGAGAGATGAGAAAATGCGAAACTTTTCTCTGACGTCATCATAGTGGTGGATCCCTTTAAAGGCGGGACTTAAATGAGTTTTTAAAACCTATAGCTGTGGTAGGTTTGTTACTACTAATAATGTTATTGATTAAAAGCATGAATGAAAGGAACACAAATACCATTTTTTTGTGTAAAGACGCCGGTAATAATTAAGGGGCATTTGTCATTGGTAGTGTCCAAGCCTTTGAAGCTCCTGTCCTGTCTAAAACAGTACACCATGGAAAGTTACTGTCTAATGCAAGCGATCCACCATGTGGTGGACTTTGGCAATTGACAAGGTCAACGGTCTGTAGATGTATGTCATCATTTGTCTTGTAAAACAAGTAGGAAATTAAATATTAAGAAATGGATGGAGAGAGACAGTATTATGTACTATTATGAGTATTATTGACTGCATCTACGTGTGGTACAGACTTACAGCCATGTAAAGTCCTCTCTAAGATTGCTCCAAAGGAAAATGCCTGGTCTTGTACCACATCAAACGTAATGCTATCTTTACCGCGGTTTTCCATCATGTAAGGTTAAAAATTATATTACCGATATAAAAAATGCAGGTTAATGTCAGGCCACAGAACACCCCCCAACGGAGCACTTTTTTTTTTTTACTTTGACACTAAACACATTACACATGTTACCTTTTCAGGTATCAGGCGTAATTTAAACACAGGTATTTGTATCAATTACTGCATGATTTAACAGATATTTTACCGGTTACAGGCTCAGAAACTGCACAGGCTTATACACATTAATGTGGTCAAAAATAACATTAGGTAAACCTTTTGAAGCCTTAAAAAGTAGTATCGATACTTTTCGTTACTCATCGTACTTCAAATAACTATGATTTTCGCAGAAACAATTCCACCTCCAAAATGGTCCACTCGATAACATTGGCATTTTTTTTACTTAACAAACATGTAAAACTACGAATGTAATTACAACTTCGTATCCACCAATATATTCCCACAATAATTTTTCTAAATAATGTTCTCCTCACTTTTACGTGTTCCATTGTCACGGGTAGTTCTCTAATGTTGATTGGGGAAAACATGATGTTAGGGTTTCTCCTCTTTTAGCTGGTGGCTTTGTTATGGGATGGGGGCCATCCGCAGTGCTGTGCGGGGGCCTTTACTGCTAGACTCTAAGCTGCTCTTCATCACATTGTCTGAACAGTAATCCTTCATTCGATACATGTTAGTCTTATTTTTACAACATCCAATGGCACTCATGAGGTGGTATGCATCCTTCCTGAAGGCCTTGGTGAAAATAGCATAAAGAAAGGGGTTTGCACAAGAGTTGATAGGGAAGATGAGAACCAGCAGAATCTTGGAATTGGTAACGGTGATGAGGGGAAGCTTGAAAGCTGCAGATATGGCAAAAAAAGAAATTGGTGCCATGCACACTAAGTCAGTAAAGATAAGCACCGCCATGCGCTTGGCAATTTTGGCATCGGCACTTCTTCCAGGAAACTCCGGGTGCCTTGCTGTCAGATAGATGAGTACATAACAAACACACACGACTAGGAAGGCAGTGACATTGAATAGGAGGAGAAGGAGGATGAAAACCTGTGCTGGAGTTGTGTCAATGTCCATGGGTAGACACATGCTGACTTTGCTGTAGCTACTAACTCCAACCAGAGGAAGCATGGCCATGCCTAAGCAGATCAGCCAGCCAGCAGCCATGATTCCAGCAGCTTGTAGCAAGCCCAGGCGCTTTTCCAGCTGCAGAGCATGAGTGATGGTATGCCAGCGTTCCAGTGTCATTGTAGACAGTGTGTAAACAGAGAGTTCTCCCCCGAACACAGACAGGAAACCGGCAGCGCTACATCCAGTCCCCGTCTGCCATTCAATAGCATGCTGACTGTAATGGCCTTGAGTGCGTAGGTCCACAGCAGCTATCATTAGGAGGTAGACTCCAATACAGAGGTCAGCGAAAGCTAGGTGGTACATGAGGAAACGAGGTACAGTCAGTTTGTCTCGGCTGGTGTTGAAGACAAGGAGCACTGTCAGATTTCCTGAGATTGCTAGAATGCTGATAAACCATATGGCCACCCTAAGTAACCTGAAACCAACAATGTCTTCACAAGGATTGAATGCATCTGGCTCAGGCGTGCACTTAAAATTTGGTTGCGGGTGACACACACCTAGAAGTCCTGGATAATCAAAATCGGCAATTCCAAAATCCTCATAGGAAACAACAGGTACCTCCCCAAGTATGGATGTGTCCAACGTAGCTCCAACGACACCTTGAATCCTGTTGGTATTATGGTAAAATATGGTATTTTGTAATTTACAAAACATAAAACATATTAGGTGAGTTACCACAGGGTTTCAGAGTTAGTTTGCAGAAAGATATGTGTGTGTGTGTGTGTGTGTGTGTGTGTGTGTGTGTGTGTGTGTGTATATATATATACTTTGCTGGTGAGCGAAACTCCTCGCAGTATTTAGATCCATTTTTCAAAGCTGAATTGATGGAAGAATCCCTAGACAAGAGGGATTCAGATAAGTTATTAACTCAGTGATAGTATATTTAATATATTGCCTCACAAGACTCACAAACATTAAAACATTTTCCCATACCATTCTACCTGTCGTTTTTTTGCAAATATTTTTATTTAGTCTTTGTTAATAATTTTTGTCTAATTAAGCTATTTGAGCGTTCTAATTTGCATTGGCAGAAAATAAAGTGTTGTAGAATGAATACAGAAACATAGCATCCTCACTTAAACATTTTATCTTCAATAATCTCTGGACAATCATACGCACAAATAAAAGAAACCAAAATGAACATCTGGAAAAACATGACCTGCCCTGTTATTTTCCGAACCAAAATGGAGGCGAAATGGAACCCCTCTAAAAGCACTAAAACACTAAAACAATGTGAGCCAACTTTTGGTATCTTACCTATGAGTGATCCAGTTGAGAAATGCACAGCAGTGGCTATTATAAGTGAGGTGGGCTTCACGCAAGCTCCAAAGGCCCTTGAGAGCAGGTAGTCTCTTCAGAGAATATACTGCACGGGCCACCAGGACCTGAACAGACTCCAGACCCTGCACAGGTAAGCTCCCAATCGCTGTCAAGGACACATCTCTGTAAAACCGAAAACACCCCCCTCATATAACCAAACCCCTAGACACACATAAGAAAAATTGCATACAAAATCTCAAATAATGTTTAATAAGACTAGTTAAAAACATCGTAAAACATTTTCTCAGAGGATAGCAATAAATATATAGACATAAAAAGCAAGTTTCCAGCACACAAAATTATTATGTCAATGCATGCCAAAAACTTTAAAAGGGTCAGTTGACTAGAAAGTCCTAAAGCTGTTCTGAAATGAGCTAAAGAGCTGCATCAGGGTTTAATTATTTATTTATTATTACAATAATTCACAATTCTTACAAGTATGCAAGACCAGTAGTTCCGTTAAATGCGTCCCTGTGGATTACTTTGAGGTTTCGGTTATTCTTCAGAACCCTGGGAAGAACAGAGCAGATTTAGACATCATTAACACACAAAGTAGTTGCAGTAGTTCACTGTTTTGTTTAAGATGAAAGTTAAAGCATGGTAAAATACAATCTGTCTATCTTTGTCCCATTGAACGCATGGCTTTGTATTTCTCTGATGCCATTATTATACAGGTTCCTGCAATAAAAAACAAACAAAAAAACTTTTACCACTATGCAAATGTCATTATGAGACAATTATAGTTTTTTTGGTGTCTTATTAATGCAGATATTAACAGAAACATTTGCATATTTACTGAGTAAAACCAGATTGATACGTAAAGATGTTAGTGACAGTGCTTACATTGTCACGTATTCTCTTGTCATACCGATGAAAGCGTTTGGGGGTATGGACAAAAGGTGGAGATTATCACAGATATCCCTGTAAGTCAAATCATTAAAATCAAGTAAACCACAATTCATCCTATCAGAACCAAAACATTTAAGAGATTCAAATGAGTTTCTAAGGACGCTGCACTTTTTTAGAGCTCTTACAAGATGAAACCAGGTTCCAGAGATTGGATAGAGGTTGTGTCAGGAAAAACGGTCATCCCGGTGTTAGAGATGCTCCTATCAAGACAAGACACAACATTTGTTTAATACCACCTTTAAGAAACCATTCCGGGTAGGTAGAAACAGATGCTGCAGTTCTGAATCTAAAACGTTGCTCCTTACAGATAACGTAGTTTTGGAAGGTTGTTGAACGACCCTCTATCAATGTGCACCAGGCTCTTCATGTTCTGGATCGTTCTGTAAAACAGCACAACATGTCATTAGAAAAAATACAAACACGTTTTTTACGTTGAGCACTGCTTTAAGTGTGATGGATACTTACAGCTCAGAGAGGTACGGGAGGTTGTTGAAGGCGAGCACACTTATGGTTTCAAGGGTGATGCTTTGAGCAATTGTACTGAAATTATGGGAACAAAATGTCTTCCTCAGACAGTGCACCTAAAAACAATCACACAGCTTGTACCATGTGTTGAGTACATGGAAGAACATTGTCTTACATTCTTTGGACTCCTCTGAGACCATCAAAAGAATGGCTGGCAATGGTACGCTGAGAGATGTGATTTAGAACTCTAGAAAGAGAAGAAAAGACAATGAAGAAAAATCTAACCTATTTGTATGCAAGCCTGTCTATCTAATTGCATTTCTGTGCATTTTGTTTGTTCATCAACATAAGTGTTAACACACGTATGTTGCAACATGATACATAAAGAAAAAATATATTATCCACATCTAGTTGAGAGTTTGCAGTTGAACATAGCATATAGCATATACCCTACAAAATGGTGCAAATAGATTAGAAAAAATTTGGCACAAAATAATTGGTGAAACCTCACAAATACACATCGCTCCTTTAATTATTCAACCTCAACTGTCTTTAATACCCAATACAATACAGCTATTCTTTCTCCCAGTAACTATGTGCTGTTAGATAAGCTTGTGGTTAACATGCTCTGCTGCTTCATCTATCCCTGGTATCCATATGAAAACCTACCAGAGGAGATAGAAACAAACAAAAACACTCCACATTATACAGTTTAAAAATGATTTATTTCAAGTTTGGAGCTGCAGTTATTGTCATATCTTAAGTACTAAGTTTTGAGGTTATGTGCATTATTTTGTTGATGGCCTTGGTCTCCAAGGACGCATATCAGCAGTGACTCAAGGTTTAGTTATTTACTCAAAGATAAAATAGTCACGATTTATAAACGTCAAGGATTATATTATTATGGCAACCTCTTGGAAAGCAACAGTTGCATGAAACTATGAAGATGCTTGAATAATTAAATTTAAAAGAACAGTTAATCACAGATAATTTAATCTGATAGGCAATGTGTTGTTATTAATAAGTGGCTACCTTTTAAATAAAAAGAAATAGAGAACTGGAAAAAGAGACTTTCGAAATTCCACACTAGAAATAAAGGTTCCAAAATTAGGACAAAAGGTAAAATACTTATCACTAGGATGCTAATGGAATGGTTGGCCACATGAGTTTGTTGAGGTACAGGTTTGCTTTTGTTTGGATGGCCACGGTACATTATTGGGCTTACCATTGAGGGTACCTTTTTATTTCTAGCATAGAGTATGTCCATCTGGTAAATGCAAATAATTTAAAGCACATGCAGTCATTTTGGGATTAGTCAGACGATTGTCTATACATTTTCACTATTATGTAAGTAGGCATACTAATTCAGTTTTAAATAGTTAATAACTAGCAAATTCCAGTTCCTAATAATTGACCAGCAAAACAAGCTCACCAAGAATCTTCTATCATATAAATGAATACTTACAATGCCTCTAGTCTTTCGTCCACTGGAACTAACATCTCTGTCAGGTTGTTGCATGTAATTGTATTGTGAGAGCACCGACATATTCCCGGACACTCAGAAGCGCATTTGCAGCCAAAGAGCAAAACAGAGGGAAATATAAAAATAGTGAGCAAAATCCGTATTGCTGACATGACGCTTTCTTTAACTTCGGATATGTGAAGGTTCATCCTCTGAAAAACTTCACAATAGAACAGTTCAGACAATCTAGTCCTAGAATCCGTTTGTGTCCAAAACTCATACAGGTTAGCCAGATGAACAGATGGCATAGGTCTTGTTGTTTTGTCATCGTTCTAAAAAAAAAAACGCGACCAATTATACTTTTTTTTTCTACTCCTGGTTTTTCTCACTAACCTGGGTAGTTTTTTGGAACGATTTTCAATAACAAAAGCAGCATTGAAAAAGTGTTATTACCGACTTGTGTTAGTTTCCCTTGACTGCGTGCAAACCGTAACCTGTAACAAGGACTATGATGTGGTAAAACTAACTGATCGATCGTTTGCAGTAAAGTCTGGGATACCTTTTATCGACAAGGGTCGTAGCCTATGTCCTGTCTTATGGGCAAGCAGATAATTACTTTATACCTCCAAAATATATATATATACATTAGCCTACTTTATTGGCATTAAGAGCATAAAACACAGCAAGGAAAATGATATGTTCGCTCACAAAAGCAGTCAATCCTTGCATTAGGTCTGCATTTAGTGCAAACTGTTTCAATCTTTGTTTTTTTTAGATGTATTTATGTACAAAAAAAAACATGAGTGAGTGAAAATTAATGAGTTGATTGAAGAAAAATCTAACCTATTTGTATTTGTCATACATATATTTGTCATACATAAACCCCAAACACGTAACACTGCTATTTATGGTGAAGTGCAAGGAATGTCAGCTTTGGTTTGGTATACAATGTCCATCAGACAAACACCTGCCTTCCAGAAACTAGTGTCCAGTGGGGGTATTGCACGAAGCGGGATTACTCAATTAGCCAGGTAATTTCTAAAATAGCATGCAACTTCTCTCAACATTTGTTATTACATTGCAATAATCAATACTTACGACTAATTAACACCTAATACAGTCAAGTTTAGTTTTACAAGTTCAGATTCAAAACATTAAAACTACAGCCAAATATTTTTCACAGGTAAATTGACAATCCAGTTTCCTGGAATATACCTGAAACCTAAACTTGTTCTTCACAAAACCATCCTTTCTGGGCTTTTCACAAGTACAAAATTGCTAATAACGTTTGTATTTTTGTTGCAAATAAATCTGGATTTGATATTATCTGACTACAGACAAGAACAAATATTATATACTTTCTTTTTTGTCTGTTTGACCGACTTGCACTATGGGCATGTTGTCTTACTCGTCAGCACCTAATTTGTACAATCTTGAAAACTAAAAGTCTTAAACGTACACCTATTTGAACAGTATGAAAAAAATAGTATAACGAGAGTTTCTTATTCAGAGATGTGGTAATTGCCCGGTGTACCAAATCAAGCGCACCCATGCTTCCTAATTTGCTGACAGAGGTCAACGTGACTCTTGCTGTGAAAGGCTGAACGAGTGGTAGGAAGTTGATGTTACAAGTCTGCCAGCTGGGAAAGTGAAGATAGAACGTAGAAAGAGAATTTGTACTTTTTTTTTCACTGAGTAAGCTAGCTTTCAGCCATGGACAAGCTTCGTCGAGTGTTAAGTGGTCGAGAAGAAAATGAAGAGTTGGGACTCACCGCACAAGTAATGACATTTGGTAACTCGCTGACGCTAGTTTGTTTGGCTAAGCTAAAGCAAACTTTCTTCGCTAGCACGCTAACATTAGCTAACACTTAGCTTGTCTCACTCAGTTGTCAGCTGTCAACTGTCAGCTTCACAGTTTTCAGGCGGTCACCTAGTTTGTTAGTTGTTGTTTAGCTGTCATGTAAATTATAGTTACTTTAAGCTTGTATTTTAACCATTCTGTAATTATTGTAATGACTCGACTTACGTTCGATCTGCTCCTGTGCAACAATGCGCACACTTCATTAAACCTGGCAGTGAATAAGTAGTGGAATTAACTGTAAATTTTCTTACATGCTTACATGGGAAGATGCATCAAAGAGGTATGTTTTGCCGTTAATATTAGACGTCGACTTAACATAAGAGGGAAACACATGGAAGAGATGAAAAAATGTGTTTGTGCATGCGTGCAATGTGTTTATATGACATCAGTGTTGAAAGACATGAGTTACGTCTATCGCCTGCAGAAAAAGTATGTAATATGTCAACTTTAAAATGTTTTATTTTTTTCTTGCCTCAATGCGACTTCACAAAAGTTTGAATTGTTTTAGTGTTGTCATATAGCTTTTACTTTAATGTTTATTTTGAAAGATAACATTTCAGTGACCTAATGAATCCTCATTTACACTAATGACCATGACAACAGGCAATCATGTAGGAAGCCTACCGTTCTACCCTTTGGCCATACATGTCTTGTGACATCCTCTCATTGTTCTCTTCAGGTCCTGGATGCTTCCACTCTCAGCTACAGCTCAAGGGTGAAATGGTTCGTCATATGCTTTGCTGTGGGTGTCTTGTGCTCCATATTTGTAAGTAAAATCAACAACTATGTTCAGTGTTGATGGTTACTAGATTACAGTAAATGAACATGGTCCCTGTGGGTCTATAGGTTTTACAGTCAGCTGTAGAGACAAAATAAAAAAAAATAAAAAAACATACAGTACATTTTTGCCAATTAGAACCAGTGTTCCTTGTTCTTGTTGTTTTCTATATAGCTTTATTGTCATTTTACTTGTGACCCAGTGTATGAATGGCAGGCCAGTTGTAGGTCAATCTTTTTATTCCGACCCGTTACCTACTGTTGGAAATGCTGGAAATGAGCCATAAGTCACTGACAACAAATGAAGAAATTACATATAACATATACACGCACCTTTGCGTAGAAAGGAGCCAGTTGAGGTGGTTCGGGCATCTAGTAAGGATGCCACCTGGCCGCCTCCCTTGGGAGGTGTTCCAGGCACGTCCAGCTGGGCGGAGGCCGCGGGGCAGACCTAGGACCAGGTGGAGGGATTATATCTCCACACTGGCCTGGGAACGCCTTGGAATCCCCCAGTCAGAGCTGGTTAATGTGGCCCGGGAAAGGGAAGTTTGGGATGCCCTGCTTGAACTGCTACCTCCGCGACCCGACCCCGGACAAAGCGGATGACGATGATATACACGCATGCACACACACACACACGGTTGGGTCCCTCATGTCCCTCGCTTTTCCCCTGGCTTCCAAAAGTATAATTACTTAACATAGAAACATTATGTTCTATCTTGCAATAAAAAAAGTGACTTTCAACATATGCCCGCTGGCAATATATAAATGTTACCTTAGTTCCGGTACTACCATTTCTTATGCAACATGGTATCATGAGTATTGCAGGGCCTTGGTACTGTGGTATGGGTAAATCATACAACCCTTTTGTATATAGAGTTCTATAGCAGTTTGCCACTAGATGGTGCACATTATCTGTCGCATTATTATATGAGACATTTTTTCTCTCAAATTTCCAAATAGTTTGTAAATCTTGTACATATTAAGTTCACGTTGTTTCTTGGTGCTGGAAAGTCAAGGATTAGGGTAGCTCCTTTGCTTTCTCTTCTGTGATTATGTGTACAGTAGCTTCCATATCTTATGGCCTTTGTTTGTTGTGTTTAACCAGGGTACGGCACTGCTGTTCTTACCTGGTGGTGTGAAGCTCTTTGCAGTCTTCTATACACTAGGGAACCTTGCAGCAATCTCCAGGTAAGGTAGATCAAAAGTTTTTCCCCCCAAGTGAATATTGGACTGATATCATGACTAATCCCTAATGACCTTTCGGGGCCACTAACCACACCACAGCCAATTCCAAAGAATTCAGCTGCATTTTTTTTTGTTTATTGTCAGATACAAATTAGGTTATCAAGTCTCATGAATCAATCAAACTCTTTCTGAATAATACAATATTCTCGCTACTGTCTACTCGCCACACTGTGCTTCCTGTCCAATCCTAACTCTATCAAAACTGTTCAGTAAACAAACAAGGCTGAAGTGCAAGCTGTCAGTAAATGTTTTCTTAGGTGTGTGCTATATTTGCCATGAATTTTTGATATGTAAACTCCTCGGTAGGCATTTCTGAAATTCAGTGAAGACTGAAAGACACAGAAGTGTTGCGTAGTTAACTGAATGGTGACGTCTGAGAGAGAGCTCTCACAGCCGGTGTCCACTGCAAGCCACGTGAAGTGTATTGCTGATGTACATGAAAGACGCAAATACCTACATCTACCAATTATGTACTAAATTAAATTAATTGTAATAAAATTGTATGTCAAATTAAGTCATATTCAGAATTGTTGTCAAACAAATGCTGCAATGAGCAATTTTCATTTGCTTTTGAGTCTTGATGAGATGTTGTAAAAAACATTACAAGCAAGTCAAACTACTCTTTACTAATCAGCAAAGGATTTTTCTTTTGCACTGGAAATGGTTTTGCAAAATGGTTGAATAAGTCAATCAAGGTTTGGCCTTTTTGATCTTAAAATACAAACTACTTGTTGAAAAAAGTATTCTAGAAAGAGTAGATTTTATCTCAAGCAACTCTTTCTTTGTAGCAATACTTACTTACACAATAACATGTTTTGGATTAGAACATTGGCCTTATTGTATGTGTCCTTTGCATTTACCCTGTCCCTAATGAGGTAACTGGGTGTCTCTTTTTTCTTAAACTCACAATTATTATTTCAACCAAATCCATTGTGTAGATTTTTTTTTGTCCACTGTAACATACAGTAGATGGTGCACACAATAGGCTAGTTGCTGCCATGATAATGTTGTTGTATTATCTAGTTATCAGATATTTTTAAGCAAATTTCTCCTACGTGATATCGTACCTCTAGGGTTGACTGAATGTTCAACTGGACTCTCTAAAGAAGGAAATTGTTGGTGTTATCTGAGTTGTTAGTAATTTAACAGTGGCTTGGTAGAAATAAATTAACTCTGAATGCATTTAATCCGGTCAGCATAATTCCCCTGTTCTGTCCCTGTACAGTGCTCTTCCTGATTTGTTTCAGTCCAGTTCCCTCTGTCCTGCTCCATTGCCCCTGGTTACCAGACATGGTCCTTACTGTAGGCTTGTCTGGACAGAGCGGCCTGAGACCTTTTTAAAGTAAACTTGTCCGTGGTCCGTAGTACCAAAGTACCAATATTACAGCATCCCTATCAGATTCACCCCACGGTGAACGTGCCTTCAAGTGGTAGGATGTATGTGGTAGGGTTGAAACAAAACTGTTTTTAAGTTAAAGGCTGAACTGCTCAGAACTACAGCACTCATTTTCTTATTCAAAATAATGGGGTTTTGCTCAACGGTCAGTTGTTTAATAACATATTATCTTATCTGAATATAAATAACTAAATATGTCATTGCATTCACTGCTGACAATACTGCAATTGCTGATTTATTCTTTTGTTCTCTTAAATCGACTGAGTCATCAAAGCAAATGACGAAAGTGGAGCCGCAGTGTTTTTTAAATTTCAATTCCTCCTGGCTCACGTCAACAACGGTTAGAGTAGACTGACAAACAGAACAGCCCCCCATCACAATCAGTCAGCTGCAGTATGGGGGTGGGTTTCATTAGTGCTACTCCTGCTGTGTTAGCCCCTGGTAACCCTCCTCCGCCAGCTCACCTGCTGCCCGTCACAGAGACGCCTGCGTCACAGCAGCCTGTGTTTCATTGCGATCGCAGTGACGCGCAGCTGCAAGGCCACTCGGTTCACTCAGCCTCATGCAACAGGCCGCCTGTTTTAAGGTGGAAAGCCTTGGTGCTGTTCAAGCACCAGACACCGTGCATCTCTCCAACACTAGTCTTTAGGGGAACGCGGTGGTGGAATCAAGTAAATTACTGTTTATCTATGTGACGATGATGCAGGGGTGCTAGCTGTTGACGATGTGCCGTAGTTCACCTCTTTTTTTAGATTTGTTTTTAGTATGACCCATGTCTTCTCTCTTTATCTTGCCATAATGAAGTAACTAAGATGTTTTGTGTCTGTTTTTTTTCTTTCCACCAAAGCACCTGTTTCCTCATGGGACCTTTTAAACAGCTGAAGCGCATGTTTGAACCGACAAGATTGATAGCCACCATCGTTATGCTGGTATAATATCTACTTATTCACCTTCATTGAACCATCATTATGCTGGTATAATATCTACCTATTCGCCTTCATTTTACCATCGTTATGCTGTCATAATATCTACTCGTTCACCTTCATTGAACCATCGTTATGCTGGTATAATATCTACTCATTCACCTGAATTTTATTGTTGGTCTCTAGTATACTGAGCAAAAATATGAAAGCAACAATTAAGCAGGAAGTTGGCCACTCAATGTGCTGACATGGCATATACCAACATGTCTGAGTATGCAGGCCATGGCAGCACTTAGACGTTGGGGTAGAGAGGTGGCTTGCCTTAATAGGGTAGACACTAGCATTGAAAACCCAGCCAGCAGCTCCATTGTGTAAATACAATTCCTCCTTTTATTTGTCGTCATGCTTCCTTGTGTTTGTAAAGTGTCCTTGGGTTCCTAGAAAGGCGCTCTTAAATGAAAGTAGTTATTATTCCTGCATCAGCAAGCCGACTTCATGACCTGTCAAGATTTCTGACATATGCCAAACCAAAGTGTTGCGCTTACATATAAAAAAAAAAATTTGCTCAGTGTACTATTTGCCAGGTTGTTATGAACCATAGATACAACTTCTCTATTGTGCTCCACACTGTCTATATGAGACTTTGATGAACTCTTGTAGAGATATTCTGTGGATCCACTATATCTGCCACAAACCCACTGACTTGAGGGTATTTAGTCATCCTCAGTTAACCTCTAAAACTCCCTAAGAGTCTGTGTGGCATTAAAGGATTTGTAGGATGTCTCTCAAGTCTCTGGTTTAGACAATGTAATTAACTATGACACTTTAGCTGTTATTGCAGGTTGATATAAAACAAACACTGAACTATTTTAGCGTAAGCACCTTCATTTTGTGTCTTCATATTCTCATGCCTGTGTTTCTCCCCCCCCCCCCCCACACACACACACACACACACACTTCAAGCTCTGCCTTATATTGACACTTTGTGCAGTGTTTTGGGTAAGTACAGTATGCTCAAGCTGAAAGCACAAATTTAAAGTATAGTGTTGTGAGGCTTATTTTTTTTAATGCATTATAATAAAACCCCTTTTGTTTTTTGTAGTGGCACAAAAAGGGACTGGCCATCATCTTTTGTATTCTGCAGTTCTTGGCGATGACATGGTAAATGTGACATGGTGCCGCGAGAGAGAGAGAGAGAGAGAGAGAGAGAGAGAGAGAGAGAGAGAGAGAGAGAGAGAGAGAGAGAGAGAGAGAGAGAGAGAGAGAGAGAGAGAGAGAGAGAGAGAGAGAGAGAGAGAGAGAGAGAGAGAGAGAGAGAGAGAGAGAGAGAGAGAGAGAGAGAGAGAGAGAGAGAGAGAGAGAGAGAGAGAGAGAGAGAGAGAGAGAGAGAGAGAGAGAGAGAGAGAGAGAGAGAGAGAGAGAGAGAGAGAGAGAGAGAGAGAGAGAGAGAGAGAGAGAGAGAGAGAGAGAGAGAGAGAGAGAGAGAGAGAGAGAGAGAGAGAGAGAGAGAGAGAGAGAGAGAGAGAGAGAGAGAGAGAGAGAGAGAGAGAGAGAGAGAGAGAGAGAGAGAGAGAGAGAGAGAGAGAGAGATTGTGATTGTGATTGTGATTGTGATGAGGGCTGGCCTCTACGGTGTGCACCTTAGCCCAATGAGCCACCGCAGTGCCCCCGATTTCTTTCAACTCCCGCCATTATAGGATGCTCTGCATGTAGTAAGGAGCTCATATGTACTTGTAATATTCATGAAAGGGAGTACACCTGAAGTCTAGCCACTCTACTTGTAGCTGAGCTAAGCTGGTTGGCCTGTGAGCAGACCTATGGACACGTGTTCCTCCAGATCCTGTTAGGAGAGTAAACGTAAGGGGACCACTGGGTCTTGACCCCACTGTACTTACTTAACCTAAAAGGAACTTGGCACAAAGTGTGATCCTCTTTGGAGCTCGGCCAGCGTAAAGCAGAGATCAAACAGTTAGGGCTACCTCTGATTACATGTGTGGTGTATGTAAAACAATGCTTTTAATTAGGCGTCATTTCTAAATAAACTGGGTTACAATGGGGTAGTAATCTGCTTGTTTTGAGAGCTAAGGGAATTGTGATAATTCCGAAATGCGGTGGCATTGTGACTCAGACAAAGCATGGCAAAGGTTTTTCTTTGTTTTTTTAAGACACTCACTGGCACATTATGGATGGAGGGACAAGATAATGATTTGAATATTTTTTCGCTACACCCAAGTACCCGAGTCGGTATTGATTAACTGGGAGGGCAGCTAGGTTCTACATAGAGGTCAGTGGGTTTGTGACACAACATTCAGAGCGTCAGTGAGAGGACAGTAGGAAAGAAAGAGAGAAGGTATTTTAAGCCATTTTGAGTACCAGATAGGGATCACAGCCTACGTGTTGGTCTATGTGACAACTTTTAACAATGTCCTGTCCTAGGTACATTATCACCACATCACAGTGGTGGGTGGACGTAGTTTCTTGTGTTGAGGTAGTTACCTTTGCTTTTTTATTTGTGTATAGCAGTAAAATTCCTTCACTGCCTTTGTAATTGTCTTGTGTGTGTGTGCACGTTTTAAAGTTAGTCTTTCAACATTGGTGACTGCACCACCTGATGAACCCTACAATTAGAATACATTATCTGATGGTCTGCCGGTAACTGTCACTCGTTCACTCTTTATTGCCCTTGGCTTGACTGCAACACAGTGTACCTTTTACATCCGCTCAGGCTGGGCCAGTCTGCTTCTGGGAAGTGTCGCCTCGGCAACCAGCAGTCCACCCATCCTACCCCAGTCTTTATGGAGATAGCACATAGTGGCACTGTCTCTCTCTTACACACACACACACACACACACACGGGCCAGTGCAATATGTAGAAGTGTAGAAGACTTTGAAGCTGACAGGCTTCCACCATTGATCCTAACACAGACCCAGTAATTTAGGTCCACTCCAAAGGAATCTAGAGGAATTCCTGCTGTGCGCTCAAATGGCAAATGAGATGCCAGTCATACTTCGACATACAGTGCATTAACTGACCTGTTAATCAGTACTAGATATCTGGACTTCATGTACTGCATTGTCCCAGTATTTCCATCTTACAATTAAACAATTGTTTAACAGAATGTTACATGAACCTCAAAAAGGTTGGTTATTTTATTATCACAGTGAAATGAGTGAATCATTATCATTAATTTTCTTTAACCCTACCATTTCAAAGTTTCAACATGGTTAATAGTGGTCATCTATTTATTACAAATCATCATTTAAACAAGGAGATTTAAATAGTTATATATGTTATTTGTAATATATGTTATTTGTCAAAATGTCATAGTTATTTGAAAGCTTTCCATTTATCATTCCATTTACCTGTGCCTTCCTTGCTCTCTTTCAGGTATAGCATTTCCTACATTCCATTTGCCAGGTAAGTGAACTTATGTACAGGAAGGTGTTATGCTGATGTAGAAATTTTTTTAATAGTAATATCATTATTTTAATGGCATATTTAAACATACCACAGTTTGAAACTTTCTTCACAAATGGTGGCACCAATGTCAGCATAATGATAATGAAAGTTAAGGAATGAAGATGTTAAAACTCACACCTGTTAGTCTTGAGAGTCCAGTTGCTAAGCACCACCTGGACATTGTTAAATAAATAGTCCTAACTGAAGTCCCAGTCCCCACAAGAACTGTACCCTTTTAAAGAGCTGTAATCCAATCACGGTGTGCCTGCTTCACACAATGCAAATACACAAAAACAAATGCACTTTATTGAACACACACACACACCGTCACACAGAAGGGGTAGGGCTGTGGGGATCCTCATGTGAAAACATGTTTTTATTTACTTCCAAATGCCTCGCTGTTTGACTCCACCATATGGCGCTAATCCCTCCTAGGAGGACAAGCCCACACCCCCAGCTCCACGCAAATGGCAGCTTGTTTTTGCTAAAGCACCCCCCCCTATCTCGCTCGCTCTCGCTCTCGCTCTCTCTCTCTCTCTCTCTCTCTCTCGGTTTTAGATTTAGCAAGCTTTTCTTGCCGTGATATCAGACACTTTTTTTTTTTTTGTCTTGATAATACTATTACAATATTGAAAACATGTCTAGTTCTGCATCTGCTGTCGAGAATGAGCCTGTACTATATCATCACGTGATGGCCTTAAATTGATTAAGCAGATCTCTTACGTTTCCTAGAATCCTTCAAAATGAAAGGCACTTCAAAGGAAGATGGATGTGATATTGTCCACCATCTCTCTAAACTCCCGAGGTGAAATGTGCATTCTAAAGCATCACCTTAGTGCTCTCTGAACCAGAGCATGGGGGGGGGGGGGGGGGGGGGGGGGGGGGGGGGGGGGGGGGGGGGGGGGGGGGGATGTTGTTTGCCGGGCCAGCTGTGGAACGGGGTATCTTATTTAGTGGGGTTTAATGCTCCCCCCACCCCCTCCAGTTGCCTTGTGTGTGCGGCTGACTCCTTAATCTATCATGACAGCTAAGAGACCCTCAACCCCCCTCCCTTTATTCTGTGGGTTTGAGACATGATGGAGAAAATAGGAGACAAAGGCCCTGCCAGTGCCAGCCTCTAGAAAACCTCAGGCTGCGTGGAATATTCTATGTGTTTGGTCTTGTCTTGTGACCAATTCTTTTCTATATGGGGTTTTGGCTCTTCGGATTTGAACAACAACAACCTTTAGTCAAAACATTTTTTTATTTCCTTTTAATCCTCTGTTAAATCCATTTCATTTGTACTTCTTGGGATTAGTTTGTTCTCTCTTTATCTCTTGGTTTTCGCACAGTAAACACGTTTTTAAAATGGCAGCAATATCCCTCAAAATGCCATAATATAACATGTATATTCTGGGTTAACTTCATGCTCTGCTCTCTCAACCCTGTCTACGGTTATTCAAACAAACCTCTGGTTGGGCACAACACCACATGGCCGGAGTTGATCCTTTAATGTGTTTTACCTTGTTGACACTATTTATAGCCTTAGCTGCTCTCTGCTGAGGGGGAATCTGTTGTGTCGGCTCGTCTCACAGTGCATTGGGTATATCTGTTGCTCAGATGTTTCATCAGAAATATATAAAAGGGATGCCTCTCAAGACATGATCTGTTATTACTGTGTTAATGCAGTGATGTTTAAAAGATTAAAATGTTGTCTGGCTCCACTGTTGACCAAATAAAGCAAGCCCAGGCTAGGGGCGTTTGGGTTGAGGAAGAGGAGGGTGATTTTGTGGAGTGTTTGTGGATGTGTGAAGAGACCAATCAGAGCAGGCGGAGGACGGAGTCACCAGTCTTTTCACCAACCTCCTCTCTCCAAACATGGCTTGGCTCCCCCTTCCTCCTCCTCTTTAACCTTGACTGGCTTCGCACCTCCTCCACTGAGTTCTATGTGTGGCAGTCAAATTCA
>JAPMUY010005423.1:0-39711 GCA_026901105.3 Galaxias olidus
GTCGAACAGGTGTACTTAATAAAGCGACCAGTGAGTGTATATGCAGGGCTGATAAAATCGATAGCCCGACAATCAAGTTTTCCCCTTCGTGGCTACCAAAACATCACACCCTTTCTGATGGAGTATTGTTTACTTTGTTTAACTAAGAACTAAATAATGTCTGTATGATGTGCAAGGCTAAGAATATAACCACTAGAAAAAAAGTGTGGAAATTTGAATGTAAATTTTATTTAAACTTGGCAGGACAAAATATCACAAATATAGTCTAGGGTAGCGCAAAGCCATTTTAGGCATCATCCAAATGATGACCAAAATAATTATAAATTCATCGGCATCATAGCTACAATATTATATTACATTATCTACCAGTTGGGCCTATATTATACAGTATATTACATTATATCTACCAACATACCAACGTTATATCTACCAACAGATTTATGTGCACATTATAGGCTCAATTATTTGTCCAAAAAAAACAAAGACAAATAGGGAGAGGAAGGGGGCCCACTGATATGGCTTGTGTATAGGGTCCATAATTTTGTGCTACACCCCTGCGCAGCGGTAGAGCGTAAGAGTAATTTCAAAGATTTCAGTTTTGACCAGGCTCGAATCCAGGCTCAGCCTATTTTTCTTATATTATTTATGTGGTTGAATATGAAATAATTTTGTAACTTAAAGAACTTATAGTTGTTCTTTAGCCTACCATAAACCATACCATCGTCAAATCAGCTTTTAAAAAGTTAGTTTATTTCATATTGTAGGTGAAAATGCTGTCATTTGACACACTGTTCTGGAATCCGTGCCACAGTTTGCAGCGCTCCGGCACACGCAAGCGCATTCACCCAAGACTATCCAGGCCCGAGTAAAACTAGAACACCGGCTATTGACGTTAACCTGCTGGTGCATCGCTCTAAGTCGAGACAGGTTAGTTATTATGCGATTGCATCATGCAATCACATGCTGTTCCCGGTCATATAATTATTATTATTATTTTTATTATTATTATCATTAGGCTTTTTTTGGCACCTTAACTACGCCCGCAGTTTCGACCCAATCGATTCCATTCCAGTGCCCACATGTCTTGGGTGTTGCAGTCCATTGCGCTTATATACAGCTAAGTTATCGGGTCATGTGTTATATTTTTAATTATTATTTTTGATCGGTTTTTGGCCCCATTGAAATGAATGGGGAGAGAGATTTATGGTCATATACCGCCATCCAGCGTTGATGTTATGTATTTGCATGTTTTATAACGTTTGTACCGACTGTCTTGGTGAAATCCGTGCCGTGGGGAAAATCAGCTGCGCACATCATACTAGAACTGGTAACAGGACTTTACTTCATTTACCACAGGCGTTGCACTTATTAATAACAGCAGGAATAGTAAATTGATTACTCTCAACGGGATTGGATTTACTACATGTACGCAACAGCAGTAAGTGGCCTACTCTCATTTAAATGAAATGTGTTTGTTGTGTAAACAGGGCTAGTAAGGCCGGTGTTCTTGTTCAACTTCCAACTGATGGTTAATCAGTTATTTTCAATTCTCAAACGTAGGCTTAGCCTATAGGTCTAACATTCAAACGACTTCTTGCATAATAAGTTGTGAATTTTAACGTTATTTGCCGACGCAAAGTTAACATTTTGTTTAAACGTCGACCCAAGTTAAGGTGTCTCCTGTTAACATGGAGTATGACTAAATATATTAAGAGTTGATAGTAGAAAAGCGAATGTTAAGACAACGATTCTACGGTGGCGTAGCGGTAGAGCGACGGCATAGTAATTTCGGAGATTTCAGTTTTGCCCAAGCTCGAATCCAGGCCTATTTTTTTTTGGGATTGTTTGTGCGGTCGAATATAAAATAACTTTGTAACTTAAAGAACTTCTAGTTCTCCTGTAGCCTACCAAAAACGATACAATCATCAAATCAGCTTAAGTAAGATTATTTCATATTGTAGGTGAAAATGCTGACATTTGACACACTGTTTTGGAATCCATGCCACAGTTTGCAGCGCTCCGGCACACGCAAGCGCATTTGACCCAAGACAATCCAGGCCCGACTTTAACTTGAACACCGGGGTTAAGTAATGACACGTAAAGGCTACATGGGGGTTAGCTAACAAACTAAATTAGAAACCTATTAATATACATATTACACAATACAGCTAATTTAGTTTGTTTAAGGTAAACTTAGGCCAGTTCACTTGCTTTGTGTTTTGTTTGTTTTCATGAATTAAGATCTATAAGAATAGTCAGTATTATGGATAAGTCAGCTAGCGTAGCGTTTCTTAACACAGTGTTCCCTCATCCTGCTATGCATTTGTATTGTATTTGTTTTAATGATTTTCTGTATTAACCTCAAGGCAACCATGTCTAGATTCCTTTTATAAAACAACCAGCATCTAACAATGCTAATTTAAATGAAAAACCAGATGCAAAAAAAACAGCTACATAAGGATCTTGAGTTGTTAGTTTTCCTTTTTCAATGTTGTGATTTAACTTGGTATCACTAATGTGGCGCAGCTGAGTCTGCTCAGTTTGTCAATTAGCTCTACAAAATACAAAACTGAACAAACAAACGGTGGGCGGAGATTTCATGCAAAAGGGGAACCGAGTGTGTTAAAGTAAAAGCTGTCTGTCCTTCCCGTAAACATCTGTAGGCCATATTCGTCCAACTGCAGTTATCTTCAAGCCCAACCATAATTATGTGATGATGCGTCAGTGATGACGCTCACATACAGCAATCGCAAAGTCATATTCTTCTTCTACGTATTATTAGGTCGACTTTTGGCCGCACGCAGTTCTGAATCTATCCTATCTATCTATAATTGCTTGCTGCAAAACGAACTCCTTTATTTGTTACCGTAGCCCGATTGAAACGACCAATTCCAGCAATACAGGGCAGTGTCAGAATGAACAGAACAGACTGGCTGATACACTCAGGCTATTTAAACTGGCAGGAGGACAGTTTCATTAAGATTATTTAAAATGTATTTCAATGGTACAATTATCAGTATTGAACAAGTATTCACACTTTAAACAATAGACTACAGCTGATTTTTATGTTGTTCCAGTGAAGGGAACAATTTTGTTCCAAAAAGCTACATATGTTGATTTTATTAGTGTATATCACTCCAAATATCTATTTAGCCATGTGCATGCTAGCCATTTAATTTTATAATTAGATCAGCTTAAATTTGTCTACTACAAAAACAGTCACCACCGAAACAAATTATATCTTTTTGGTAGTGACATAATGCAAACATGAATACAGCTGTAACTACCGAAACACTGTAGTCACTACCAAAACAGTTAAACATACGCATAATAAATTATTATAATGGAATTTGAATTGATATCTCAACAAAGTTTTTGTGAGATCCTTTGTGAGACACACATACAAACGTCGACATACACACACGAATCTCGACACAGACAAATCGCTACACATTCACAGATCTCTGCCACGGCAGAAGTGTAGCAAAAGTCACGTGTAAAAACATCCAATTGAGAGGCCCGTGTGAGTTGTAACTTATGCTTGTCTGTATTTTCAGCTCTTGCAGCAAAATACTTAGACTTTTAGCCATTACTTAGACTTTTAGCCAGATTTTTCTACACATTTACAGATCTATGCATGCATTCACAGATTTGTCTACACGTATACAACTCTCAATACACTTGCAAATCTGAATACAGACGGATATTTTTTATACACACTTGCAAACCTGATTACGCACACGGATTTGGAATACACATTTGCAGATCCCTGTACACATTCTCAGTACACGTATGTCAATCTGATTACACGCGCACGGATTGAGATACAGATACACAACTCTCCACTCGCATTTGCAAATAGTTTTGCTACAATAATGACCCCGTAGTTGTTGCCGTCTGCAAACACAGACGCAAAAAGCTCAACTCGTTAGTTACCTAGCTTTTTTGCCTTTTGGATTCTTTTATAGTTTGATGATGGTTGGGTAATTGCAATTCAGAAATTAGGGATTGTTTATAGCCTAATAGATAGCAATGTGGCATGTACTGTATGGAAGGGGTTTTAACGTTAATGTTAATATGCATGTTAAGGAATTCAACTTTTGGAATCAAGGGGAAAAGAAAAGTGCACAAGGGAGCAGTGTGTGCGCCTAACTTGCCTTTTGACCAGAGTGGAAATAAATAATTATCTGTAGATTTTGTTATTCAAAATTCGTTGTCAGTGATTTAGTTGGGGCTAGTAACTAAACAGACATGTTAAGTTAGCGAGTGTGTGTGTGTGTGTGAGTAAGGGAGAGAAAAAGAGGACTATATTATTTTTGTACCATTAATATGGAAAGTAGTACATTATATTTGACTGTCCAAAAGTCCAAAGCCTAAGTAATTGAAGTTGTCAAGTCATATTGCTAGTTTTCAGTAAATAATATTGGTAAGCAATATGACAAATCATTCTGATATGTTTCTAACGAACTAAGTTAAAGAATAATTGTCTTGTGTTTTATTGTCTTTCACGGTTGAACCCAGAAACATTGCCTGGTGAAATTCCTGTGGGAAGTGAACTTCACTTCAGTCTGCGATTAAACAGATGTTGACAAGCTTTTCCATTGTTGGCATAATTTGCAGTTGAAAAAGGGTAATATCGCAATATATGTTGTCGCAATACTCAGCATATCGCAATATATACTATATGGCCAAAAGTATGTGGACACCTGACCATCACACCTACATGAGCTTGTTGGACATCCCATTCCAAAACCATGGGCATTCATATGGAGTTGGCCCCCCCTTTGTGGCTATAACAGCCTCCACTCTTTTGGGAATGCTTTCCACAAGATTTTGGAGTGTGTCTGTGGGAATTTGTGCCCATTCAGCCAAAAGAGCATTTATGAGGTCGGGCATTGATGTTGGGCGAGAAAGCCTGGCTCGCAATCGGCGTTCCAATTCATCCCAAAGGTGTTCAATGGGGTTAAGGTCAGGGCTGTGTGCAGGCCACTTGAGTTCCTCCACACCAAACTCGTCAAACCATGTCTTTATGGACCTTGCTTTGTGCACAGGAGCACAGTCATGTTGGAACAGGAAAGGGCCTTTCCCGAACTGTTGCCACAAAGTTGGAAGCATACAATTGTCTAAAATGTCTTTGTATGCTGTAGCATTTAGTCTATGGAGATTGCATGGCTATGTGCTTGATAGAATGCACCTGTTAGCAATGGGTGTGGCTGACACACCTGAACTCAATGATTTGGAGGGGTGTCCACATACTTTTGGCCATATAGTGTATTTATAATCGCAATAATATCGTATCGTGGCCCAAGTATTGTGATAATATTGTATCGTGGGACCTCTAGTGAGTCCCACCCCTTATAATAAATAATAAAAAGAGCGGTGTTAGAGCGGAGATTCTGTCCCGCGAATCCCCCATTGTTGTCATCTATATTCATGTCTTTATATGACCAGGCTAGTGAAGTGCAAAAAATGTTTTATGTCTTTGATCGCTTAGATTGGCTATTTGGCTTACGTAACCCAGTCTGTCAATAAACATACAAAAATATGCTTAGGAACTGTTTTGAGACGGTGGTGAAAAAGTGAAGTTTCAAGCCCTGTGCTATAACTCTCATGTACCCTGCTATACACGTTTGCTTAAATTTCCACCATTGTCTTTTCCAAATGTTAACACATTTATCCCATCCTAAATGACAGCAAATCTAACCGCGAGCCTGTTTTTATTACGAAATAAACCCAGACACTCGGGACCTCGTAATGCAGTAGAATTACGTTGCTTCTAACATACTGTACGCTCTCCCTATACCAGTCACGTTCTGAAATCTGCAACATAACCCAATGTATTTTTCTATTTAATTAATTCATAAACGTTCCATTTAAAACAATATGTTACTGGCTAAGATAACCATGTATATTAGATTGCAATGTGCATGGAATAATGGAATCATACATTAGCCTACTTTTCTTTGCTTTTGTTTTAAATATTTAACCTAGTACTGACCTTGTATTTTTCCAATTTAATAATTACAGATGGCTGAACAGAAATATAGTCATTTATGGCAGTATTTTATTGAATCAACTCCAGGGAACCAAACACCCCAAAATAACCCCCAAACAACAACATCATATCTGCCTTATATATCGGCCGCCCTGCTCTCTAGATATCGCAAAGTCGGCCATTTGAAAAACCCATATTGGTCGACCACTATGTATGCGATCAGTCAGTGTCAGAGGCTGACTGAGCTCTCAGTTTTGTAAGGGCGCAGCTTCAGTTAATTAAGTACCAATTCATGTTGTGGTATAAAAATGCTATTATTAGATGTGCATGTTTGTCCCTTATATGCGCAAAACATTCCACTATATCCGCTATATCTGATATCCGCTTTTCTGGTGCACTATTTTGCATGGAATGCTTGTGTGCAAACGGACTCTTGTCTCTGGCACCAAACGCAACCCAACTAGTACCTTTCCGATACACTTACTAGCGGACAAACCATCGTAATCAACAACTCGTTCCTTTGGTGGTCAGTAGGGATGTTAACGATTAGTTGATGATCGATTAATGTTAATAAAGAATTTAATCGATCAGGAGTTTCAAATTAAATTATTAAATTGAACAGTTGGCGATCTCGTCTTTTTGTTGAAATTCACCGCGTGTTATATACCGTATACGTGTTCTGTGCCTTTAAGAAGCATTTGTTTATGAATGACATCATGACATTGCTGTTGGAGACGCTACCCATAGCAAAGCAAAATCCAAAAATGAGATCTGATTAGTCTCTTTTTGTCTCCTAGACACAAATGAGACAATTGTGATACTTAAATGATACTTTAAGCTGTCTCTTACCTCTCTAAAACTCCTCAAGACAAAGTGACATGTAATCTCACACTTGTCTAAAACTGAGCAGCAAATGAGTTCTCAGAATTGTATCTAATGAGTCTCATTTTCATCTCCAAGTATTTATGAGAAGTATTTTTTATCTCAATCAAAGCTCATCCAAGTCTCAAAATCAAGTTCTCTTTAACTTCCCTTCTTTTGCTCCTAAGACGCCTTTAGGAGCAAGAAGTCAGAAACAAACAAGCACAATTAAGATAAAATTATCCAAAAAAAAAACTCTTATTGCTCCTAGAGAACAATGAGACATAGAATTTCCTCTGGGTAGTTACTTGTCGTTAGAGCTAAGTTGAATGGTGAAACAATATGTACCCATGAAAATGTCTTTAATGGCTTAAAATCTTGACGAAGTTTGGTTGACGTTACGTGCCACAGCTGTAAAACTTTCTATGATCTCTCGCTGATTTACATTATGTTGATTTGTGTATTGGAAGTATACATGCTTTGTCAGTTTTAACCTTCCTCCAGTGACTCAATAAATGGAGTTGAACAGTTGCTTGACGTTAGTACCGGCGACATCGGTTCCATCAGAACGGGTGATTTCAGCAGCAAGCCTTATTGTAAACAAGCTGCGCACGACTCACCCCTGACCCCTGATCTGATGTCTATGTATTTGCGCGTTATGAGGATCCCTTTTCATTCAAAAAGGAAAATATATTTTAAGTTACTGCTACCATTAGAAGCCTCAGCTCAGCTCAGGAAATATCTCTTAATGCTGTTTTCAACTAAAAGTGCGACATTAAGATTTTTGCAGATGTTTAAATAAAGCTTTGCGGGGAAAATCATGCGTAAATTCATGCTGTGTATTTCATATTTTTGTTAACAATTAATCGATTATTGTTTATTAACGTGAGTGACTAATCGATCATGGAAATTCTTGAAAATATGCAACCGTAGTGGTTTTTCCTCAGTCAAAACACCAGAGAAGGCGAATTAATGAGGGCACTTTATTTAGATTAGAGGATCATTATTCGCCTCATAATTCTTTATGCAGGAAAAACCCTGTACAATATGGACATGATACAGTAAATAATATACACACTGTAAGCTGTACGCTTACTTTTTTAGGTGGTAGCACCAGTGCTAGCAAACTAAAGATTTCAGTAGCACAGAGAAATATTTAGTAGCACACACAGGTGGGCAGTTAACACGTTTTATCAGTAAAAAAAAACAACCTAATTAACTTTTTTTTGCACCTTCAGCTCTATCTCTCTATTGACTTTTTTGTAGGCATTTTAATATAGGCTACTGTAAAGATGTGCAGAGCCAATATGAAAAATAAAGAAATCCCAATAGTCTTTTTTGGGAGGGGGGTGGGGGGCTGGCGTTATTGGCTATTACATGTAAACCTAAAACAATAAGAACTATGAAAGAAATAAGAAACTATGAGCTAGGTAACTGCAAGGACATTTCAACATAAAAAAGCTAGCTACATGATTATCAACTTATTCATTCAAGTTTTTATTTATATCAACACTGTGGTGGAATGTTTCTGTGAAAGCGACGCCCCTGCTGCTAACGTTTACGATGCACAACTACTCCTGCGCTCTCTGCTGTGTTGTAGGCTAATCTTAACTACAAGTTACATAACGTTGGCCTGAACACTTTCAACGATGTCTATCTCAAATATATTCTTATCTTACAGCTTGTAGTCACGGCAAACGTTAGTTGGCTAACTTATGAATTTAACGACGAGTCGGCGACTGGTTAACAGGCTATTTTGGTTTAGCTAACGTGACCTTTCACGTAGATATGCGCAGCGCTCAAAAACGCTCTCCGGCCCAACAACAACCACTTTCTCGTCAATAGAAGCGGAGGAGTGCATTATGTTAACTTGTAACAACTTTTTCATCATTTTGGTTGATGTCTGAATAGTATTATGTCTTCTTGAATGCTCGTAGTGTTCTGTTTATATGAATGGATACCAGCGCAACCCACTCGCACATGTGCGAGTAAATACATATTTCTATTCGCCCCGCATAATTTTTAGTAGCATATGCTACCAATACTGTCGCACTGTACAGCCCTGTAATATAACATACATCTGTATCTTATGGGCATGACCAATAAACTAACAGATTTTTCAGCACATTAGATTGTTCTAAACTCATTTAATTCACATTGCTGTTTTCTCCACCAGGAGTATCTTAAGGGGCTGTGTGACCCTGAGCTGCAGGAGGAACAGCGTTACCCTGTGGAAATGCATTGCATCTTTGCAGGTGCTCGCGGCCTCTTCCTGGATCAGCTTCTTCGGGACACCAGTGCCGATGTTCTTGTGGCTGAACCGGGTCACCTGCGCCTGTTGGGCAGGGCTGAACCAGTTGTCATGGCCCAGAGCCGCGTGCAGCAATTTATTGCATTATTCCAAGAGAAACAAAGTTTGCCCGGCGATAGAGAACAGGGAGTTAAGAGAGCGTTTAAAGCCTTTGTGGAGGAGAGGGATGATAAATATACTATGGAACTGTTGTTGCTTCCCAGTGCACTGAAGGAAGAGCTGCTGGGGCTAGCTCACAGCCCAGCCTCACCGACACCCAGCCTGGGCCAGACCCATGTCCTGCAAACTGTGTTGGGGGAACCAGACCAGGATCGTTCCCAGAGCAGCACCCCTGTCACAGAACTATCCAACCGTATCCTAGACACCAGCTTCGAAGACAGGGCCACAACTGGTGTTCCAGCTAGAGCAGGGGCCGGTGCTGAGGTGGTGCTACTAAATGGACGCCACTCCCATAAACGGCGCTCATCTGAGAATGAGACGAGGGACACCAAGAGACAGTACTCTTTGGAGCGGAGGGATGAGTCCCTGGAGATGGAGAGACAAACAGAGAGGGAGAGGAAAGAACGGGAGAGTAGAACCGGCTGCCGTCCGAAAACCCCCTTATCCTCTGACACTCGAGCAAGGACCCTCGACGTGGACCCCATTGTCCTCGACTCTAGCGAGAGAGCATTGGACGACTGGGAGGCGGTTAGCCCAGAAACAAACCTCCGCTGCCTAGTAAACTTCTTCAGGACTATGGGTTACCAGCAGGAGCTTGTGGAGAGGGTGATCAGGGAGACTGGCCAGTCTGAAGACACTTTTCTCCTTCTGGAGAGAATTGTAGACGAAACACAGCTTTGCAACAAAGGCCAAATAGGAGGAAAAGGACCAAAGTCTTTCTCTCCATGGACTCCTCCTGAACTTCCCCCTTCTTCATCATCTACAGTGCCCTGTAGCCAGGAGACAGAGCGCTGGCTAAGCAAAGCCCAGGTAGAGCCCGGTCCATCCAAGGAGAACGTCCGCTCTCAGTGCCGAAGTAGTAATAGCCTGGGCCATCGGAGATACGGCAGCAGCAGCAGTGTCAGCAGTACGCAGGCCGTGGCACTAAAGAGGACTTGCAGTGCACCAAGGGGAGGGGCCCAAGAGGTCATCACTATTGATGACGAAATCGACCCCACCGGAACGACAGTGATTACAGGCTGCAGGCTGACTCCCACAATTGCCATGGAACACTTGGAGAGTCAGTCAGGCTCCAGATCTGATTTTCTTTCCAGAGGTGGGGGAGGAACTGGGGGCGGAGTTACAAAGGAGTACATTTCAAGAGGCGCGACTCAGACTTTGGGAGGGCCTGTTAAATTAGAGAATGTCAAGGCACTCCGCAGCAACCCCCACTGGCTGGCTGCCCCCAACTCTGCTTACCAGTCAGCTACTTCCTCTAGTTATCAGACCATTTGCCATTCCAGGACATCGCCTCAGAGCACCGAGCCCCTTCTGCCCCCTGTCACAGGCATGAACCGTTTCCAGCAGTCGCTCAAAACACCCTACACATTAACACTGCCCAATGAACTGGGCAAGCCAGAATTCCGACACATCATCATCGATGGTAGCAATGTGGCTATGGCGTGAGTATATGAGGATTCATTAGCATGTACATACCCTTACATTGATGTGTAGGCGCACACTACAAACTTCATTGTACATAGTTTTATGTTTTCTGTGCTCGTTTATGTTTTGATTGTTCTGTGCTGGCTACCAAAATGTCTTTCTCGGTCTAGGTCAAGCTGCTACAGTTTTTTTGTGCTCGTTGCCATGGTATCGATTATTTCTGGCTACTGCGCTGTATGTTGGTTAGCGCTAGCTAGGCATGGACGATACACCAAAAATACCATTTACACACGGTGTTTGTTCATGCTCACGGTGTGCATTCAAATACCGGCATATTTTTTGTTATGTTTTTTAGTGATTTCTCTAATAGCGATAAACACGTCATTCAATGTTTGCGTTTCAATTTCTGTCCAAATTATAAGCCTGCTTTTCATTGTCTGTCATTCAACAGCATTGATTGAACATTCTCGTTGCTCAGAATATTTAACTAATTAAATAGCTCTCTTCAAATGCATCCAGATCTTTTTCAATTGCTGCTCAATGTGAAGGCTGGTAACCGTTGCCTGAGTGACCAGCGCATTCATTTCAATCAACGCGTAATTTGCCTTTTCACAACTTTGCAATAACAATCCGCCAAAGTGACACCGCACTCTCATTCAGTACAACGGTATAATTAGCGATCTCCGTCAAAACGGCTATGTAACATGCACGAACATAAACACAGTCCCAAACATCGACTGCGTGAAAAAGATCCATTCATAATACGCCACTCGGGATTCAACAGGTTTAGCTACCTACTCACGGTGTTGCAATGGCTTGCGAAGTGTAGTCATCATAAACCCATCTCATTTTGTAGCGATTCCGTTTCAATATATCCCGCATTTTGTTTTGATATCCACAACATACGGTGATTGATCCGATCAAATCCAAAGTTTATTACAACTTACAAAACAATTTCCGATGCAATTCAATAACAGTACTTAAGGGGTTAATTAAACACACTTTACATTTCCAGCAATTTGTTTCCCCATGCTAAACCATACAATCGGCTGATACTCGTATGCAGTGGATTTTCAATACATTTTTACTAAAGTCAAAACCAATTTTTTTTTATAGGTTTATAGGACTAAAGACAAGTTTGTTGTAAAATGTACAATACATTTAGATAATATGTTCATAGCTATTTCAAAATAAAGCCAAGTTTAGCCAGAAGGGCAAGGTCCCCTTGTTTATGTAACGGGGAAATAGGTTATCTTGTTATATCGCTATATATCTTGTTATATCGCTGTTCCGACAACTTTATTTTTATTTGGCTATATTGCGTCTGTTTGGTGTTAATTTGCATTTACTGAAAAATATGAATAATATTAGAACAATGCTATAACGTTATAGGTCACAGACAAAATAGTGTCACTTTGGCAAATGTCAATACAAATGAGACTTCTTCCAGTGCCTCGCTGCCAGTCTCTGGGAGAGACTTCTTCCAGTGCCTCGCTGCCATTCCCCGGGAGATTTTTCCGTTTTTGTACACGGTCATAATCCTCATACCGACTCCAGCTCTATGGAGTGTACGGCCTATTGTGGTCCAATGCGCAGATACACCAGTCTCTGCTGTGGAACTCTGCAGCTCCTTTAGGGTTACCTTTGGTCTCTGCTGCCTCTCTGATTAATGCCCTCCTTGCCCGGTCTGTGAGTTTTGGTGTGCGGCCCTCTCTTGGCAGGTTTGTTGTGGGACCATGTTCTTTCCATTTGAAGATGATGGATTTGATGGTGCTCCGGGGGATCATCAAAGATTTGGATATTTTTTTATAACCCAACCCTGACTAGTACTTCTCAACAACTTTGTCCCTGACTTGTTTGGAGAGCTCCTTGGTCTTCATGGTGTGATGCCTCTTGCTTAGTGGTGTTGCAGCCTCTGGGACCTTTCAGAAAAGGTGTGTTTATACTGACAGATCATGTGACACTTAGATTACACACAGGTGGACTTCATTTCACTAATTATGTTACTTCTGAAGGTAATTGGTTGCACCAGAACCTTTGAGGGGCTTCATAGCAAAGGGGGTGAATACAAATGCACATGCCAATTTCCAGATTTTTATTTTTAAAAATAATTTTTTATATTTTTTTTTTTCTCATTTCACTTCACCAACTTAGACTATTCTGTGCAGATCCATCACATAAAATTCAGATTAAAAAAACAGTTAAATTACAGGTTGTAATGTAACAAAATAAGTAACAAGCCAAGGGGGGTGAATACTTTTGCAAGGCACTGTATATATGTCTCTCAATTGCCTTTGTTGACTCTGTTCGAGGGCTCTGCTGAGAGCTTGACAGTGATATTAGTTGTACATCTGTGTTAGGGGCCGTGTCCACTGAACGCGCTAAAATGCGAGGCGCTGCGCCTTTTCATTGAAATTTGCGCTTTCAACGCGCTTCACCATCACGACGCCTTTTTTGTTGCTATGCAACCGTCATAGCGTCTATGGTGGTTAGTCTCGCAGCATGCTAGCTACTAACGTTACAGATTTTAGTCTTTTTCATAACGTGAATGGGGTGGTTAGTTATTATAATGAACAATTATAGAAACCAAATCCTAGTCATAGTTAGTTTAACAACTGTAGCCTACTAATTCTCTGGCCGACCTAACGGTAGTACACCAACAGCGTAGTCACTACACTGTGTCACTAGTAGACCAGGGTCACAACTTTAGGCCTAATAAAGAGCAACATTCTTTGAATGTACATAACTTATCGTTTATTTGAACATCTTATAAATATATAAAACAATTCAATTTAAAAGCACCCTTTTAATGTACGATCCTACACCTTTTGTAAATCAGATCGCTGAATTACCTTGAGCGCTCCGCCCAAAATGGAAAAGCGCAGCTAAAACAGACGCGAGGCGCGCCGCTTTTCCAAAGTTTTCACATTAGTAATGGACGGGGAAGAGGCGCAGGAAGTTGAAAAAACACGTTCAGTGGACACGGCCCCTTACGCAGACATTTCTTCATCTAGGCTAAGCAATGACACGAAGAAGAAACTACAAAATGACTTATCTAAGAAAACGTTCCTGTTTCTAGGCCACCATTACCTACATTTTAAATGCCCCGCATCGTACATAGGGAATTAAGTAACCATTTGTTTACCAAAATAATAGTACTGTTCCCATCTTTAACATTTATTTGGAAAAAATGTATTAAGCTAAAACTTATGTTTATGTTTTCATGCATTAAATGGATTGTATCCACATCAACTGGCCAACAGTCCTCTATGCTTTTAGTGGGAGATTCGGTCTCTGAACATTTTTTTATTCATTTATATAGGGTTAACTGACTGAGATCAGGGGGGTATTCCATCAACCGCATTAATGAAATCGGCGCTTAATAGAATAAGCCTGGCTTGAACAAACGTCAACTTTGACTTAAGCCTCAAGCCGTTCCATGAACACAATTCAGCCATCGCCAGTCAACGTTAACTCAAGCCAGGCTTGTACAATCTGGCATTGTGTGCGCGCACGGAGAACAGAAGCAGCTCGGAACAATCGATTGTCAAAAAGCAGATAAAATGTCGCAAAAACAAGAAAGAGCGGTGATCTTCTCGCGAGAAAAACACGTCAAAGTAATTCGCCACTGACTCATTACCAACAATGGCAAAACTGCCGTGATTTTCAGGGCGAGGGAAATTGCGTGGCCAAAAATTGCAGACAGATTAAATGTGTAATTTAGTAGCCTACATTTTTATGTAAATTAACATTGACATCGTTATGATGAAACTGCGGCTATATCATCAGCAGGCTCAATAATAGGAAATCTGATTCATGCTTAATATAGGCCTCTGTGTGAAGAGCTCACCAGGCAAAGAGCGCGTTTCACTGATGGCAAGTGCTTATTGCAGGGGCCGGGGTTCGATCCCGGCATTAAGCGCGACTGCTGGATGTCGTCTCTTTATTGCGGCAACGGAAACGCTTATTGCGCCAACAGAAAAGGGTAAAAGCTCTGTAATTCATTTGTTTTTTAATATGGTGACAAAGAAATGTCATTTTCAATGTCACATTGTGTTTTAGATAGATTTCTGTCACAAATAATGCAATTACAATAAGGAAATGGAATGCTAAAGTGAACACATGTCATTTCAGCATTTTATTTTTTAGGCCTATGTTTAATGTGGCAAGGTTGCGAACACAGGAATTGTAAATCTAAAAGTGAAATGGACGTAAACACTTATATTCATGCTTGGTCACATACATTGTGAGAAAAATGTCTGAACCTATGTATGAACCTACGTATATGAACACGGACATAAGGTAAGTGACAAAAGTGAAGCGAGCGAGAAAAGACACTTGACGGAACTGTCTTTTGGGATTTTGTTTCCACCTGTTGGATATTCTTTGTAACACAGCTAAACTAAGCTTGACAGTAAGCCTACTATGAGCAGGCCAGTTCAGTGGTATAAATTACCTCGTATTAGCCACAGTAATGAAACGGATCTCTCACTAAAATTAGCCAGACTTATCTTGATAAGCCAGGCTTTCGACTTATCTAGCTTGATGGAATTACCCCCCAGGTCTGTTTTCCAGCAGTGCCCTGTTTAAAGGCAGAATATATAAATTACAACAACAAAAAAGTAAATGAAAATGTTTACAATGCAATATTTACAATACAGTACAATATTTAAGTTTCAACCAAAACAAGAACACTCTTTAACTCTCAAATCCTCCAATAAAAGTCTAAATTGTTCAACAGAAACAAACTGCTCTAATTTCAATTCCTGTTTGATCTTGTTCCATTTATCCGAGGCAAAAAAACTGAAAGCTGATTTAACAAGTTCTGTTTTCACTTTGGGGCTTTCAAGGGTGATATAGTCCTGTGAGCGTGTCCCATGACTACTGGATTTGGGATTTTATAATGAAGTAAAAAGATAACTTGCCCAGCAATGCCTTGTTAACAAAAAATAGACAAAGTTTTTCTCTCCTATCACTAAGATAAGACCATCCTACTTTTGTATACAGTATACAATGATGAGTTCTAAAACTATCCCCAGTTACAAAACGCGAAGCACTGTGGTAAACTGCATCAAGGGACTTTAAAATAGTTTGGGCTGCATGCATATACACAATATCACCATAATCCATGACTGACAAGAGAGTAGATTTTACAATTGTCTTTCTGTTTTCAAGTGAAAAGCATGATCTTACTCTATATAGAGCTCCAAGTCTGATCCTCACATTCTTTGTGAGTTCAAGCACATGTCTTAAATTATAACTTTTCATCTAGTGAATTTCCCAATATTTGTAAACTGCAAGACGCTCAATTTGAGCCCCATTAAGGGAGCAAATTATATGCCTTATAATCAAATGTTTTGGCCCTTGAGAAAAGCATGTTTTTGACTCATTAAGGATTAATCTTAGATTTCTAAGGGATTTCTTTACACAATTACATGCCCTTGTCAGGTTTGACATTGCCTGTTCCATGGATGGAGCACAGGAATAAAGAATGGTATCATCTGCGTCATTTACGGTCTTTTACAGAAGCACATATATCATTAATATAAAGTGTAAATAATGTAGGACCTAAAACCGAACGTTGTGGCACACCATTTTCTATGGCTACAACCTTTGATTTCAAACCCTTAGCATTTTTGCACTGTGTTCAATCAGAGAGGTAGTCCTGAAACCATTTAATGGCTGCATCATCAAATCCCAGCAAGGCTTATCTATCCAGAAGTAATCTGTTATTAACTGTATCAAATGCCTTTGACAAATCAATAAACAAAGCAGCACAATGTTTCTTGTCATTAAGAGCAGTAACCATGTAATTTACTACAAGAGTAGCTGCTGTAATAGTACCATGACCAGCTCTGAACCCCGACTGAAAACGGCTTCAAATTTTATTAGTTTACAAGAAAGCACAAAGTTGTTAATTTACAAGATGTTCTAACATCTTTGCTAGGACATGGGAGTTTGGAGATAGGTCTGTAATTATTTGAGTCACTTGCATCCCCGCTTTATGTAAAGGAGTAACCAATGCTGATTTCCATATTTTAGGTATTAAACCAGAAGTGATTGTTAAATTAAAAGTATGTGTCAGGGGCTCGGCTATGAAGGGGGCAGAAAGCTTTAGCAGATACGGGTCTGATTGATCTGCGCCTATAGAGCCTCTCATACACTTGGAGTTAGGGCATAGGACATGTAGAACTTCCAAGCAATCAAATTGTCTAATGAGAAGGAAACATCATTTCCATGGGAATTAAATGGGAATATCTCTTTTTCTACACTGTTGTAAATGGCATCTCCTGTGCCCCAATAGCTTTACTGCATTCTTCAAAAAGTGAGCCAGATTTTATAAAATGATGGTTAAAAGCATCACACATCTCCTTTTTATCAGTTAGCATTATTTGCTGGGGGAGACCGGATGAAACACTGCCTTTAAGTGATTTGACCACTTTCCAGAATTTTGCTGAATTGTTTCCACATTCAGATAAATTGTTCAAACAATATGTAGATTTAGCATTTTTCACCATGCACGCACATGTCTAAATGTTTGCCAGTCCACATCACAAGCCAGTAGATTTAGCCAGAGCCCAAGCTCTGAGGCTCCTAGCATTAAAATGAACAAGTCCGAGTCCTTTACGATGTTTGAAGTCACTGTGATCCGTGTCCACTTCAGTCAACAATGGTGTAGCAGATTTCCTCGCAGGAGCTTGTCCATGATCAGGCGAACACTCGGTAGCATCTCCTAAACAATGCGCAACAGGCTCCACTTCAGACGGCTGCAGAAGTAAAAGATTGCGCCGACTTGGCTCTTCCACGTCCATATCCACTCAGCATCCAACGGAGGAGCCACGATCCTCCGGGTCAAGATGGTTCACAGGCTGCAGATCGACGAGGCCAGGCTGCAGGCGGCTCCACTCTCCAGAATCACGCTGACGCTGGATGAGTTTTCTTGTCTTTCCACCTCTGCTTCCTGACCTCCGTTTACCGTCACAATTTCTCCGAAAAAGCCCAAAACGCATCAGGGACTCTTTCAAATATCCATCTATCTTATAAGTAAATTTGTTTAAAGATCTTAACATACTCAGGTATTTGCAAGATTGTTTATTTGATATTACAGATTTGCTACAACCTAAGGGTAGAAGTGAATAATTAAAATAACAACTCGCCTGTAACATCGTGATCGCTGATTGGATTCAATCGATTTCGTAAATATTTACCATTATACAATCATGAAAAAAATTATCTTCATAAACAGCATAACATTAGCTATCTAAAAATACAAAAATTATTTTCAAAAAACAATCTTAAATCTTTGAAAAAACTGAAAGCTATGAGTACCACTTCGCTTAGTCAGCCTGCAAGGGAACCTAGCAACCATGGAACATGAGCATGACTTATAGAAACAAAATGGTTTTGTGGCATTCATTTAAAATATCTGAATTAATCAACTTTCACTGTTTAAATGCAATTCCAATTTATGCCTACATTCCACAATTTTGCCCATGTTATTATTAGACGGACTACATTTTATGTTCAGCTAAGAACAGGTCTAACTGTGGACATTAATTCTAAGATGCCAAGGGAATTGTCATTGTGAGGTGAACCAAGAAGCTCCATTGTTCTCCTGAAATGCAAGTCCTTCTCCCCTAAAGAAATGGTATCACTGCCACAACTCTTCTCAAATGTTTGGAGTAGTACATCTCTCCATTTATGTGTTCAACCAAGTTGGAGTAAATAGTGTGTGCTCTTTGATTGCTGGTGTGTGCCAACCATTCTAAAGGGCACATCCAAAACAGTTGTTTGTCCCTTCTTGTCTTGTTTCTTTTGTAGAATCTCCTTACTAAGAATAAGTTGACGGTTCTTTCTGTAGCTACTAGTCCACTAACATATATGTAGGACAGGAATGAGTTCAAAACCCTAAAATTAGTTAGCATTCTTGCTCTATTGGTTCCCTCAAATGGGTTTTTTGTTAGATGCCTGAAATAGGGTCTGGGGTTGGAAAAAGCTTAATAGATTTTCACGTTTTGGTCTACGATGTGAAATACTTAAGTAAATACCCCACTGGTGAATTTTGAAGCTTTTACATTTCTTTAAAAAAGTAACTAACTAACAAGTGGCTTAATTCAACTACAGATGTTGTTGAGGGAAAATGCGCAAGATTAAATTACAAGTTGTAATCTTAGTGTTGGTGACGTTGAAGTCCCGGGACCTGTAGTTTGTTTATAGCCTAATGTTAGCGTTTTACTTCAAGCGATTGCATTTAAACTTCAAAAATCATAAGTGGTGTTGATTATTTTAAGATTATCTTGCTGAACAAAACTAAACCTTTGTTTGCCACTGAGCTTTATTTTATGCAATAATGATAATTGCAATGGGCAGCACGGTGGCTCACAGCAAGAGGATCCTGGGTTCAATCCCAACCTGACCCAAGGGCCTTTCTGTGTGGAGTTTGCGTGTTCTCCCCGTGTTCGCGTGGGTTTCCACTGGGTACTCCGGTTTCCTCCCACAGTCCAAAAACATGCAGGTTAATTGGTGACTCTAAATTGCCCGTAGGTGTGAATGTGAATGCGAGTGTGCGGTATAGCTAATGGGTGGATGGATGGATAATTGCAATGGAAAAATCCCATTGCCGTTTTGTCGAGGGAACCCATTGTAGTGCTAACTTCCAGGGTGACCCACTATTTGTCTTGCTTTATGCACGACTGCAACAGGTTGTCAGTTATGTTTTCTTTTTCTAGAAGCAATTTCCCCCTCACACATCCATCTCCAAACCCACTTGTTTTCCATATCTTACCCCTACTTTGCTCAAAGGGCCTTTGAGTTATTAGAAAGGCGCTTTATAAATCCCATGTAAATTATAAATCCCATGTAAATTATTATACATGCACATTTTATTTTTATTGTTTTTACTCCCTCACTTACTTTCTCAAACACCGTGTTGCCGTCTCTCTATCTCAACCTGTAACTTATTTTTCTCTCCCAAGTCACGGTCTCCACCGGTTCTTCTCATGCCGAGGGATCGCCATTGCAGTGGAGTCTTTCTGGAGGCGCGGCCACAGGGAGATCACAGTGTTTGTGCCCCAGTGGCGACAGAAGAGGGACCGCTTCACCACAGGTCAGACATCTTAGCCTATTACAGCAGAGAAACCAGGGATGACCAGCCAATGGATGCTGCACTGGGGAGGGCAGGGGTGATGTGCTCGAGTAAAATGTAGAGGACTTGAGGACATCTACAGGCTAAAGCGCGTCAATATTTTATTTACTTTCCAATAATCCACGAGGATGTTTGTTTGCATTCAGCTTGAGATCAACATGCCCAATTCCACACCTACTTACCCCAGTCGCGCTCCTGCGTCAGTTGTACATCATCAGTTAACAAGAAGATCGCCTTTTCGGATCGGATAATTCAGGTATGTCGAGGTCCCATTGCTTCCCATGTTGCTTGTTATTTCACAGTTTTTATGTAGCTAAATTAGCAAGCTTGTCTGAGGAGAATTCCTGTCAGTGCTGGCTTTTGGCATTTTGTGACGCCTTGCTAATGTTTAGATTGCCTTAGTCACAAGTGTATCATTTTAACTTTTTCTTGGTAGAGTGGGTATTCTATGCGTATGTGTAGTGGCGCACACTGAAACAAAGCTACTACGCGTTGTCAGAGAAATTAAATTTATTTTTGAAAATTTGGTAAATTATCAGTCTTTAATATAATAGTCAAAACCACCTTGGTTTTTCCAAGGCAAATATCAAACGCTAAACCGTTAACTTTTTTTTATTATTATTGGTCACTTGGGAGAGAGAATTCTTTCGATACTGATAACTTTTTTTTAATTTTATTTTAGCACTATAAATAATCTGTCCTGCTTTTATCTTTCAGGCCAAATGAAGGGAATTGACTTACTTACATTCTAAAGATAATTTCCATATTCTTGATTTCCAGTATACAAGAACACATCGCCAAGCTAGCCCTGGACAGCCCTGAAGTCAAATCTGTTGATGAGGGGGTCCAGAATCGTTTTAAATTGAGCTAGTTGCAGGAGACTGTCCAAGTTGAAGAAAACATCTTTTCACTCCATTGCTTCAGCAATATCAGGGAGCCAGACAAGGCTGTTTGCAACATATGCAACCACCAAATTAACTATGGCACTAGTGGGACGATTGCACTCCGAAAACATATGGAGCATCCAAAACATGTAAAAGTGTGGAAGATCTGACAACAGAAATTGCACTTTGTGATAGTACCAGCAGATAATGACAGTTGCTGCTCCACTTAACATCCCAGATCAATTCCTCCTTTATTCAACCATGTTGCGCAGGATCAAGTGTTCTCTAATTTTGTATTATCTTTTTCAGTCTTTGTTTTTATGTTTCTAACAGATGGTCATTAACATAATGACATAACTAGAAATGGACTGCATTTAAACAGATATATCAATTGGAATTAATTACCAGGCATAGTAGGAAAGCCTAACCCTAACCCTAAGATTGCGTCCAATGGGGAAAATACTCAAAGCAAAATACTCTTCTGAGCAAATTGCTTGATTAGGCTGAAGGTCAAATAATGGTTTCGACTAATAATGATAATCTGTGATGATGATGATGATGATAAACTTAACACTTCTGGAAATTATTTTGTCGGATGGTTGTACAACGCCTTGCAGCTCTGGAGCTCATATCTGTAACAGCGGAATCTCTTTTCAATGCACTGGATTGGCTTTTAAAAGGATGACCCTCCCATGGCATATTCACACGGACTCGGAGCCCCTCAGCACAGTACATAAAAATGGCCTGGAGTAGAAGATCAGAGACAGTCGTGCCCCTCAGCTCATCGATGTTGATGGGGACTCATGTCACCACCTCCATAATGCCAATAAGAGATTCTGTTGTCCTTTGAGTGTTTGGTTGAGGCTTTGCTGTCAAACCTGCACGCAGAACACAAATGGTGAGCTGACATGAAAGACTGTCTCTGAGAAATGTGCTGGATATTTGGAATCCATTTCCCACAGCCAGAGTGCTATATCCCGCATTGGTGGCCCAGTCTGGGATGTCAGTCTGGACACATTGCACACGTAGGACGCATTGGCAAAGAGCAATGAAGATAAGAGTACATAGTCAGTGCCATTCTACAAAAGCGGGGCTTACAGGAAACCGGTAGGACCCAGATCAAATTGTTTGGGAACAGGTCCAAGAACTTAACAAAAGAGGGGAAGATCGGGTATCACATCTGTTCTGCCTGCTCAGCACATCCCTTTGTAAAGTTTAGCAGACAGCTAACACATTCAATAAAATCCAAAACGAGTGTTTGCTTTTTATGATATGTACTGAATATTGATTTTTGTAAAACTGCAATACAAGATGAGGTAATCTGAATTAAAGAATGCCTTTTAAATAAATCACTTACATAAAATGGATAGTTACATACAATAATATATATTCTTACTATAAAATAATGTATTGCATTATGCTTAAGTATGCATAGTTATTTTTCAATTAAGCTAACAAAAAGAAAGGTAGCATTTACTTGCCAAAATGAAAACAGGTTGTATGTAATTACAAACTGACATCCAATTATGCGTTTACATTTCTGATTCATACTACCGAATGTACAAAAGAAACATTTCCATACAAATAGCTAGCCTGGCATTATGTAACCGAGACTAAAGTAACAAAGCATTAGCCAACATTTTCAACACAATGCTATCCTAAGGGAAAATGGCTACGAAATTAGACAAGCATGCCAGCAAGATTTTCAGAACCGAACAGAGAAAAGGTGCTCTTAAAGTGGAAGGCAAACATCATATTTTGCTTGTAAAATAACGTTATACACTTACAGACTTATGTTTTCCCAGGTCCAACTGATAGGGATAGTGGAGCTCAAATCACAGGTCTAATATTCAACAGGCTTAACAAAAAGTGATTGCGTCATATGCACACATGCACATTTGCATATATATATAGCAAATATAGCAAAATAAAAGGCGAGAAAGCTTTAGGTGATTTAATAGAGGAACTGAGGTGGCCTGCCTGAGATCGTCAGGCAGGGAGTTCCAAAGCTTAAGGGCTCAAACAGCAACTAATATTGGAACTATTAAAAGGGCCCTGCTGGAGGATCTCATGCAGCGATCGAGTTTGTAAGGTAAAAGCAGATCGCAGATATACGCAGGCACCAAACCGTTTGAACACAAGCAGTAAAATCTTAAAATCAATTCTAAAACTCACAGGTAACCAATGAAGGGCTGCAAGGATAGGCTTAATATGGTCTCTTCTAGTACAAGTTAAAAACCTGGCGGCAGCGTTTTTAATCAATTGCGATCTTTAGATGTTTTGCTTGCTGGTTCCAGAATAAAGCGCATAGCAATAGTCAAGTCTGGAGGAGACAAAAGCATGGATGACCTTTTCTAAATCTGCAGATGAAATGAATGATCTGATTTTGCTTAGCTGTCTAAGTTGGCAAAAGCATGATCGTATCACATTGGCCACTTGAGTGTCAAAGCACAACTCGGAATCAAAGATAACACCAAGGTTGCGGGCCTCCTTACGGACGTTATCTGATAAGGTGCCTAGATTGGATGAGAGATGATTAATGATGCTGGTGTTATTACTGTATGTGGTAATGATGATAACTTCAGATTTTGAGTCATTATGTTGTAAGACATTTTTTGACATCTAATCTTTGATTTCAGCAATGCATAACAAATTTAGGGAAACATCGGTGCTGCCAAGCTTTAAGGGGATAAACAATTGGGTGTCATCCGCATAACAATGAAAGTCAACACTGTCTACATATAATTTGTCCCAGTGGTAGTATAAAGATAGTAAATAAGAGGGGGCCCAGAATAGACCCCTGGAGGACCCCACAAGAGAGGAGCATAGGAGGAGGAGGCATCTCCAGCGCTACAGAGAAAGACCTGTTTTGACAAATTCGAGACAAACCAATCCAGAGCCACATCATTGATACCAACATAATTTTCAGACGGTTGATTAAGACATTGTTTCTTAACCTTTTTGAGTCGCGACCCCCCCCAGAACAATCAGGTTTGACTCACACGCCAGTGTTTCTGTTAGGAAAATTTGCTGTCTGACACCGGGACCGGCTACCTTAAAATGTACCACATTTGATAAATTAAACGGCCGTCATTAACTGCGTTGTGCGTTCAGTGCTGCCGGTGTTGGCGTGTCGCTAAATGGGTAATTCATTAGGGACTTTAACCCTGAATGTTTCTAGCCACCAATATGTTTTTAAAATAAACATTTCTTTAAAAACACTTCATGTGCGTGCGTGTGAGTGAAAGAGAGACAGAAGGAAGAAAAGACGGTGCCTTTTTGTTAGCGCTGAGTCACAAAAGTCTAGATATGGACCTACTTTTTATTTGAAATATTTGAAAGGTTGGTTTTGGACACAATATGCCCCTATTTTAATTTGAAATCACTTGCATCCGCCTTTATATGCTCGAAGTGAGCCGCCCGCTGCCTTTTGAAAATCAAAGCTGTTCAAGTCATTGGAGCTGCTTGCGATGCGCATCAGCCTCATTACTTTGCGCTCCAGAAGCTGTGATCTGGTTGCAGTCTTGTTTAAATAGAGAATCCCCTTTCAGCAGGCACACTGGAAACAAGAATAAATAAAGACATCTTTGATATTTTAAAATATATGATTTTGTAACTTTTTTTGATGTCCGGTGACTATTTTATTTATCGGCTTTTGAAAAGCCGGCTATTGTCGGCTAACAACCTCTTTCACACACTCAATAAAATCGAGTAGAATGTTAATGTTTTTTGTTTTTTTGTGTGTTTTTTATTTCACACCACTATCTGGCCACCCCCAGAAATGATCTTGCGATCCCCAGGTTCAGAACCACTGGTTTAAAACATCATTGTCCACTTTGTCAAAAGCTGAACTGAGGTCAAGGAGGATTAAAATTGACTACTGGCCTGTCAGCAGTAAATCATTGGTGACTTTGATCAGAGCAGTCTCAGTACTGTGTAAGGTGTGGAAGCCAGATTGGGATTTTTCAAAGATTTGAATGTTATTCATAAACGAAATTAGTTAAGTGGCGACAACTTTATCTAAAATCTTCGATAAAAATGGATTTTGGAGATGTCTAAAATTGCTTCAAATAGAGGGATCAAAAGAGGGCTTATTTAAAAGGGTGTACACAATACCATGTTTTAAAACAGAGGGGAAAATATCAGTAGAGAGGGAGCAGTTTGTAATGGCTAAAACATTGGAACCAACCATCTGCAATACAGCTTTTAAATACAAAGTGGGAATGCAGTCAGAGGGGCAGGTGGATGATTTTGAGAGTTCCAGGGTTGAGAGAGATTTCACTGAAGTGAGTTAATGATGAGACTGGGCAAGTGTTAAAACCAGGCTCTATACAGTCATTGTTAAAATGTTGACTAATGTCTTCTATTTTATTACAGAAATAGTTAAAAAATTCTCCACATTTTTCAGGTGATGACTCAAATGCCTGGGTAAGCGGGGGGCCAATGGCTGTTTTAATAGTTTTAAAAAGGATTCTGGGATTATGACCCTGATTGGAAATCACCTCAGAAGAGTATGTGATCCTTGTTTCTTTTGACTTTACACTGGTAATTGAACATGAGGTTTTTTTTAAAGTAGCAATGGAGTCACTAAGTTTATCCTTTTTCCATATCCTCTCTGCCTTCCTGCATTCTCTTTGAAGCCCTTAAGTCTTCATTCAACCAGAAGGTAGAGAGGAATGCTTTTTCTTTTTATATTTCACTATATTTCTTTTTATATTTCACCAAAAATCTAAGATATTTGTGGAAGTACTATGAAAATTACTGACAAGCTTGTCTACAGAGATGCCATGTGGAGCACCAGAATTTAAAACTGTTAGCGGCAATGAAGGCTTGGCAGAAGCGAGGAACAGAGAGTGATGTTAGGGGGCCGTTGGCAAATCAGTGAGGTTGGATTTGGATCGGCAGAGAGGAGAGGAGTCTGGAAAAGCACTGCTTTGTGATCTGAGACCACAAAATCAATTAAGTTCGCATTTTCAACACAAAAACCAAGAGAGAGCAGAAGGTCAAATGTGTGCTCTTTGTCATGACTGGGGAGCTTTACATGTTGTGTCAGATTAAACAAATCTAAAAGTTTACTAAAATTAAAGGCAAGCGAGGAGGAGGAAGGACAACAAACATGGATATTAAAATCACTAATAATAAAAACTTTCATGCTGTCATAATGAAATCTTGAATAAAAACAGACTTTTAGGGGTCTATAGATTCAAATATAAAGAATGGGCAGCTCATTCGTCAACATAAAACTAAGACTCTCGAACGTGGAAAAACTCCCAAACGAGACTAATCCTGGGGGATGACTCAATAAGAGAGGGGCACATTCATCAGGATTTATCCAGTACTGTGATCACCAAAAAGTCTGTATTGTTGGTTGTGATAAAATCCTGGCAGATAAAGGATTTATTGGCCAGGGATCTTACATTCAGTAGGCAGAAATTAGCTGAATCAATAGCAGGGATAGAAGAGGTGGTTTTAACTGTGATGAGGTTGTTTCTAATTTCACGTTGCGTAGATAGGGGTGTTGCCAACTGCCTAACAGTGATCCTAACATGAATGGATGAATTGGTGGGGGAAACAAAACCAGCAGGACCTGCATGGTCCGGAAATCGGGGTCAGATGTACCAGGGTAGAACGCAGTGCGGGGTCATGCTGGGGAAACCATCAATGAAGACAAAGCAATAAAATTAATAATTCTCTGTCAATATCTCTGTTCCTATCCTATATCCCTGAGGGGTTACACAGAGAGGATTCTTATCTCTTAAAGATCTTGTTGGTAGCAAGTAAAAATGTCCTTACAAAATGCTGGCTGCAGAAGACCTGTCCTACTGCTGGCCTTTTTTATTATATTTATTGATACATCTTCTAGAACAGATGACCAACTCCATACGACTCCTAAAATAGCAGGGAGAAAAACGGTGGGGAAAATGGAAGGCTTATGTGGCCAGAGGAACAGATCTTTCTTAACCAAATATCGTGTGATATTTTACTTTTCTGACAATCCCACAATCTTATGTTTTGTTTTCAAAAATTAGCCTACAACTTAGAATTGATAACTTACAAAAACTTGCACTGTAAAAATTGTGTTTAAGGTATATTTTTTTAAACCATAAGTTGTGATGGGAATAAGACAGACATTTTCAAAAAGTATGATTTAAATTGGTGAAATATTGAAGCAGTTAAGAATAGAAATGTACAGTTCTGTTTACAGTAATACATTTTTGATGTACTATGAGCTCAGTTTCTAATGTATCGACGTAGAACGTAGCTTGGTTTTGTTTTGAAAGTAGACCATCTGAGGATGATATACAGGGATTTTGGTGTAATTTGGTTTTACAGACTTTGAGGAGTTGTTTCAAAAGTTAAAATGTCAAAGTGCCAAATCCAACCAAAAAACTACTAAACTCCGATATTTATTAATAATTAAGTTTTCAAGATAGTTGTGAGATTTTAAGGCTGAAGCACACCACCGCTGCAGCGCTATGGCGCACCGTTAGGCGCACGTCAAGTGTTATGGATAATTTCAATCTATGACAGAAAATAACCAATTAATGAGAGGGAAAAACTATAAAAAGATCAAGTACAATTTTATTGAGGACTTCAGAGTCTGTACACAGAGAAAATACTACAGTCAGATCAGTCTAACAACGTAGGAAGTTCTGATTAGTTGACAAGGTTCTAACGAGTAAATAGGTCTAAAAGATAAACAATCATTCCATTGGACAAGATGGATCACATGTTCATAATCAGCATATCTAAAGACATGTGCGCACGAAACTAAGACATGACTTAATGTTATGACTTAACCCAAACTTCTAGCCTTCAGTGTCTGCAAAAGGCACATACTGTCTCTTTGGTGACCTGGCCCTCGCTCTGACCGTCCTCTCACCCCTGAACCACATCCCAGGCCAGAACATCCGCTAGGATGCCCAAATTTGGCCACAACATTCCTCCCTTTAAGAATACAAAAAATCTCACACTTGAACAATACAAGACAAATTTGCATGGACACCAGGTGTTGTGTCACAGGGTCTTGCAGCCACGTGAGGGGAAGTGGTTCAACTCTGCAGGTCTCTGAGGGGAAGATCATGGCGAAGGCCCCACCTTGACCGGAATACAGAAATTTCATATTAAAATCAAAATATGAAATCAATAACTTACTAATTTCAAAGTAATCAATACAAAAAAAAAAAACGGAAAAAAATGAAAAAAATAACAAACTAGTATCCACAGACCGAAGGGGCAGCAACAACCCTTTTGGGAAAAAAAATGCAAGACCCCGACCTCTAATCATAGACGATCTTGACATCATCAACTCGGCGTGGCATACTAGTTCCAGAAAATACATCAGTTATCCGATATGTCAAAACCATCAGTCAGAAATGGTTGAATTCCCATCCTGATTGCTGGATCCTCCTTGCTTTGAGGATAAGTGTTGCCTGAACTGCTGCTCCTGAAAGGCGGCCCATGAGTGCTTTGACACAGGCCACCAGACAGACACAGAAGAGGAAACCTATGATTAGCACAACAGCAAATTGCATTATCATAGGGACTTATTCAAATCGTGTGAATGACATTCAGAATCAAGAACATGTGTATGATCAAACTTCACAAACCTCCTAAAGAGGCACCTTAACAGATTTCTCAGTATGTGTATAGATATACAGTTAGGCCCAAAAATATTTGGACAGTGACACAATCTTCATGATTTGGGCTCTGCATGCCACCACATTGGATTTGAAATGAAACAACTACAACGGAATTGAAGTGCAGACTTTAAGGTTTAATTCAAGGGGTTGAACAAAAATATATGATTAAACATGTAGGAATTGTAGCTATTTTTATACAAACGCTCCTCATTTCAGGGGCTCAAAAGTAATTGGACAAATAAACATAACCCCAAGTAAAATGTTACTTTTCAATATTTTGTTGAGAATCCTTTGCAGGCAATGACTGCCTGAAGTCTGGAACCCATGGACATCACCAAACGCTGGGTTTCCTCCTTTGTGATGCTTTGCCAGGCCTTTACTGCAGCGGTCTTCAGTTGTTGCTTGTTTGTGGGTCTTTCTGCCTTAAGTTTTGTCTTGAGCAAGTGAAATGCATGCTCGATTGGGTTGAGATCTGGTGATTGACTCGGCCATTGCAGAATATTCCACTTCTTTGCTTTAAAAAAACTCCTGGGTTGCTTTTGCAGTATGTTTTGGGTCATTGTCCATCTGTACTGTGAAGCGCCGTCCAATCAACTTTGCTGCATTTGGCTGAATCTGAGCAGAAAGTATATCCCTATGCACTTCAGAATTCATCCGGCTGCTTCTGTCTTTTGTCACATCATCAATAAACACAAGTGACCCAGTGCCATTGGTAGCCATGCATGCCCATGCCATCACACTGCCTCCACCATGTTTTACAGAAGATGTGGTGTGCTTTGGATCATGAGCTGTTCCAATTCTCCTCCAAACTTTCTTCTTCCCATCATTCTGGTACAGGTTGATCTTAGTCTCATCTGTCCAAAGAATGCTGTTCCAGAACTGGGTTGGCTTCTTCAGGTGTTTTTTGGCAAAGTCAATTCTGGCCTTTCTATTTTTGAGTCTGATTAATGGTTTGCACCTTGTGGTGAATCCTTTGTATTTACTCTCATGAAGTCTTCTCTTTATGGTAGACTTAGATACTGATACACCTACTTCCTGGAGAGTGTTCTTCACTCGAGTGGATGTTGTGAAGGGGTTTTTCTTCACCATGGAAAGGATTCTGCGATCATCCACCACTGTTGTCTTCCGTGGACGTCCAGGCCTTTTTGAGTTCCCAAGCTCACCAGTGCATTCTTTTTTTCTCAGAATGTACCAAACTGTTGATTTGGCCACTCCTAACATTTCTGCTATCTCTCTGATGGATTTCTTCTTTTTTTCAGCCTCAGGATGGTCTGTTTCACCTCCATTGAGAGCTCCTTTGACCGCATGTTGTGTGTTCACAGCAACAGCTTCCAAATGCAAACGCCACACCTGGAATCAACTCCAGACCTTTTAACTGCTTAATTGATGACAGGTTAATGAGGGAAGAGCCCATGCAGCGTTGTTATTTTTTTTTGCAGCCTTCTGAGTCAATTGTCCAATTACTTTTGGTCCCTTGAAAAAGAGGCGGCTACGTATTAAAGAGCTGTAATTCCTAAACCTTTGCTCCAATTTGGATGTGAATACTCTCAAATTACAGCTGAGAGTCTGCACTTTAAGCCCATATTGATTATATAATTGTATCCTGAATATGTTTTCGTAAACATCTAAAATAACAAAACTTGTGTCACTGTCCAAATATTTTTGGGCCTAACTGTAGATGTAGATGAAGATATTTTACCACCAACTCGGATGTAGTGAACTTCAACACACAAAATATCCTAGGAAAAAGAGCAACACATGATTCCTTCTTGTAAAGAATGAACATGTCCTGTCCCAATTTCAGGATCACGCTGCCCTGAGATTGTCTTGCTAATTGTGCGTGTCCTGGCTTTCGCTTGTTGGCATCTGGAACAGTCTCTCAGTGTCCTGGGTCACATCAAACTTGAGTGAAATGTCATGAAAAGGGGAGAAAAAGTTTGTGTGTGTGCATGTGTATGAGGTCTGGCAGAGGTTAGAAACCTCGTTGTGATTGCCGCCCGTTGGCAGTAATCTTCAAGATCTTTTCAGCCAGTCGATCTTTCTCAGCTCTCTTGGAGTGAACCCTATGGATCTCTTTATTTATTGTCCCGGGAAAAGCGTCACCAATCGGTAGCGGTAGTATCTCATGGCCTCAAGACGCCAGCTGCAGGAGAGAACTCTCTCCTGGAATCAGAGAACAGAGAATGAAAAACACAAGACACTTTCATAGATAATACTACCCATCTCAGTCCTCCATGGTGGGGCTGGATGTTCCTTCTGTCTCTGGTGTTTGACCTTCTGGATACCAGGCTGGCTCGCAGTGGGACAGGTGAACCCAGCAATTGGCCTCTTTGGCCTCTTTCCGCTGTGTTTGTTGTTAACAGGCCCCGTCTATCTCGGAGTGTCCCCTTTTGTGCCTGAACTGCTTCACCAGTCCCAGCATCTTTGTTGATGTTTGTGGCACTGGTATAGTCTGCTGTGTCTCACAAACCTGGAAATGGAAAGTCTTGAGAAAGTGCAATAGTTCAACATGGTCTAATCCATGGAAATTATTTCCCATGTCTCCTTCATTGTTGTGGTTTAATGTCTTCGGGTTGGACCTCCCTGTCCCCTCTGTGGAATTTCCCCCAATGTCTGCATCCACTGGGAATGTTTCTCCTAATCAGGAACAGAAAACCAAGCATACAGGAGGAACCAAACAAGCAGTGTGGCAGTAATCTTTCGTTCGACAGCTCAACAGCACATGTATACAGATGAGTTCAAACACTTATACAAATTGTTTCTGATGATGCAATGTATATATATATACATATATATATACTACCCTTTGATTCAATATGAGTTCTTAAGACACTATATTTAATCCAGATCAGAAAACAATTGTGAATTTGTCAAAATGACAAAACAGTACTCAGCCGTCGTGTTTGTCCAGAACGTTGAGAAGAACTGAGAACTTGTAAAAAGGATATTTCCAGTAGCTGGAAAATCATCAATCCTCAATGGTGTAGCAGAGGAGAATCAGAGCCATAATGGACAGCCCAAAGTCCAAGACTCAGTGGCTTATTTCAGCTCCCTCTATAATCTGATTTGTAACTTAAGTCACAATAGTACAGAACTGAACAAGTGGATGCATCAAAATAGACAATTAATATCAATATCAGCCTAAATATTAAAACTTGTGATGTATAATTACTCAGACACAATGGCTTCTGAAGAGGCTGTAAAGCTTCTGAAAACCAAAGAAAAGAAACACAAAGCTACACAACCCAGTATAGGCATTGACATGCAAATGGTTTTACACCAATATTCTTGACACTTGCAGCAATTTTATTCTCCTTCAGGGAGACTGGAATTAGCATTATTCAGTCACAATTTGTTGTACTCTTAGCCTGGTAAAAGTCTGGACTCGTCTCTATTTCAGGAAAAGGTGTGTGCACCCACCAGTTCCAATACAGAGAGGAGCCGGTGACACCTAGGCATGTGTATATCTTAGTCCAATTTTAAGCAAACCAAAGTGGTTAATTTGGATTTTCAATTAACTTATGGCAACTTGCTTCCAATAATTCTTGTAAATAGTGCTAAATAGCACACCTTCAAAAACAACAGGCAGTTCTGGAAGCCCAGGATTGATCAATTCCCAGGTGTCCAGAGGCTTAACTACCTTTGTAGACAAATCAAAACGACCCATGGCTGAATGTTCCCTAACAATGTCAAACAAAAACAGATAGTGGTGACATCTTATAGTGTTCAAACTAAACGTCAAACAACTCTGGCACTCTCAAACTAAATCAGTCTGACTCAGAAACAGTATCCAAAAATGTAAGCAAATATCATAAGTCTTAAAATGAATTTGATATGTAATGAAACCTCAAGAAGTATGACTTTCTACTAATATTCGACAATTTAACTGTCAGCTTTCCTATAATTTATCAATTATACACATACTATAGGCATTTCGGGGTGGATGGGCTCTCCCAATGATATGACTGCCCTTTCTACCCCCCCTCCCTTTGGAGCGTCAGCCCCTTGTTGCAGCAAGGAGACATCCTGTAGAGCAAATGGGTAGAGTTGATAAAGGAGAAAGTTAAATGGCAGCCAATATGTTTTTTCACAAGGGCATGATTGCCCACTGGCTTCCCAGTAGAGGTGAAAAAACCCTCTGACTCCATAAGGAATTAAAGTTACATGACCAGCATAGACATGGTGTGAATTGGTATAACGACAAGTGTTTTACCTAAAGAGAGTCCACACGCTCGAGTGAGCGCATGCAACTCAGCCTCTTCTGGCAAAAGATGTCCAGCGTCCACTCTCCGGTCTCGTTGTGAGTGATTGGTCCATAGGCTAACCCCTTCTGTGAGCGCTGCACTGAACCATCAACAAAGAACAGATTATCAGCATTCTCATAAGCAATGTCAGTGAGATCTGGTCTCGGCGACATGAGAACTCCCCTACCTTTACCCAATCATAAGGATCTCCCTCTATGAAAGAGATGGCATTAAGAGTATATGAAACAGTGCGATGCAGCACTCTAGATTAGCATGTACCATCGTCAGCAGACATTTTGATACTGGAGAATGCAATCTGTGAAGAAATGCTGTCTTGACTTGAAAAATAGTGCATGTACTGCGTGTGAAATGTAACATCAAGCGGGACATACAAACCACAGAACGCAAATATGGAATGAGACTTCGAGCCACAGCATCCAAGCCTTTTAAGTAATAACCCATCAAAAACTTGCTTTCCTCTATGTTCCTGTGTAAGAACTACACACATGTAGCTGTCTCTCTCTGAGACATAAAGAGAAAAACGTTTGTTATGGTTATGTCATCCCAGACAGGGAAAAAATGCTAGCAAAGATTCTTGGGTGTACACAAGTACTGTTCTCCATTCGGAGTCCAGCTTAACAGATCTGGTTGTGTTAGCTACATAGTCCTTAGCTACCCCTAACAGGCACATCTTTTGCTTTTTGTTGACAGATTTAGGAATTGCTGAATAGCCAACAGTATATTATTATTCAAACTGCGGCCTTGCAGGGTCACCTATGACCTAGATATGTGACTTTTCTTTCTTACCCGCTGGAGTTTTGACTTCGCCGCATTGTGTCCATTCTCTGCAAGATATTTTAACAAAGACACAGTATCTGCACACAAAGATTCCTCAGTTTTCCCACAGATTAACAGATAATCTACAAAGAGGATCAACACACTACCTTCGCTGGGAATCCAGCCTTGTAGATTCCTAGAAAGTTGTTCAGAATACACAGCAGGACTCCCAGCATAACCATAGCCATTCGTGTGAATTTGTACTTATGTCTCCCAAATGTATATGTAAACCAAAATTGTGAATTGGGGTCTACGGGGACACTGTAAAAAGCATTTGTGAGGTCAATCGCGCTGAACCATTGTGTCTCCGGTGGTACCTGAGACAAAATGGTTACTGGATTAGGAACAACAGGTGCCCTTGGAAAGACGGACTCATTTACCAGACGGAGATCATGAATGAAATGCCAACCTCCAGTTGACTTTTTCAATTGGAATATTGGTGAATTACAGGGAGAATCAGGAGCCGGGACGACTACCCCACTCTTAACTTAAGGCCTCATGGATTGGACGAATGCCTCCTTCCGCCTCCTTTTTAAGGGGAAATTGTGCTCCCTCTGGGTCTAAAACTGCCCTTTGGTTTGATAACCAAAGGTCGAGCCCCCTTTATCAATCCCACATCATACTTGTCTTTCGCCCATAGTTTGTCAGGTACTTGAGAGACAAGGGCCTGTTCCTCCATTGTTAAACAAAGTAAAGAAGAGACCAACTGTGTGGAACCTTGAAAAGATGGCAGACAGCCACTGCACACAGTGGCTATCTCTGTTTTCAACTCGAAACGAAAACATTGAGCTGAGGGAGAACAATCTTGTCCCTCTCCCTCTTTCCAATCTTTTAAATTTTGCATCTCTGTGATCCATGAAGCACTATTGTCCCAAAACACATCAGGCTGTTTAAACAGGGCTATGTGTGGCACTGAATCTCGCATGCAATACACAGCCTCTTGTGATGGAGTGAGAGAAACCTCTACCGCAACGTATTCTTTACCCACATAAGGATAGCCCAACTTCAACATTTCTTTCTTCCCTGCCTGCCATTTCTGTGAATACTTGCTCTACTTTCTCGCTAACTTGCAAAATGCTACTCTCACCCATCTTCTGGGCCACATCGCAATAGGACCAGTCAAAGGACTGTCCATTTTAGGAACCGCCTTTGTCTGTCTGTTTCCCATGGCTCTCCGTTGATTCGACCTGGGGACTTTGTCACAGGACAAGTTTAACACTCAGTTAACACACAAACACACACTGAAATTAGGTTTCCCCCAAGAATTCTAACACCCCAAGAATTCTAATACTCTGTGTTGATTGAGTATGCAGACAAATCTACAAGTCCTTTTATCCAAATTGAAACTATTTTGGGTAAGACATCTATGTAGTCACGCATCTACTTTTACCTTTAAGCTCTATTTTAGTTAAGCCTCTACCTAACTATGTTGCTCGGCGGTGAAACCCCACGACAGAGATTAATTACTTCTCTCAGTATACTCTCGCATACCACTAGTTGGCACTGGGCCACGGACTACCACAGCCCCCGGAGATTGGTTAATTCCCCAGCTACAATTTGTTGCAGTTAACCACCACAACTGGACTACTACGGACCCCGGAGATTAGTTAATTCCCCAGCTATAATTTTGTTGCAATTACCCACCACAACTGGACTACTACGGCCCCAAGAGATTAGTTAGTTCCCCAGCTACTTCTAGGCCTTGGCCTATTGGAGACAAGCTCCCGTGGGGTGAAGTATTCCCACTTGTTATCTAGATAATTTAGTACATGATTCTTTTGTTTTTGGATTTTCACCTCTGAGTTAATTTTATGGAGTATCCAGTCGTCTCCCCACAGGCTCCGCGGGCGTCTTTCTCCTTCCTGGAGTCAGCCTGCGGCTAGCCAGCCCTGTGGAGACACGCCAAGGAGATATCCATCCCATCCTCATCGCCAATTGTTATGGATAATTTCAATCTATGACAGAAAATAACCAATTAATGAGAGGGAGAAACCATGAAAAGATCAAGTACAATTTTATTGATGACTACAGAGTCTGAGTCAGAGTCTGTACACAGAGAAAATACTACAGTCAGATCAGTCTAACAACATAGTAAGTTCTGATTAGTTGACAAGGTTCTAACGAGTATATAGGTGAAGATAAACATAAGATAAGATAAACAATCATTCCATTCCAAGATGGATCACATGTTCATAATCAGCATATCTAAAGACATGTACACACGACACTAAGACACGACTTAATGTTATGACTCAACCCAAACTTCTAGCCTTCAGTGTCTCCAAAAGGCACATACTGTCTCTTTGGTGACCTGGCCCTCGCTCTGACCGTCCCCTCACCCCTGAACCACATCCCAGGCTGGAACATCCGCTAGGATGCCCAAATTTGGCCACAACACAAGTGACGCCTCCAACACATATAGGAAGCGTCACGCTGCTGCGCGTCAACTTGAAGACCACAGTGTTTACTATGTAGGCTACATGTTGTGGTTAACCCTCAGAACCCCAATCCCAGCGATGGGATCAAAAATGCATGTTGTCTTTTAAAAAATCGGCTAAATTACAACATTTATCATACCCAGAAACTTTAAGAACAGCCATTCTCGTCGGACTCTAGACTTTCACAACCCCACAAACCGATTATGTGCACAGAACGCTTCCGTCAAAAAACACCCAGAAATGGCTTGGGGTTCGTTAAGGCATACATTATGTGTCTGATGAGAAGTTGTGCCATGTTAACTTTTTTCATACTAAAATCGCTCTTACCAAAAAGAAGTAAAGTTAATTTTATTAAGTAAAGATCAAGTATATTTCCCAAGTATACTTTATGTACTAAGTATACTAATATCAATGCAGTAAATAGTGTACTGTTATAATAGGCCCATTTTTAGTTTATAAAGTATACTACAAGTTAATACTGTTAGTTTACTAGTTATATACTTCTAGCCCACTATTTAGTTTATGGATGTGCACTTTTAAGTATACTCTCATTAAACTATAAGTGTATTAGTTTTGAAACTACAAGTATACTTGTGAGTTTCATTTAAGTAAACTTAACATGATAATTGTACTACAGCCCGATCAGAATGGCTGTGGGCCAATATCATCGGTAGACATAAACCTATTGCCAATACCTCAGCATTCGTGTTCACCCATATGCGCTTGTGCGTAATTGATCACGTGCTACCCACATAGTGGGTAATGCGGGGCGGTACTAAGTTCGAACAATCGAAGGGGTACTGATTAATGAGTACGGTGTTCAAGGCCGAGGTTGTAAAATAAAAAAATGCGTGTGCGTTATATCTTTTACTACATACTTAGTATTGTATCGTTTTGAGATTGTTCTTGGAACGTAAAGCGCAATGCAAATAAATTGTATTAGTATTACATCGAAGAGCTTGTGGGGGATATATGCAAATGTATTATATTACGACTATCTTTGGCAGCTCAACAGGCGATGGTGCAGTATTTTTGTCTTGAGTGATGATTTCACGCTACGTTGTTACTTAGTTGATGAGCTGTAATGCTGGAAAATAAATAAACAACGTCCCGATCTTTTACTCTCCGTGGCAACAACCTTATCGTACGCGAACCACGTAGCTACTTTCATGCTTGTCATCTGAGTGCATGGACACATACTTTTCCGAATTAAAAAGGGACATCTAGGTAAACAACAAATGTACGTGAATATAGGTTTTCATTGCCATTACAATGTCTGTGTAACAAATATATTTTGGTTGTTGTGGATGATAATATGGTCACTATGAAATACAATTTTATTATTTTCAAAACGCTTTAGCTTAGGCCCTTACCGATAATAATATAACAGCCATGCCTGCAGTAGTGCTATAACTCATGGGGGGGACACGACAAAAATCTATTTATAATAAATCCACTGTTACTGTTCAGTTCACAGTTCATTGATGACATATCTTTGTCACAGTTTTTGAAACAATTAAGTGAATATGAACCGATATGATAGAGAATTCATTTTAATCCACAATATCAGTATTGGCTCCAAAATATTTAAAGTATACTGCTAGGTTTCTGTTGAGGTATTATTTTTTAAACTTGATATATACTTACTACCTATGTACTTTAAGTAGACTTGAAGTTCACATAATTATCATATCGACATATGTATATTTGTTTTCTTTATAAATCTTAATGTTCAAATAAATATTGTATTGGATGCCAAAATATAAGAAAATAACCCAATCAACATCCCAGTTCAAAACAAAGCACAACAAACACCCAGCACAAGCATGGTCTTTAGTGTAGGTTGATGTTAGAATTTGTGTCATGCGAGGATCTCCGAAATGTAAGCAAAATATACACCAAATATACTTTTCTGTATACTGTCAGTATAAGCCAAGTACTTAAGTATAATTTTGTTAAGTATATACTCTGATAAGTAAACTGAAAGCATACTCTTATTTTTGAGTTTAAAAGAAGTATACTAATAGCACAATTGAATAAACTTCTTTTTGGTAAGGGTATTACGTTGGTTCTTTATTTCCTTTAAAGTTAACATGCAGCAATAAAACAGGCAGACCAGGGACATTCAACGAAACAGTTGTTTATATATCTCATTCACTCGTTTACAAAAGAACCACCTCTAGTTGAAAATGAAAGTAAACATACAGGCCCACAATGCCACATCTTAAAGTAACAGGCTTAATCTTTTTGACCCCATACCTCTAAAGGTCTATTTATTATTTCCATATGTTTTTCATGTCTTGGCCGGGTGCTGCAATTGAAAGGATGTGCCATCATTAAAAGATTATTGTTTGTAATTAAAAACAATATTGCTTGTTTTAAATAATTGAATTGCCACTGTTCTTTTTTGTAATGTTAATTGTTGTTTCTTTTTTTTTTGCTTGAAGGCTACATGCCACTGTTCTTGTTTATTGTAATGTTTTTAATAAAGGAGTGTATGTTGAAGTATATGGGATTTAATTTATTGTTTAGTTTTTTACCATGGTATCGAATTGGGTATCGAGAATCATGGAATTTCACTGGTATTAGTATCAACTACTACATTTCTGGTATTGTGACATCCCTACAATGAACGCAGTGTTTTATGTCAGAACGCAGAAATTAAAGTTGGTTTGGCATGCAGTTTACCACGAGTTGTAAACAATGTTGGTTAAGCCTGTCCGAATGAAGTGATTTGAGCATATTGGTAAATGCTTGACCTGGATTGTTTCAGTCTGTTTTGCGTTAATGCTTAAAAAAAGGTTGGACACACTATATTAGGGCTGAACGATTTGGGAAAAATATCTAATTGCGATTTTTCTGACAGATATTGCGATTTGATTTGCGATATATTTTTTAAAGTCAAGCTTCAGTTCACTGTGTAATATATTTTTAACATGTGATGGAGCATTACCACCTGCGATACCATCAAATTATTACCTGTACTATATTGTAGTGCAAGGATGAGAACTGAAAAGATAAGAATTCATTTCAACAATGAATGAGTATTTTTTTAAATATTGGCATAGAACGTAGAACAATCAAACATAGAACAATTATCTCAAAAGCTGTCACTGTTAAGTAAAGTAATAAAACAAATCAAAAATAGGACCTTTCTAAACGATCTCCTGCCTGAAACACTGACTGCCTGCACACGGTGTAAGAGTGGGAGAGAGCTGCCCGCTCTAATCTGCGATTACTCTGAGCGGAATGCATGGGAAAAAATTACCGTTTAATAGATTTGTATAGGTTTTTCATGTTTTCCTTGATGGTCTGAATAGGTAGCTAGATTTATTGCTATTTGCCTTTTAGAAATAAAGACAGTAGGAGGGTCTGAAAAATAGTTAAATGTAGCGAAAGATGCTAAATTGACAACACTTTTTCCTTGGGTTTCGTGTCCTTGTTGATGGTGGGTGTATATATAACATTAGGCCACCTCTGATTGGTGAAGAAGACTTGTACATGAACAGCACGGCACTTCTGATTGGTGAGCATGACTGTCACACGAGGATGGCATACGTTTGTATAAGCATTGACCATTTAAACCCAGGTTAGAGGAGCTATCTTAAATCGCAGCCTTTGCGATGTGCTAATTGCATTGTCTCAAATTGCGATTTCGATTTGAAATCGATAAATCGTTCAGCTCTACATTGTGTGAGACACTTGGTCCTATTCATATTACTAAGTATTGTCCAATTTAGCAGGCTTGAGTTCACCATGTTATTATATG
>JAPMUY010005424.1:0-17500 GCA_026901105.3 Galaxias olidus
TAATATGTTTATGTATATTTACTGTGTACCTTTTGTAATGTGTTTTTGATATGCTAGCTAGTCAGTTGTACTTTTGCATTGAGGAAATGGGTTGTGACATGGGTTTATTAGCGTTAGTAACGTTATGTCTGTAAAGCTATACGATCACATTGTTTAATTTGACACTACGCTTTTATTGATAAATGTGGACGGAGCTGGAGTATCCAAAACCATGTATTTTCTTTGACCATCTGTGTATTTAAATCTTTGCCCGACGATTATGCAATAAACTGCATGCACCCGACGTTTTGTGTGAGAATTTTTAATGGAAGCTGACACACTTCTCTACTTTGAAGATGATCAAGACCTACCCGAGGAAGAGTGTGAGAGTATGACACTGAATGCTCTGGCTATGCTCTTTATGGAGAAAAAAAACAAATCTAAAACATCCTTGACTTTAATAATTAAGTAATTTAGAGGTTTGCCACTCAGAATGGCAGAATGGCCAAAAAAATAAGATGCCAGACACACACACAAAGTTCCCCTGACCCCATTTGTTTTTGTAGTTGACTTTAGAAAGATGTTATTGTGTAAGAATTCCTCACATGTTTAATATTGATATTTAATGAATTAGCAGAACACTGGTGTCCTGCAGTCAGCGTTTAACTGTATTTGTGAAGCTGACTGAATATGGTACAGCCCCACCTAGACTTTTTCGCCAGCCGCTTCTGGAGCCCGCCAACCTATAGTCTAAAAGAAGAGGGGGAGGGGGGATTGGTTGCCATGGGGAGTCAGATTGGCAGAGGAAAGCAAAAGCGCCACAATCTGCAATTATGATTTGGAAGCAAACTTGAGAAAAGTATTTAGCCCTAACGAATGCCGGTCCTTTCTTAACTAACTCATCACAAAGAAGAGCCGGGGTTTGGTCCTCCATCACCACCATCATTTCCCAAAGGACATTCTGCTCACTGGGCGTGCCTGCCTACTGCAGGGCTAGCCGCCACGGTCGAGGACGGAGTGTGTGTGCGTGTGTGTGTGTGTGTGTGTGTGAGAGAGAGAGAGAGAGAGAGAGTGTGTGTGTTTGCTTTATCACCTTTGGAAAAAAAAACTACTGATATAATATGGTGCAGTAACTTCACAGACGCAATTCAGAGGATTTTTTTTCCCTCCCCCTTCATTTTGCCAGAGTTAACACAATCTTTTTTTTCTTTTCAACCTCATACACACATCTGTGAAAGTCAATATCTGAGCCCCTGACCCCGGCCGCGAGATATTGCCTTGAGTTTCAGCAACATGTCCTGAAGATGTTTGGCCATTTGTGAAGATCTGAAGCAGGCAGGCAAAAGGTTCCGGAACCGGAATCCTCCACTTACAGCTGAGTTCAATCCGGATGAAGTCTTTGATGCCCAGGTTTTCCAGGAACACGCCAGAGGAAGCCGTGGTCTTAAACAGGAAGGAGATATCAGCGCTTAGCTCGCTGTGGAAGGTGGGGAAGTGCAAGTACGAGGTCTCTTGGTTGAAAAAGGCTGCGTTCCAGTAATTCTCTGGCAAAACAAAAAAAGGGTAAAACAATTATGTCATAATGCTTTAATGTTTTAATGACACATTAAAGATGTTGACAGTAGGCCAATTAGTTAACCACAAACATACAATTATCACCATTCTTTCTAAAAGGAGGTTTATTAGATACCGAAGGCCTGAAATTATGACAAATTAACAGATGAACCACATTCCCAACCTTTGGTTTTCTCCACCAGTGACTGATTATGGAACAAGCATTAGTATAGCAACGTAAAGGTAAAGATTGTTTTTGTAACCGTGGCGCTAATTGTTTCATGCTCACATAATAGGTCTGGCTACAACATCTGAGTACATAATTAACTGGGTGATTGGCAGCTGGAAGGAGAATATATTGGAGAGGCATAGTATAGCACATAGAGAGGGTTTTGTGTTTTGGACTGAATATAACCTTCAAACAAAAAAAGTATTTCCTGCGTAAAGTTTACCTTTGTACTCTTAACAATAACGATGATTCGTTCTCAGAATGCAGTTTGACTAAATGTAACTGCTCAACAATCTCAGTTCATGGTTAGAAATGAAAATCGGCAGATAAACAAACAAACAACCACACACACACACACACACACACACACACACACTTCCTTAGTGTGACTGATGTAGTAGAAAGAAAGGACGCTTACTGTCACCGTGGCATCTCAAAGGCCCCACTCTATAGGCTGCCTCTGAGCCCGGTCGCTGGACATCACCAATCACGATCGCTGTTACTGGCAGGTGCTCCTTATGGCTAAGAAGACCTGAGTCATTGGCCCTGAAAGTGACGGAGAAAGAGGTGTAGTTAAAGGGGCCCTATTATGATCATTTTCAGGTTCATACCTTTATTTAGGAGTTCTACTAGAATAGGTTTAAGCGTTTTAAACTGCCTGGATCTGCATCACCTCTATTCACCCTCTGTCTGAAACGCTCCGTTTTAGCTCCTGTCTCTTTAAGGCCCCCCCTCCCGACGATCCCAGTCTGCTCTGATTGGTCAGCTGGCCAAACAAAGGGAAACAGCGTTTTCTCGACATGGCAAAACCACCCAGCCTCTGCTCTCACTGGCTCTGGTTGAGGGCGTGCCAAACATTATTCAAATGTGTGACTTAGTGACGTAGATAAGTTACGGAAGAAAACGCTGGACTACAAACGAGGCGTTTCAGGCAGTTCAGGAGCAGTGTTTTCTGTGACAGAGTAGCTCCCTTTGGCGTGGACATTGGGCTTTGTAACTTTTCAGACCTTTTACATGCACAAAAAACTATTTAACATACTAAAGGAAAGGGAAAAACCCAAAAAGCATAATAGTTCCCCTTTAAGAAATACAAACAGGACAAAGGGGAACAAGTAAAAGCAGGATGAAAAACAGGAATAAGGAGGGCAGAATGAAAAGGGGAGATAAAGAAGGACAGAAATAAAACATATAATTATCCTTAGCATACTAACTTTATACATCTAGTGTAACTTCAAAATCACATGTCTTGTACCTCTAGATGTTAACACGGTTCATTGCTGGCTAGCCGTGCGTCTCAAAAACAGATGCAGTGCAGTAAGCTGATGGTGCATGCAGAATTTCTTTTGAATCCTAAAGTATTGAGAGTCTGGGGAGACTCTCTCCACTCAGTGGAAATTGATGAGCTGTCTACAGTGTTTGGACAGGGAGCTCAGAAGGGGAGTAAAGTCTGCACACAAGGGAATGTTTTTTTTAGTATTTTTTTTACCGATTTTACTAGTTTTGTCTGATGCTGGATTTGCTTATATATTTTCCCTCTAATAGTTCCAGTCACAATTTTAAAGACAGGAATTCTCCAGGGAGATTGCTAATTGGCATTTTCTGTTCTTCTTCAAGAAATCGATTACACCCTTGTCCAAACTAAATTTTTTGACTTCAAATCTTATAAAGGAGTCAGGATAACAGATGCTGAAACTAGTTGAAAGGAAGAATCACAGAACAAATCGCTAAATTATTTCTGCTTGCCAAAGATTGGATAGAAGTGGATGAAGAAACATTACCCATGGAAGGGATCGGATAATTAAATATGGTTACAGTGGATAACAACTATTGATTCTCTACTCAATTTATGATTCTCTACAACAGTCCGGGCTTGCTAAGTAGACTGTGGAATGACAATGGCCATTTCAATATACAGAGGATAGGATGTTATAATATCTATGATTCCATACTCCAAGATGAGCAATTCAAAAGACAATATTTTAGAATGGACTTGGGTTGAGAGCAGATATGTCATTGGGGTTTTCCAGTTGGCACCCTCCATCTCAGATGTTTCGTTAATTTTGAGCCCAGAACACCTCCAGAAGGCTCAACGGTGAGCAATGATGTCTCAGAGCCACCCCCCTCCATATCCGCTCTCGGCACGGCCAGATATTAAAAGAAAGTTGTTTATTAAGCGGAGAGATATCCCTATACCTATCCCTAATACCTATTCCTGCAGGCACTTTTTGACAACTGCAGCTATACTAGCTGGATAGTAATAGGACAATGGTCCCAAAGAGAAACATTCAAATTCCTAATTAAGATTTTGACCTCATAGTTATATTTAACCACAAGGCTTTTAATTGATAAGACCTTTAGAAACCATCAACATAACACGTGTAGGGTTAGCGTTACAAAGACACCCTGAAAATCTAATGTCACATTTTATTACACTACAGCCTGAGCTAATGGGCAGCACGGTGGTGAGCACTGGTTAGCACAAGTCGAACCTTTTTTTGTTTGTCTGGCTCAGTGGTTAGCACTGTTGCCTCACAAGAACGCCATCAATTCGAACCTCAGCTGACCCAAGGGCCCTTCTGTGTGGAGTTTGCATGTTTGTGTGGGTTTCCACCGGATGCTCCGGTTTCCTCCCACTTATAAAAAACACGGGTTAATCCTCTTATCGGTGCCCTGACTAGGCACTGCCAATAGAGCTGGAGTCTGTGTGTGTGTGTGTGTGTGTGTGTGTGTGTGTGTGTGTGTGTGTGTGTGTGTGTGTGTGTGTGCAAAAGTCTGTTGCAATATGTTGAGTGAGCAAGTTATGCGCAAACTGGCTGCCATGGTATCACCAAGACTGATTGTTGTGAGTAATAGCTGTCTGTCTGTCTGCCTGCCTGCCTGCCCGCCCGTCCGACCGCCCGCCCGACCGCCCGTCCGTCCGTCCGCCCGCCCGCCCGCCCGAACGTCCGTCCGACCGTCCGTCCGTCCGTCTGTCTGTGTCTGTTCGTCCAATCATTGGGTGTACCTAATTGGCAACCAATTAGTTTTTTCTCGGGACTCAAAGCGCTAAAAACGAAATCCAATTGATTATTATTATTATTGTTAATGTCGACATTTTATTCCACTACAAAATGAGAGCCTTCCAACTAAGACTCAACAAACATCAACAAAAATGTAGTTCTTCTTTATCCACAAAAAAAAAAAAAATCATTATAAACCCTCTGCAGCTTCTTACACATCCAAATTGCCTTTTCAATAATTTCTCCATTGTTACTGATTTTACGAAAGCGTTAGCAGTACGGCTAAACAACCTTTCCCCGCCAACAGGCCTGTCAGGATGTCATGCCCAGCAGGTGAACAGGGACATTACCATTCGTGGCGGTCAGCGTCACAGTTGCAGTAGTGGTCCGAGTCGATGCAGTCTTCCTGCAGGCCGCAGGCACACTGCTGGCTCCCTGGCACCGCACCCCCCCAGTAGGTCTGAGCCTCACCAGAACCACTCAGCCACCAGGTGAACGGGGTTCCGTCTGACACACACACGCACACACACGCACGCACACGCACACGCACACGCACACACACACACACAGAGATATAACCCAAACGTGCTATTACTATATTGTTTTGTAGCCTCACCAATTTTAATGCACTTACTGTTTATATAGTATAATTTATAAGAACAGGCAAATATAACAACTGGAAACTTTCACTGTAATATTGGCAAGAAGGATAACGCTCTCTATCGATCTCTCCTCTCAGCTTCAGCCCGGTTGAGCACCTAAACCAACGCTGAACTCGAAGGATAACTCTCTCTATCTCTCCACCTAAACCAACACTGAACTCCCTATCATTACTCGTTTCTTGACGGTTTCCCCTGAGTTTCTTTATGGCGTGTTGACATGCTGCTCCTCCCCTCTCGTCTTGTCGGACAGCGCTAATGGACAGCGTTTACAAAGCCGTGCTGAGCCGTGTTTTCCTTTTCCCTCTCGGATCAAACGAGTCCTAACGGGTGATAAAAACGGCCGTACGCAAAGAAGGAAAAAAACCCTCACACCCCAAAAGAACGAAAACGGAACACATCTGAATGCAAAGCCAATCGAAGGGTAGTTAAGTGAGAAAAAACCCTCCAAAACGGTGCAGGAGGAGGAGGGGGGGGGGGGGGGGTTTGGAGAACGGGAGCAGGGGAAGCCAGAGAAAATCCTCTGATAGCGAAATTAGATTGCAACAAAGAGCCTTAATAATCAATTTGCCGTGCCGGGGCCTCCCGGGGTTTGAGGGGAGCGGCGTTCCAGCGCGGTCTCACCGGAAGATCCCGACTGAGTTCCTTAATCACCTTGACCTTTAGAGGGAGTGAGCGGGGCGGCGAGATCAATAAGCTGCTGGTGATCATAAAAAAGGGCTTACCTGGCGTGTTTAAGAGGCGTGAGGCCCGGCAGTGGTAGGTGAGCTCCTGCTCACACTGCTCCGCCTGGCTAATGATGGCCCCGAGCTGGTCGCCGTCCGCCGGGTAGTCAAAGCGGGCTAAGTGCTGATAGGACCCGGCGGACGGCCGTAATTTGGTGAGCTCCGTGTTATTGTGCTGGATCACCATCCACGTCTTATCTGATGGGAAGAGATGGGAGAGAGAGAGAGAGAGAGAGAGAGAGAGAGAGAGAGAGAGAGAGAGAGAGAGAGAGAGAGAGAGAGAGAGAGAGAGAGAGAGAGAGAGAGAGAGAGAGAGAGAGAGAGAGAGAGAGAGAGAGGCATGGCGGAAGGGGAGAGAGAGGGAGGGAGAGAGAGAGAGAGAGAGAGAGAGAGAGAGAGAGAGAGAGAGAGAGAGAGAGAGAGAGAGAGAGGCATGGCGGAAGGGGAGAGAGAGGGAGGGAGAGAGAGAGAGAGAGAGATACAGAGAGAGAATCATCATTATGCACAATTATGTAAATGCTAATGATGTGCAGAGACGGTGTGAGGAGAACGGTGAGATGGTTCCGATAACAAACCCTGCCAACACGTGCAGCGCTCCCGCGTTTAGGAATCTAGAAAAAAAATAAACTGGCCTGGACCTGCCGCTATTTACCCCCAATCAACCATCCCAAATCCCCAATCACTGCCCAATGAGATGTTAAACTCTGAGGGCAGAAGATGACTGCATCCTGTCGTTCCGACCGAAGCCGCCAGCACACTCTGTGTTGCCATGGCACTGCAGTTGAACTCTGGGAGCGGTGACGTCTAGTTTTCAGGAACAGGAAGTCAATAAACCCACCGACGATACCTTATGTTCACGTAAGCCACTGGCGATACCAGACGACAACCCCCCCCCCCCCCCCCCGTTGTGCAATGGAAACCCTGCAGGCCTTTCCATACACTTGGTAGTAAAAGTGTGTGTGTGTGTGTGTGTGTGTGTGTGTGTGTGTGTGTATGCAACTGTGCATGTCTAGGTTGTTAGGAACATTAAGCGTTCGTAACATTAGGGTGTTTTTATCTTCTTCTTCTGAACAGGATTGTGTTTGTGTGTGCGCACAACCACCAGGGGTAAAGAAGAGTAGCAATATGCGTGGATAGTGACTGATACAACAATTTGCGTCAGCGTAAATGTCTGATTAAGTGTGCAAATCCAATCGAGAACACAAGCACATGTATGTATGTGGCCTCTGTGTTTATTTATAACAACACAGTCAGCACTAACAAAGTGTAATTGTACGTGCACTCTACTGTACATTGTGCACACGTGTGCAAAAGTGCAGGTGTCACATGTATGTGAGGAGGAGGAGGAGGAGGAGGAGGAGAAGAGGCTTAATGGCTGTGTTTCTCTGTCATGTTGCAGTCTGTGTTTCTCTGTCATGTTACAGTAGACCAGCGGAGGCTTAATGGCTTTGTTTCTCTGTCATGTTGCAGTAGACCAGCTGAGGCTTAATGGCTGTGTTTCTCTGTCATGTTGCAGTAGACCAGCTGAGGCTTAATGGCTGTGTTTCTCTACCTGTATTGTTGCAGTAGACCAGCTGAGGCTTAATGGCTGTGTTTCTCTGTCATGTTGCAGTAGACCAGCGGAGGCTTAATGGCTGTGTTTCTCTGTCATGTTGCAGTAGACCAGTGGAGGCTTAATGGCTGTGTTTCTCTACCTGTATTGTTGCAGTAGACCAGCTGAGGCCTGAGGGGTCCGCTGCCGTCTATGTCCACGTAATAGAGCCCAGATGTGTTGCCGTTGTGTTTGTACGCCTCGCAGGACTGCTCGTAAACAGCTGAGGGAGGGAACAACAACAAACAAACAACAACAACAAACAAACAACAACAACAACAGCATTACAGTCATTCAGTACGGCGTGACCGCAGCGCCTCCAAAGTCATAAACAGTGTGTTTACCTGCACACACACACAAAACACAGCCCTTGTTTTTCACGATCTGGAGTATTATTAGTATTTATTTTGTTATTTCCCAGGTGTTGGTATGAGCTATGGGGTTCAGAACGAAGCTAATACAATGAGCATATACCACCCGCGGCACCAGCATGTGGCCTTAAGCATAAAGAGGGTGGTTAAATACATGCTTTATATCCTGTATATACTGTATATTTATATAGGTTATGTTCATATTTCATTATTTTGTAAACACAAGTCAAACCTTTTTAAACTTTTTCTGCCTTTCTTTAGTCTTTATATCCTAATATAAAGATATGTCCTTGATTATATCCTGTTTTTGCAATCTTGTTCTATTTCTTTCAAAGCTTAATGGGTTACGTCATGCATCCGGTTCCTTTCACGCCACTCGATGCTTTTACTATAAACTGCCTGTTAAAGCACTTTGTCACAATTACAAGGACAGTGCTTTACAGAAAAAAACAGGTAAAATTATTACATCCAGGATACCGTCTTTACATATAACATGTTCAGTGTTATCCTCAAAACATCTTTCTGATCTACCTCACGGTTAATTTGAACTGCTTTGCGTGACAATTCAATCGAATGCACTCACCTATAATAATAATAAGCCATCCCCCTTAAGGTTTGTTACGCGGTGTTAGGATAACAAATGCTTCATTAATAAATCCCCAAGCCAAGCGCCTTGATTCAGATTGCCTAGGCTAACACGAATTAGCACCTCTTGATAGCGATCAGACAAGGAGTGCAGCACTCAGGGAGGCTTGTCGTGGAATTCTAATTAAGGCTGATATGAGCAGGGAGCTAAACCCTTCTCTATGTGCACAGGTTTTACCGGACATGGATTAAACTCAATTAACCAGTGAGATTAAGTCTAGGACTCATCTTAATCTACGTAATCTACAAAACCGGACCTTAAAATATAAGGGGGATATATGTTGAGCAGGGAGCAGAGTCCTTCACTCTTTTCCAGACATAGATCAAGTCCTAGTCTCAAAAACGTTGCCAATGTAGAATGTCAATTGACAGTGAGATTTAGTCTAAAACTAGGCTTAATCAGTGTCAGTGCACCCCTCTCTTTGCAAGTGTCACAGAAAATTTGATGAGCTCAGCACATTTTGCCCTGGATGAAGGTAACCGTCTGAGCAACAATCTGATCAGTCATCTGATCACAGTTATTCAAATCTGCTTTTGACAGCTTTTTGTGGGTAAGTAGAGTGGCAATGGCAAAAGCATTCTCATGCTGAGATCATATCCTATTTCATTTAAATATATACGTGTCTTCAAAAATGGTGACTGACAGTATGACAATAAAAATTGTGAACAAATCACATTAATAATGTATACTTACATACTGACAGCATGAATAAATGACCTAGAGAATTAGTCCTAGAAAAAAAAGTCCTAGAAAATAACATCACAAAGGAAACTTTTAAAAACACTTTTAGACTGGGGAAAAAAAACGTTATAAAGGTGACTCAGAATCATACAAACGTGTGAGGTAGAAACACACACACACACACATACACACACACAAAGTGCACAAAGTCATTGTTGTGTCAGCCCTCCAGCCATCAGTGCTTCGTAGATGGGGCAGCACTATAGCCTAGGCCACTCTTTGTCTCTGTCTCATGTGCTTCTCTCATGCTAGCTCCTTGGCACAGGAGTTACATTATTGATGTGCACCAACATCGGCTGGAAAGGAAAACACGAGAGAGGGGGGGGGGAGAGAGGGGAGAGAGAGAGAGAGAGGGAGGGAGAGAGAGAGAGAGAGAGAGGGAAGGAGAGAGAGAGAGAGAGAGGGGGAAGGAGAGAGAGAGAGAGAGAGGGGGAAGGGGGGGGGGGGGTAGGGCCAAGCAGCATTGTAGATGAAAGATGAATGGTTCCCCACTGCAGCAGACTAACACCATAGGTCCAAAGCCTCAGCTGTTTGCTGCTGGCCGTACATGTGGTCTAATTAGACCTGGGCTTTAGACCTGATCGCTAATGGACGTCACAAAAAACAACCAGGAAATAGACGAGCAGACGCAACAGCTCTGCGTGGCGATTAAAACGCTGTATTTTGGCTTACAGATGGAAAGGTATGTTTTCTAAGAGGCCTGTCCACCTTTTCAATGGCCAGCCTCTTAGTTTAAACCTAATTATCTGGAAAGAAAAAACAGCACCCCCCCTCCCTCCCTCCTCCACTACTCTTTATTTGCAGCCAAATGGAGTGTGAAAGTGTTGAACGGTAAAGCGATTATCCTTGATTGGCAGACCTCTCTCTCCTGCTCTGTCCCTATGTAAGCACCTGGACTCTGGATAAACTGAGTGAGCGGGGTAGGGGGGGCAGGTGGATACAGGGGACAGAGGGAGAGAGAGAGACCAAATGACGTGGTGGGGGGTGGGGGGCAGGTGGATACAGGGGAGAGAGGGAGAGAGAGAGAGACAGAGACCAAATGAAGCGGGGTCGGGGGGGGGGGGCAGGAGGATACAGGGGACAGAGAGAGAGAGAGAGAGACAGAGACCAAATGAAGCGGTGGGGGGTGGGGGGGGGGATACAGGGGACAGAGGGAGAGAGAGAGAGACCAAATGAAGTGGTGGGGGGTGGGGGGGGGATACAGGGGACAGACAGAGACAGAGAGAGAGAGAGAGAGAGAGAGAGAGAGACGGGGAGCGAGAGAGGGGGAAACGGTGTCTCTCCCACATCATTAAAGGCTCCTGGCTAATCCTTATCAATGGAGCAAGGCTTTGTGCAGCGAAAGGCCCGTGTCACTTAGGCTCTTCTGCTGCCTCCCAGATAACAGCTTGACCTTGGCTAGCCGTCTTTTCCCATCCCCCGTCGTTCCTGTGAAATTCTAGCCCCAATGTCCCTGCCAGGCTGCCACGGCAACAGTCGGCGACGTACCGTGAGGAGCCCAGATTCACTTTGTCACCGAAGAAAATGGATTCCTCGTTTGCCGTTTCTTTTTTTTTTCTCTCCCTGCTCCGTCTCTTTTGAGACATTTACACAAGAGTCCCGTTGTGGGCAGATGTTGGACTTCACTTTTTGGTTAGTTACGTGTTGTTTGTTTCAACAGGTGCAGCGCTATGCAATGGATAACAGTGTATGACGGTGACAGGTGCAGCGCTATGCAGTGGAGAACAGTGTCTGACGGTGACAGGTGGACACAATGCAGTGGAGAACAGTGTGTGACGGTGACAGGTGGACACAATGCAGTGGAGAACAGTGTGTGACGGTGACAGGTGCAGCACAATGCAGTGGAGAACAGTGTGTGACGGTGACAGGTGCAGCACAATGCAGTGGAGAACAGTGTGTGACGGTGACAGGTGCAGCACAATGCAGTGGAGAACAGTGTCTGACGGTGACAGGTGCAGCACAATGCAGTGGAGAACAGTGTGTGATGGTGACAGGTGGACACAATGCAGTGGAGAACAGTGTCTGACGGTGACAGGTGGACACAATGCAGTGGACAACAGTGTGTGACGGTGACAGGTGCAGCACAATGCAGTGGAGAGACAGGTGCAGCACAATGTGGAGAACAGTGTGTGACGGTGACAGGTGGACACAATGCAGTGGAGAACAGTGTGTGACGGTGACAGGTGCAGCACAATGCAGTGGAGAACAGTGTATGACGGTGACAGGTGCAGCACAATGCAGTGGAGAACAGTGTATGACGGTGACAGGTGGACACAATGCAGTGGAGAACAGTGTGTGACGGTGACAGGTGCAGCGCTATGCAGTGGAGAACAGTGTGTGACGGTGACAGGTGGACACAATGCAGTGGAGAACAGTGTGTGACGGTGACAGGTGCAGCACAATGCAGTGGAGAACAGTGTGTGACGGTGACAGGTGCAGCACAATGCAGTGGAGAACAGTGTGTGACGGTGACAGGTGGACACAATGCAGTGGAGAACAGTGTGTGACGGAGACAGGTGGAAACAATGCAGGGGAGAACAGTGTGTGACGGTGACAGGTGCAGCACAATGCAGTGGAGAACAGTGTGTGACGGTGACAGGTGCAGCACAATGCAGTGGAGAACAGTGTCTGACGGTGACAGGTGCAGCACAATGCAGTGGAGAACAGTGTCTGACGGTGACAGGTGGACACAATGCAGTGGAGAACAGTGTCTGACGGTGACAGGTGGACACAATGCAGTGGAGAACAGTGTATGACGGTGACAGGTGCAGCACAATGCAGTGGAGAACAGTGTGTGACGGTGACAGGTGCAGCACAATGCAGTGGAGAACAGTGTGTGACGGTGACAGGTGGACACAATGCAGTGGAGAACAGTGTGTGACGGTGACAGGTGGACACAATGCAGTGGAGAACAGTGTATGACGGTGACAGGTGCAGCACAATGCAGTAGAGAACAGTGTATGACGGTGACAGGTGGACACAATGCAGTAGAGAACAGTGTGTGACGGTGACAGGTGGACACAATGCAGTGGAGAACAGTGTGTGACGGTGACAGGTGCAGCACAATGCAGTGGAGAACAGTGTGTGACGGTGACAGGTGCAGCACAATGCAGTGGAGAACAGTGTGTGACGGTGACAGGTGGACACAATGCAGTGGAGAACAGTGTGTGACGGTGACAGGTGGACACAATGCAGTGGAGAACAGTGTGTGACGGTGACAGGTGGACACAATGCAGTGGAGAACAGTGTCTGACGGTGACAGGTGGACACAATGCAGTGGACAACAGTGTGTGACGGTGACAGGTGCAGCACAATGCAGTGGAGAACAGTGTCTGACGGTGACAGGTGCAGCACAATGCAGTGGAGAACAGTGTATGACGGTGACAGGTGGACACAATGCAGTGGAGAACAGTGTGTGACGGTGACAGGTGCAGCGCTATGCAGTGGAGAACAGTGTGTGACGGTGACAGGTGGACACAATGCAGTGGAGAACAGTGTGTGACGGTGACAGGTGGACACAATGCAGTGGAGAACAGTGTATGACGGTGACAGGTGGACACAATGCAGATCAACGTGAGGTTCAAGGCACTCGAAACTAAAACAACATGAGTCCCAACGCTGGGTTTCCTATTTTCTGCTTTTCACCAGGCACACCTTACACTGAGCTGTCCTTTGTTCACAGTTTGTTACACACACACACACACACACACACACACACACACACACACACACACACACACACACACACACACACACACACACACACACACACACACACAGTTTGTGGTAATTCTATGGACGGAAATGCCAATGTGTGTATGCGGATATGACAGGCCTGACACCTGTTAACTACCTCTGTCCTCCCTTCAATTGTCCGTGGCCTTTGATTCTATCTGGCGAGCTGTCCCTCTCAGTCTGTCCGCCAGGCTGTCTTGCTCTCTGTCTCTCTGTTGTGTCTCTTTCGCTGCCTCTTTCTCGCTCTCTCTCTCTCTCTTTCTGCCTGTGCCTCGGTCTGTGTGTCGTTCTCCTTGTCTCTGTCATTTCTCTTTCACTCCCTTTCTCTCTCTCTCTCTCTCTTTCTCTGTCCCCTTCCGTGTCGTTCTCTCTATCTCTGTCCCTCTGTCGTTATCTCTCTCTCTCTCTCTTTGTCTCTCTATTTGTCCCTCTCTGTCTGTATCTCTCTGTGTTTCTCTGTGTCTCTCCATCTCTCTCTTTCACACACACACACACACACACGCACACACGCGCACACACACACACACACACACACACGCACACACACAGGCGTGCGCGTGGCGGACGGCATGCTTACAGCTGTGGCAGGTGGCCCCGCTGTAGCCGGTGAGGGAGCAGTTGCAGTGGAAGGCGCTCCAGGATTGTGTGCACCGGCCCTCGTGCTCACAGTGGCTGGGAGAACACCTGGACAAAGGGAGAGACCACAAGACCACAACGGGATAGAGGGATTCGTTTGGAATTTAAAGATCAGAACACAAGGAGAATAGAACCATGCCTTTGGAATTCAAGAACAGCATACAAGGAAAATAGAACGATGCCTTTTGAATTTAACAAACTGCACACAAGGACAACAGAGTGATTAATTTTGACTTTAACAGACACCACATAAGGCTAGAATAGGGAGTGTGTCTGAGCTCCTTAATAAGGCAGAGAGAAGGTAGCACCAAGCTGTTAGAGTGTGTTACAAAGTTACTTTACTGCACAGACAGAAACTTTCAACAGCAATCAAAACCGGAAAACAAACAAACACTTTTTGTGCGAGGAATGGCAGTGACTTATGGTAATAGCACACTGCGTTCTCAGGCAGACTCTTCACAAAACCCTGCCTTCACGGATCAACACACAGCCCCGCTCCCAGTGCAGGGGGACGATTGGGAACACCCTCCCCTCGTTGACATATTGTCTTTATACAGAAATACTTTTTAAAAGGCTCAGGTAGCCATCAATTATGAATCATCGCCAGCTTGCGTTTTTCAACTGCAAGGGGTAGGGAGAAAGAATGACCAGGCTCAAAAGCACAGCAACCCATTCAACACCATCCCCCCACTGACATTAGTTCCTATAAGCAGCAATATTTTTAAAAGATTCCCTGTTATTTATTGTAACTATTTTGGAGACAGAACAGAATTTGCCAGACAACTTGCCAAGCGTCCACTAGCCCTGCTTAGGCCTGCAGTACAAATCCAGCTACTAGGTGCGAGTATAAATTCACAGCAGCATTTTTTATCTACATTATGAGTGAAACAGCTAAGAGGAAAAACCTGGTCTGTGAAAGAGGATCTGGACTCAAAACTACAAAAAAAAAACACACTGACTATAAACCCAGGTGTATCAACCTGCTTTATAAATGACCTACAGTATTTCAAAGGTCAATGTCGTGGCCAGCACACACTGTGCATTGATAAAAGCTTGTTCAAGGGGTTGCTGAGTGGGGTTATCTTTTGGCTGGATTCATTTGATTTGATGTAGCATCAGTGAGTACCTGGGGAGGCCTATGACTGGCTAATGCCCCTTCGTCCTCCAAAGCGGTTCCCTTGAACCCTCTTTCAAAAGCCTGTACCAGAGACGAGGAAAAAGAGAGGGGGGGGGGGGGGGAAGCATGTTCCAAACTTCAAAAGAAACGTTTGTTTCTGCTTTGAAGTGACCAATGAGACATATATCTCCAGGTAAAAGAAAAGGCTGTTTTGCGTTATGTGAACGTTACACATCGCGTGCACAGTTAGTGATTATGTGTGTGTGTGTGTGTGTGTGTGTGTGTGTGTGTGTGCGCGTGTGTGTGTGTGTCAGCACATATATGTTCACCTGGCTGTGCACACACCCCGTCCCACGTGAGTGTGTGCTATAATGGGCTCTGAGCCCAGTGTGCTTGGAGATCTCTTCCTGCAGAGCCAGATCAGAGCAGACGAGACAGCCTGCTGACAATGCTGATACTTGGTGCTGATGCTGGATGGCTGACTGGCTGGCTGGCTGGCTGCCTGGCTGATTGGTTGCTGGTGCTGATGCTGGACGGCTGACTGGCTGGCTGATTGGCTGGCTGGCTGGCTGATTGGTTGCTAATGCTGGCTGGCTGGCTTTCTGGCTGGCTGCCTGGTTGGTTGGCTGGCTGGCTGATTGATTGCTGGTGCTGATGCTGAATGGCTGACTGGCTGGCTGCCTACCTGGCTGGCTGGCTGGCTGGCTGGCTGGCTGGCTGGCTGATTGGTTGCTGGTGCTGATGCTGGATGGCTGACTGGCTGCCTGCCTGGCTGGCCGGCTGCCTGATCGGTTGCTGATGCTGGCTGGTTGGGTTTCTGGCTGGCTGACTGGCTGATTGGTTACTGGTGCTGATACTGGCTGGTTACCTGCTGATGATGCTGATGTGTGGTGCTGGCTGGTTGGCTGGCTGGCTGGCTGGCTGCCTGGTTGCCTGGCTGGCTGACTGGCCTGGTTGCCTGGCTGGCTGATTGACTGTGGCTGACTTTCTGGCTGTCTGGTTGCTCTCCATTGCTCACACCATGTACTCTCCACTCATCTTGAATACTCTCCTTCACTCTCCTCTTCTCCCAGACAGGTATGATGATGATGATGATGATGATGAGGATGATGATGAGTGGTACTGGGGGATGTAAGTGGGGGATATCTTTTGGTTGGATTCATTTTATCTGACGTAGCGTTGGTATCTTGGGAGGCATATGTCTCTCTAAGGGCGGTTTGTCCTCCACAGAAAAGACCCTGACATTAAAAAGAAAACTCAGCGTGTCCTTCCACCACATATGCTGCTATGGTGTTGAGCGGGACTAAAACACACAGAGCACACACACACCATCCCCAAACAATCTGCACATCTGTAGTGTCAGCACGCTGAGGGTGACGCTGCTGCCTTGCTTAGCACACACCTTCTCCTCCTCTCCTCTCCTCTCTCTCCTCTCCTCACTTTTACTCTCCTCTCTCCTACTCTCCGCTCTGTTTTACTCTCCTCTCCTCTCTTGTATCCTCCTCTCCTCTCTTTTAGCTCCTCTCCTCTCTTATACTCTCCTCTCCTCTATCTTAGTCTCCTCTCTTTTACCCTCCTCTCCTCTCTTTCCTCTCCTCTCCTCTCTTTTACTCTCCTCTCCTCTCTTTCCTCTCCTGTCCTCTCTTATACTCTCCTCTCCTCTCTTTTAGCTCCTCTCCTCGCTTATACTCTCCTCTCCTCTATCTTAGTCTCCTCTCTTTTACCCTCCTCTCCTCTCCTCTCTTTCCTCTCCTGTCCTCTCTTATACTCTCCTCTCCTCTCCTCTCTTTCCTCTCCTGTCCTCTCTTTTCCTCTCCTCTCTTTCAGTCTCCTCTCCTCTCTCTTACTCTCTTGTCCTTTCTTTTCCTCTCCTCTCCTTTCTTTTAGTCTCCCATCCTCAGCCAGAATTAGGAAGATGCAGAGTGGCGTACAGAGAGGGGGAGTGGGGGGAGGGATATGACACAGCCATCCTCTGGCACTAAGCCCAGTGCTACTACTGCTGAGGTGGAAAAGGTAGGATTTCACTAACACACTCACACAGACAGTCACACACAAACTGATGTGCATTCATTGACAGTTCAGCGTACACACACACACACGCACACACGCACACACGCACGCACACACACACACACACACACGAACACAAGCTTATATAAAAGCCAATTGAATCATTCTCTGACAGAACTAGGTAGACTGCACCACCTGACTGACCTTGGCCACGACTTTCTCTAACACATTATGAAGTGAGCAACATGGACGTCAGCGGATCTTCCTCGCCGGAGCCACACTCCAAAGAGGCCGCGCCGCGGCGTCCCCAGAAAGCACAACACACTCATACTACAGTCCCCAGAAAGCACAACACACTCATACTACAGTCCCCAGAAAGCACAACACACTCATACTACAGTCCCCAGAAAGCACAACACACTCATACTACAGTCCCCAGAAAACACACACACTCATACTACAGTCCCCAGAAAGCACAACACACTCATACTACAGTCCCCAGAAAGCA
>JAPMUY010005424.1:22500-32500 GCA_026901105.3 Galaxias olidus
CTATTTAGAATGAAAAATATGTCCGCAAAACTCTCATAACAGTACTGCTTAAACTTCCAAAACAACACCAATGTCCGTAAGAAAAACAATTCTGGAAACAGCCAAAAAACATTAGCATCAACAACAACCGCCACTATAACTTGCATAAGAAAAACAATTCCTGAAACAACCCCCCCCCAAAAAAAAAATTTATCTGCAACAACCGCCACACTAACCACCCCAAAGTGTGACTTGGTTTTGTGGGAGGAAAACAGCAGAGTAGTTCTGGAGTTCGCTAAGCTTCTAAAAGCATGTTTCTTTATGCTTTCAGGTAACCAGGAAGACAAAGTGGCCTAAAAAAAATCAGACCAAGCCATTTATTATTCAGGTCCACTTAACCGCTGTCATCGCTGTTCGGGGCTTTGTGCTATTGCCCGATTTCCTGACACACACACACACACACACACACACACACACACACACACACACACACACACACACACACACACACACACACACACACGCTGGCACAGCAACACAGATGCACACACACACACACGCACACACACACACACACACACACCACAGCAACACACACACACACACACACACACACACACACAGCAACGCACACACACACACACACACACACACACACACGCTGGCACAGCAACACGGACGCACACACACACACACACACACACACACACAGCCATACTCTCTTACACACACACACGCAAACACAAAAAAGTCATACTGCTGAGCTACACTGAATTGTGCTCGTAGTCCTCCACCAAAGCTCCACCCCACATAGCTGTTGAAGCGACCGTTGAAGACGTTGAGGCCTCGTTGGCGTCTGCTTTAGTAACATTACAGAACACGGCTCCTTCCTCACACAAACAAATGCATCCACCACAGCAACGGGGCTGTCAGCTAAAATCTCCCGTCTCTCAATCTCACACACATCATGCATACATTGTTTTTCTGTCCTCTGCTTTACCTTGCCCCCCCCCCCCCCCCCCCCCCCTGTTTTTCTTTCTTCCGCCCTCTGCTCATCTTTGCTCGAAATTGCTGTGTCACACATAGACCCAAACACACACACGCACACAAGCTCACAAACACACACAGACACACACACACACACACACACACACACACACACACACACACACACACACACACAGACACACACACACACACACACACACACACACACACACACACACACACACACACACACACACACACAGACACACACACACACACACACACACACACACACACAGAGCTTCTCTCTCTGTCTCTCCCCGCTCCTACATGCGGCGCCCCCTCAGGCAGAGAGGGCCTTTAACTTATCGCTCCGCACATCCACGCTGACAGGCCGCCAAAGCAGACGGTGAGCCCCACTGCTGGTATTTACACTGAGGGAGATAGAGCTTATGTAACGCCGGAGACTAGAGGAGGAAGGGATCGAGGAGGGGTGGAGGAGGGTGGAGAGAGGGAGGGAGGGAGAGAGGGGGAGGGTGGGAGGGAGGGAGGGAGGGAAGGGAAGGAGGGTGGGAGGGAGGGAGGGAGGGAGGGAGAGAGGGATGGACATGAGGGAGGGAGGGAGGGAGAGAGGGGGAGAGAGAGAGAGAGGGAGAGAGAGAGAGAGGGGGAGAGGGGGAGAAGGGAGAGAGGGAGAGAGGGAGAGATGAGAGAGGGAGAGAGGGAGAGAGGGAGGGAGGGGTGGAGGGAGGGGTGGAGAGAGGGAGGGATGGATAGAGGGAGGGGTGGAGGGATGGATGGAGGGAGGGAGGGAGGGGTGGAGAGAGGGAGGGGTGGAGGGAGAGAGGGAGAGAGAGAGAGAGAGAGGGAGAGAGGGAGGGAGAGAGGGAGGAGGGAGAGGAGAGAGGAGAGGGAGGGGAGGGAGGGAGGGAGGGAGGGAGGGAGAGAGGGAAGGATGGATGTAGGGAGGAAGGGAGTGAGGTAGGGATGTAGGGAGGGAGTGGTGGAGAGAGGGAGTGAGGGAGGGAAGGAGGGAGGGGTGGAGAGAGGGAGAGAGGGAGAGAGGGAGGGAGAGGGAGGGAGGCAGAGAGGGAGACAGAGAGGGAGGGAGAGAGGGAGAGAGGGAGGGAGGGAGGGAGGGAGGGGTGGAGAGAGGGAGAGAGCGAGGGAGGGAGTGGGGGAGGGAGGGAGGGAGGGAGGGAGAGAGGAAGGGAGAGAGGGAGGGAGGGAGGGGTGGAGGGAGAGAGGGTGGAGGGAGAGAGGGACAGAGGGGTGGAGGGAGAGAGGGGAGAGGGAGAGAGAGAGAGAGGGAGAGAGAGAGAGAGAGGGGTGGAGGGAGAGAGGGAAGGATGGATGTAGGGAGGGAGAGGAGGGAGGGGGGTGGAGAGAGGGAGGGGTGGAGGGAGGGAGGGAGAGAGGGAGGGAGGGAGAGAGGGAGGGAGGGGTGGAGGGAGGGAGGGGTGGAGGGAGAGATGGAAGGATGGATGTAGGGAGGGAGTGAGTGAGGGAGGGAGGGGTGGAGAGAGGGAGGGGTGGAGGGAGAGAGGGAAGGATGGATGTAGGGAGGAAGGGAGTGAGGTAGGGATGTAGGGAGGGAGTGGTGGAGAGAGGGAGTGAGGGAGGGAAGGAGGGAGGGAGGGAAGGAGGGAGGGAAGGAGGGAGGGAGATGTAGGGTGGGAGGGAGTAAGAGAGGGAGGGAGGGAGTGAGGGATGTAGGGAGGGAGGGAGGGAGGGGGAGTGTGGGATGGGATGAGAGGGAGAGAGGGGTGGAGAGACGGATGTAGGGAGGGCTGGAGAGAGGGAGAGAGGGAGAGGGAGTGTGGGAGGGGTGGAGAGAGGGAGAGAGGGGTGGAGAGAGGGAGAGGGAGTGTGGGAGGGGTGGAGAGAGGGAGAGAGGGAGAGGGAGTGTGGGAGGGGTGTAGAGAGGGAGAGAGGGAGAGAGGGAGGGAGACCAAGAACAGGTATGGTCTGATACAAAGAGGAAAAACGTGTGGACGATGCAGAATTTTCCCCACTTTTTTTCCTCTCTTCCACCTTCTACCCATTTCTTACCTCCTCCTATACGTCTCAGTCAGCATGCTTGTGAAGACTGGCTAGTACATATACAGTTTAAATAATAATAATTAAAAAAACAAAACTATTATCGGTTTTCCCCCACGGTGTCTGTAATCACAATCCAAGCCAAGGCTAAGGGGATGTAGTCCCTGTGTGCCAGCCTCCACATTCACCACCACCACCCCGCGCCTACATTTCCCAGCTGCCCCCCTGCTTGCAGTGCTCCCACGCGGGCAGACCTGACTGCACATGCATCTAATCCAATTTGCATGTCCACGCGGCCGACACAGTGCCATGTAATTGCCCAGCCTATACCACTATACCCTCCTCCTCCTCCTCTTCCTCTTCCTCCTCCTCCATCCCCATGTCTGTACACCGCGCCGTGTAATTGCCCAACCTATACCACTATACCCTCCTCCTCCTCCTCTTCCTCTTCCTCCTCCTCCATCCCCATGTCTGTACATGTAATTGCCCAACCTATACCACTATACCCTCCTCCTCCTCCTCTTCCTCTTCCTCCTCCTCCATCCCCATGTCTGTACACAGTGCCGTGTAATTGCACAGCCTATACCACTATACCCTCCCTCCTCCTCCTCCTCCTCCTTCTCTTCCCCCTCTCCTCCCATGTCTGTACACACACAGAGTGAGGAGAATGCAGCGCCTGTCGAATATGAAGCACGTGCAATCCATCAGGATTCAGCCAGCGTCTGTGGTGACAGGACGGCCGGATGGCAGCTATACTCTAATTTATAGAGTATAATTAAGTCATTTCTATGATAGAGTACATGTAAGTGCTGGCAATGCACGTGTATGTCTGAACTGACCGTGAAGCTGAGAATGATGAAGAGGAGCACCTCAAACCGCCTGTCTGCCTGCCTGCCTGCCTGCCTGCCTGCCTGTCTGTCTGTCTGTCTGCCTGCCTGCCTGCCTGCCAGTCCGTCCGTCCGTCCGTCCGTCCGTCCGTCCGTCTTTGGTTCTAACATCAATGACTCAAGGCTCTGCAAAGCATTTTGGTAAACCCCTCACACATACAGAAAGAAACACACACATGCACAGAAACAAAAACACACACATAGCCAACAAAACAAATACAGTACACACAAACCAACAAGAGCCTGCAGACATAATAACCTTATCTGAAATGAGCAACACAGCGCAGGGCTTACTAATGATTAGATTTGCCCTCCAACTTTTGAGCAAAACAAATAATAATATGTGTGAAATCGAGTTACTAAGACAAAGAAACGTTCCAGTGGCCGGTCACCTTTCTCTTTTCTGATGCGGTTTGGCCGCTCCGTGGAACGGTATGAGGCAGCTACACTCCAAAGTGGCGGAGTGTGTGCTGCAATAACAAACAGCGACTCCGCCGCCTCCTATATTTTTATATATATTTCCAGGTCAGAGACACGTGGTACGGCCGGCAGAGAGTTGTCTGTGTGACTGTTTCAATCAGCACAGACATCAACAGATGTAATGTATTCCACTGAATAATAGGATCCATGTACAAACATGTCGAGAGATTCAATTAAAACCAGTGAAGCAGAGAACTTTGCCTCACTTTCTCTCCGACTCTTTCCCTCCTCTGGTTAAAACGCGCTTCGCTCAAGCTGCCAGACAGCACAGTGTGTGTGTGTGTGTGTGTGTGTGTGTGTGTGTGTGTGAGAGTTTATAATTGTCCCATTAATTGTGTTGCTCTTTGAGCGTGGAGGGCTGGACAGTAATCCATTGGTTGTGCTCCTCATTCCTGGCCGTCAGTGGGAAGCCCATTTGTTACAGTGGGTAAAGATTATCCGCACACTCCGACGCGGGGACGGAGACGGAGATCAATCAGACGCACACGGACGGAGGGAAAATCATGACGTACACAAACTAGATCATGAAGACAAATAGAACGATGAAGATCGTGAAAGAGACGTCGGTGACGAAGAGGAGGAGAAGGGGAGAATAACAAGGAGGAATGTGGCGAGGGGTAGCTGGGGAGTACAGGGAGGAGGGGGGAGTACAGGGAGGAGGGGAATACAAGGAAGAGGGGAATACAGGAAGGAGAAAGAAGAATAAAAGGTGAAATATAGCGACAAGGAGGTGGGGAGTATGAGAAGGAGGGCAGTAGGAGGAGGAGAACGAAAGTATTAAAGGAGAAATGTAGCAATAGGTAGCTTGGGAGTACCAGGAAGTGGGGAGTACAGGGAGGTAGGGAGTACCAGGAAGTAGGGAGAACCAGGAAGTGGGCAGTACAGGGAGGTAGGGAGTACAGGGAGGTAGGAAGTACCAGGAAGTAGGGAGTACCAGGAAGTGGGCAGTACAGGGAGGTAGGGAGTACCAGGAAGTGGGCAGTACAGGGATGTAGGGAGTACCAGGAAGTGGGCAGTACAGGGAGGTAGGGAGTACAAGGAGGTAGGAAGTACCAGGAAGTGGGGCGTACAGGGAGAATGAGGCCTAAGAGGTAGAGGATGAGGAGGAGGTGTTGGAGTAATATTCTGTGTGATGTATGAGGTGGTGGAGTGATATTCTGTGTGATGTATGGGCCTAAGACCATGAAGCCTGTCCGGCTGTTTTTTTTTTTCTACGGACACACATTGTTTTGGCGTCAGCTCAGCCTAAGAGCAAACCTAACGCCAGACAAATTGGCCAACGGCAGCAATCTGTAGAGTGTGATGAAGAACAAAGCACAGTAAAGCCTTTCAAACCTGTGCGTGGAGCAGCCACAGCGGGGCCGCGATCGACAGCAACGGAACTAATGAAATTCTGTCACAGTGGTTATTTTGGAAAAGGAAGGCTTCACCTCTGGACAATAACTGGGAAGATTTCATAAAAAGGGGGGACCCAGGATGAGTTGGCTAGTGCAGACAGATGGCTTGGCTGGGTGTTACAGGATGGGCCTGAGCAATCTTTCCCTCTGCTCCCGTTTCACTTTACACCGCCGCCGCACACGGCAAATTGTGCTGTCAACGGCAACAACCAAATCCAAGGGGTGGCCTGAAAGGTTTCATCCCCCCTTTTTTCTTTCGTTTTTTTTTTTTTTTTGCAAGTTGGAACGCAACAGAATCAAGAGAGGCGATTGAAAAAGATGGAGACGCCAGCATTCCACCAACACGTAAATGAAAAACGTAAAAACAAACAAAAAAACACAATGTCCAACTCACGACTGTAAAAATAATCAACACATTCTCCACAAAGAAAAAAAGTTTGGAAACAAACGTTGCTGAAAGTGAAACTAGGATTCAAAAACATCCAAACAAACCAATCAGGTACTATAACCCCCCTCACCCCCACCCCCACCCCCACTCCCCACCCCTCTCTCAAGCCCTTGGCCCAGTGCTGATCCCTGGGCTACTTCCCAAGATATTTGGGGAGACACTTTACTCAATTCTCAAGTATCCATTTTGATAGAAGAATTGGGCTTTCAGAAATAACAGACTACAGACTCACTGCTGGAACCAAAATGGCTGGATGTCTACTTGCTCTGTAATCTGTGAGCAACTCGGAACGATCAAGTGCCATTATGCCTTTCCACAGCCTGACTTTTCCATGGACTTGAGCGCGGGGCCACTTAGTATGGACAATAAAGTGGCTTTCTATTCAATTTCATTTGTGTTTTCACTTTATTCTGAACGCATGAAGGGTGTGACTTCCGTTTCAATGTCCCCCTGAATGTCTCGTTATATTTAATGAAAGAGAAATCAATGTATAAAGACAACAAGCTATCAAACTGCCCAAACATCCACTACACTACGCACAATACGGTCAGATACCCTCCAAGTGCTTTCCAACAACACCACAGAAACATAGAAAGCTTTAAAATTCCAGAAAATAAACCAAAAACACCTGGCTTTCTCTCAAGCGGTGGAAAAAAAATTTAAATACTCAAAAACACATCGGTTGGTGAAAGGGTCCAAAAAGCAGAGACGCACTGACCTGTCAATGATGCCACACATGTTGATCTGCAGCTCGCTGAAGTTTCCCGTCAGCATCTGCTGCACCCGGATCAGGTCCACGGCGACGCCCTCCAGCACCAGCTGCCTCATGCAGCCCTGGAACACGTGGAAGGGGTTCCGACACTCCGGGACCACCTCCCCGTCGGGACAGCCTGCCAAAAGGGGGGAGGGGGCGTGTCAGAATGAGGGGTGAGGGAAATCAATAGACGTTCTCCAGTTAGGGACTAACATTGATATACTGCACCCACACACATGTGCGGACAATGCACCCACACATACAAGCATGCGCACGAACCCACACACACACACACACACACACACACACACACACACACACACGCAAACACACTCACATACCAACTCACACCAGTGCTCATGCGAGTACAATGATCACACCAAAGCCCTAATTGAACACAATACACACACATGCATACACAGGAGGAGGGAGGTGTGTGAATCTAGCCCTTTGGGACCACAGTGTGAAGTACAGTAGAGGTTTAAACAAGCTACGGGGAACACGAGCGATAATTCATTCAGCGGAGATGCAGAGAAGACCCCTTGGATTTGTCAATGTAGCTGCAGCCCCTAGTGGGTAGAACCAGGGGAAAGGGCAGATTCAAGGCCAAGCCTGAAACAAAGGAAGGCTTTTTTTCTCCCTAGCTAATGAAAGGTAGTGTGTTTATTGGTGTGTGTGTGTGCGCGCGTGTGTGCTATGTGTGTGTGCGCGTGTGTGTTATGTGTGTGTGTGTGTGTGCGTGTGTGTGTGTGTGTGTGTGTGTGTGTGTGTGTGTGTGTGTGTGTGTGTGTGTGTGTGTGTGTGTGTGTGCTACCGATAACGTGTGAGTGTGTGTGCGCCTACTGTTCCTGCATGAGTGTGTGTGTGTGTGTGTGTGTGTGCGTGTGTCGTAGTGTACACGTGCAGCATGTGCCTGGAGAAGCCTTGCAGAGGGATCACAGTACTGGTGGTTCCCGTGCAGTTAGACCTGACGTGCCAGAGGAGCCTACATGATCAGCCCAGGCTGTTCACACAGTGCACGACTCATTCAACCACTGCTGATGGGAATGCACTGAATGAACTCGTCCACTCAGAAACTGTTCTGTGACTTTCACATGCTGAGGCAGACCAACTCACCACCAAAGAAGAAGTCACTTCCTGTCGTGACAGGAAATGAAGGGCTGGCGTGCGCCGCGGACCCTTCGTCGTGGTCAACGGACAGGCTGAGGCGACCCCGCCTGGAGGTCAAATCCACAGAATGCCACTGGCCGTCGTTCAGACCCGAACCTAAACAACACACACACACATACACACACACACACACACACACACACAGACAGTTAACAGACAGTATGTGGATACGCCGCCGCCAGATGGCTGAGTGAACGGTTTAAATCTTTTAATCAATCGCGGGTTTGAAGCGTCCTTTGAAGCTGTGGAAGCACACGGCGCGACAGGAACGGTCCTATTAAATGAGCTATCAGTCGCTCATTTCACACTCCCACAGCCAATATTACAAACACTCATTACAACTCAACCGTGACTATTCAGAAACAGGAAGGCAAGCAAAAACATACAAAGCCATCATCATGGGGTCATTCCCTATGAAATTCACTGCTCATTTTGTATCGTATTTATTTTATTGAATAATTTTTTAAATATGTTTTAACAAATAAATACGCAGTATGGATGATACAGTAGAGAATGCAATGTTAACATAATCTGACCAAAAACAAAATGCTAGCTTGAATTCCCGGTGCCTGGAGATTTTCCTGAGTGAGACCAACCTGCACTGAGATCCAACAGAACCCTTCCAGCCTTGTGGACCTGCAGCTTGACCCTGGCCTCGCTCAGGTACACCCACAGGCTGCCCCCTTGCTGAGGGAGTTCAAAGGTCACCAGGAGGCCTGCTTTGTTCCACGTCCGGAACTGCAGCCCCACCACGGCCGCCCCGAGACCCCCGCCCCCGGCCGACACGGCCGTCGCCCCTGGCAACTGCAGGAAGCTCTGGGAGCCGGCGAAGGTCACAGCCACGGACACGAGCTCAGCACAAGTAAAGGTCACGTTACCCTGGAATAAAGAGAGAGAGATGGAGAGAGAGAAAGAGAGAGAGGGAGAACAAGAGAGAGGGAGAGAAAAAGAGAGAGAGAGAGAAAGGGAGAACGAGAGAGAGAGGGTGAGAGAAACGGAGATAAAGTAGAGAGAGAGAGAGACAGAGAGAGAGAGAGAGAGAGAGAGAGCGAGAGCGAGAGAGAGCGATCAAGATAGAGAGATAAAGTAGATAAAGCAAAGCAAAGAAAAACAGAAGGTGGGAGAAAAAATAAATAAATATATATTAGAGAGAGTTGATAAACCATGAATAATAATTAGTCCCGGAGAGAAGGAGATGAAGAGTAAGGGACAGTGTGACACGATGCTCCATGGCGTCCCAACCAAGCAATCAAACCAGGGCCAGGCTGTGAGACAGCGAGGCAGGCAGGCGGGCAGGCTTCTGGAGGAGGACAGGGGTACTACCATAATGATTCACACTCCACTGCAGGACAAAGAGTCTGAAGTAGGGGTTCTGGCTACAGTTAGTGGGCCTGACTCACAGCATCAGCATTACAAAACAGACATCAAGAATCAATGTCACCCACTTCCTGAGGTCACTGGGAAAAACGTGTGTGTGGAGGGTCAGTGGTTGTGTTTGCGTCTGTGTTTGTATATTGAATCATAGTTTCATAAATGTGTGTGTGTGTGTGTGTGTGTGTGTGTGTGTGGGTGTGGGTGTGCGTGTGTGTGTGTGTGTACACTAAGAATGTGTATGTGTGTGTGTTGTGAGTATTATTTAAACAATTATGGTTTCATAAATGTGTGTGTGTGTGTGTGTGTGTGTGTGTGTGTGTGTGTGTGTGTGTGTGTGTGTGTGTGTGTGTGTGTGTGTGTGTGTGTGTGTGTGTGTACACTAAGAACGTGTATGTATGTGTGTGTGTGTGTGTGTGTGTGTGTGTGTGTGTGAGAATGTGAGTATTAGCTGGACATCTCTGTTGTTTTGAGTGGTGGTAATGAC
>JAPMUY010005424.1:50000-57500 GCA_026901105.3 Galaxias olidus
TCGCGACGGCCTAAATAATGTATCATCTTTTACTTTGAAACTGAACGTTCCGGCAAAGAGGCGGAGCCAGACACGCCATCTGGGAGATACCATTTATCAAACATAATTGGGGGGTGGAGGGGACAAGACAAACACAAGGTTGCACTTTTTTAAGCAGAGACAAATATACTTCCCAAAGGCCTTAGGGATTCTGGTAAATACTTAGCAGAAAAACGGCTGAAAAATAATTAGGATTACATTGTTAGAAATTACATATTTTATATTGGGACAATACATCTTTGTAATGGAGAAAAATAAAAACACACTTTCTTCTCTTGTTCTTTACACCACACAAGTTCAATGACAAACGCAACTAAAGATCTCCAAACAGCCCCCAATACCTTGGAAACGGAATGAAACTGCTCGATCAAAACCATACGTTCTCAGACAAATCTACAGCACAGGTATGGAAACTGCACACCAAACATTAACCTTTACTGGTGGGGGACAAATGTGGCAACCACTCTTCGCAGAGAGATAGTAGCTTGGGTGCGCTGTACATCAGTTCTCGTAGTAGCTGAGCTAGTAGCTGCCTTACCTTTTCTGAGATGAAGGAGAAGCTTCCCTTTGTGGAGCTCCAGTGTCAGGCTGCAGTCGTGCTGTCCCTCGGCGTGTATTAACGTCCCAGAGTTCTTTAAGGTTTTGAACTTCAGCGAGATGACTTCTTTGGTGCTTTGACTTTGATAAGGGCCCAGTCTGTAGTGTAGACTGCAGGTGCCGTCGAAACTCGCCACATCTGAGTCTGCAAGCAACAGACGCACAACACTTACTGTTTAAAAAGACAGGCAAACGCTTTATACAATACACACATTTTGTGTTAGGTAAGTGTGTGTAGTGCCATCGCCAAACGCTTTATACAATACACATTTTGTGTTAGGTAAGTGTGTGTAGTGCCATCGCCAAACGCTTTATAAAATACACACATTTTGTGTTAGGTAAGTATGTGTAGTGCCACGTCCAAACCATTTTGTAAATACGAAATCTATCTAAAACAAAAACATTCAAGACAACAAAAATTTTTTAACAAGTGACTAAATATGACCAACGTCTTATAAATGGCAAGGGAGCAAGATAAATAAATAAATAAATGTTCTTTTTCAGAACCACTACGTGTAAAAAAATCCATTAATTAGCCCGGTCTTAAAGCCCCCACTGCGTGGTTTGTGCGAGTCTCGGATCAAAAGCTAATTTCTCTCGACTTAACTGTTCCTAATGAGCCGGGATAGCCTATGTCAGCCTCCACTTCAATCACAAGGATCAGCAAATGGTCTTTTTTTTTCTTTTCTTTTCTCGCGATGATGATGATTGAAGAGCCCCAGGGCAGAGACTCTGGAGAACACTCATTCTAACATTACACCATCAATAACTACACTCCCGTCTCAGGCTGGGAGAAAATAAGGGGTTTTAATTTTCCCAAAGATTATTTGAGATTATTTCCGGATATTGTTGACGCTGCAGTTTGCTGGGGTGCTTAGCTTGCCGGCTTTTTAGCTGGTCTACAAAGGAGGGGGAATGAATAATTCTCCACACAAAAGGGTGTATTACTCCAAAATATGAAGCATTGAATAATAAAAAAGCTACTTATATCTCCTCTTGACTTGCACTCAATAGATATAGAGATCTCTCCAGTGTTGTTATATATTCTTTTTATTACAGTACTGTACAATCATTAAAAATATATATCCATTATGAGGAGAACACATGCTGCAGAGATTTCATTCTCTGACATATAAGAATCAACGATATTCCTGTCCCATTTCCTGAATTGATTATAAATAATTCAAAATGTAATAATAGGATTCATAAGAGATGCTGTCCAGCGCAGACACAGATGGTGTTTTCGTACACCAAAAGGACATTTGGTTTCTAAAGTTTTACTCTGAACACACGCAAGTAAACAACAGTGATGAAAAACAGCCTATTGAAACGCACTGAATTCATCAACAATAACATAATAAGCTTTTGTGCCTAAAATGAGAAGTGTGAGATGCGGATAGTGTGCATGGTTTTGATCCGCACACCACTCGGGATGTGTTCCCTGGTAAAGAACGATGTGATGAGTTATCATCAAAAAGAGGTTCTAAAACTGGACATGACAGTGTTAGAACTAACCAAACAAAATGGTGTAATGTCTCTTAAAACGGCAACGCACATGCTCTACTGATCCCAGAGCGCTCCATAGTAATAGTAACGTAACTGTCGCTTAGTGTTTGTGTTTACAAAGATACCCTTGAGTGTGTTTATCCACTGTTTGCTGTGTTATTTAACAGTCAGGTTGTCATGGAAAACATGAAAATATGTTCCTATCGTACCAACATATATAAACAGAATCAAAGCCAGCTCAGGTAGTGTGTATTCAGTTACGATCACCTTTAAAAAAACTAAAAAATAAAGACAACATCCAGGCTATTTGCAGATACAGAAGTGCCAGCAGCGTGTCCTATACTTCATCCCATTCCAAGCCCACACCTAGACGAGACTCCTGGGCAGCTCAGTGAGAGTAATGCTCTGGCGCCTTAGCTGTTTATCAGAGAGGAAAGGGGGGCCTCGTCCCACTGAAGTTCTGATAAAGCCATTCTATATTGGTCCGTCGGTGGGATGAGCCAGAGGGAAAGTCAAACACATGCTGGTAAATATCCTCGTGGATTTGCTGGTTGGAACAGGGAAGACATTGCAGCAGAGGTGCTGTATTGAAGTAGACATCACGGGATATGCCATACTGTACAAAGCATTTCTGGACAAAACGATGTGTTTCCAGTTCTGAACATGCTGACGTTCCTGAGATCGTTTTGTGACAGGATTTCAAATCCCCCAGCATAAGCTAATCTTCTACCATTGAGCCCAAGGAATACCAATCAATACGCAGACCATAGATAATATTAGGGTTTTTGTTAATGTCTCAAATCTAAGGTTAATAAAAACAGCGATACTTACTGTAAGGGCATCCGTACGCCTCAAGCCTGAGTCCGATCCGGCCATTAGGATTCCAGTCCAGGGGGATCAGGCGAAGGTAGCGGGCTATTACCGGCTGCTGCAGTTTGTACTGGACAACACTGTCTGCATTGCTGTTGCCACTGAAGGCCTTGGAAACAGCGAAAACAAACCGTTCTGGATTAGATAAAGAGTTATCTGATGTGCTAGTCTATCAATCACTCAGAACAGCAAATTGTCTGCTCCATTATGATGATTAAATGCCAACGAAAATGAAAACATAGACCAATATAACAGACTTCTACAGGCTTATAAACAAAGCTAAAGTCGTGTTAAGATGTATTAGCACAGTCTAAATAAATGTATACTTTATACTATATTATAACATAACATAATATAATATAATATAATATTATACTATACTATACTATACTGTGGGTGTTATTTGTTATTATATACTATACTATACTATACTGTGTTATGTTATGTTATGTTATGTTATACTATACGATACTATGCTATACTATACTATACTATACTTTACTATACTATAGTATATTATTTTATACTATACTATATTATGTTATGATTATATTATATTATATTATATTATATTATACTATACTATACTATACTATGTTCTGTTCTGTTCTGTTTGTTCTGTTCTGTTATGTTATATTATACTATACTATACTATACTATATTATATTATACTATATTATACTATACTATACTATACTATACTATGTTCTGTTCTGTTCTGTTCTGTTCTGTTATGTTATACTATACTATATTATATTATATTATATTATATTATATTATATTATACTATACTATACTATATTATATTATATTATACTATATTATATTATATTATACTGCTTAACTCCGCAGACTGTCAATGTATCTACCAGTTGTCTACATGCAATCCCTTTTAGTTCTTCAAGCCTGTTAACCAGTTACCTGCACTGATCTGGCTCTCTCATTCCACTGTCCATCCAAACACAGCGCAAATAACACTACCTCTCAAAAGTTTAGAATGCCTAAAGTTTTTCACTTTTTATTGAGATTTACGCATTTCAAGTCCAGTGATTAACCTGAGATGGAACAAAGGTAAGCTGTAAACTGCTCGAGGTAAAAAAAAATAAAGTTTTGGTTAGCAAAAACAGAAGAATTATGTAAATTTCAGTTATAAAAAATGCCATTTTCAGGGAACAAGTAAAGGGTTAAGAACGTACAGCTGTTCTGCAGCAATGGAAGTAAATGAAGCCCTGAAAGTTGAACTACTGGTGTCCCAACTTCTGTTGATTACTTGATAACAAACCCCCTGTCTGTATAAAAATAGTGTTGGAACAGACTGTTATTACACCCTCTGAACCATTATTTGAACAATATTTCACTGCAGGAAGTAGTATACTGCTATCATATTGGCGAGAAAAAGACAAGTAACAAAAGGAAGACAGACAGACCATCATAACCCTTAAAAGTGTAGGTCTTTCCTTTAGAGAAATTGCAGAGAAAGCCAAGGTGTAAGTGAATACAGTTCCCTACACCATCACAAGGCAACAGGAAACTGATGGAAACAAACAGGAAGAGGTCTGACAGATTCAAAGCAACAAGCCAATCAGAAGACACGTTTCTGAGAGTCAGCTGGTGTGATAGATGGCACAGTGGCCAACAGCTTAAGCTTCAGCTTAACACTGGTCGAAGTAAGCAAGTCTCAGGTTCAACTGTCAAGAGAAGACTTTGTGCTGCAGGTTTGACAGGTCAAGTGGGAGTAAGAAACCCATTGCTAAGAAGGCAAAATAAGAAAAAAAGAGGCTTGCCTGGGTCATGAAGCACAGAAGACGACTACTGAAGACTTGAAGGTTCTTGTACACTGCTGAGTAGGACAAAGGACGCTTCCTCAGTGTGTGACACTGACAGTCAAACATGGAGGAGGAAGCATGATGGTCTGGGGCTGTTTTTCTGGATGCAGTCACCGACTTGCAGAGTGACTGGCACCCTGAACCAAACGGGCTATCACTGCATTTTGCAGCGCCATGCAATACCTTCTGGACTATGCCTGCTTGGTCAGGCATTCATCCTACAGCAAGACAATGACCCAAAACATACCTCCAAGCAGAACGACCTTTGAGGACAAGAAGAAGGCGGTAGGCTTCAGCAATGGAATGGCCAGCACAGTATCCAGACTTAACCCTCCTGTTATGTTCGACTTTAAGGAACAGCAATGATGTTCCCAGGTCAAATTGACCCGGTGCATGTTTAACTATACAAAAGTAGTAAAAAATGTAAATTAAAAAAAAAAACATAATCCTTAGCTCAATTTATATCTATTTCATCAATACTTAGTGAAATTAAGTTTTTTGCCCCTTACAGAGAATGGTTTACTATGCTCCAAAAATGACAAAAAATATGTTTTCTGCATTGTAAAACTTTGAGACATAACATAATGTTAAACCCCATCAAACTGGTGCTCACGAAGTGCAACACATTTGTGGGAACTTCTGCAATATTGTTGGGAAGAAGTTCCCGAACAATATTTGATTTCCATTGTAGAAAGAACGCCACGAGTCTGTATGGCGGTTATACCTGCAAAGGAAGAGTTTTGGGTAAGCTACATCCTCTGTAAGAAGAAAGCTAAATAATGACACAAACATGTTGCAATCTCGTTTTTTTCGGTATTCAGCAACTTTAATCTCAGACCTGATTTACTCTACCACCTGCCTCCTGCCACTTCCCTACTGGAAATCTGAATCTCAAGATGCCAGCAGAAGCCACATTTAGAAGTAGGCTCCTGTCAAGGGAACAGCTGAGGTTTTGCTGCTTTGGCTGCATGACCCTGTTTCTAATTCACACAAAGGTGAAATTTAGATGAGACTAGGGTTTGGATGCTAACTTCCTACTTCCTCTTGGCTAGCGCAGTGGCACAATGAGAAAACAGAGGGTCCAGATCGCCTGGCTATGCGAGGATAATATGCACCAGACAGAGAAACTAACAGACAGATTTGCAGGTGCAGTCGCACATTTCTTTTGAGTGTCACATGAACTCAATCTTGTTGGCGTTATGGGTGTTGGCTATAATGACAGGAGGCAGGGAATGCGCTTTAAATGGTTAATTTGTGGTTAGGGACCTTTCCATGTCAACATTGGCGGCAATTTTGAGCGACTTGTAAAATTGAGAGGATTCTTGCCGTTGCTGAATCACCATTTTACAGAGACAAAGATTACACACTTTCACAGCCTTGGCAATATATTTTAAAACCGTCTTTATATCATAAATTCTCATGAACTAGTGTTTGATATATCTTTTTTTTTATCTGCCATTGACTTATGTTAGACAGCACGTGATGTTCCCAGTGTAAAAGCTGGAGGAAGAAAGTTCCTGGAAAAAGAAGTTGTGAGGCCTGTTTTTGATATCCAATTCTCTTTCACTCTGGATTCCTTTTTACACTGGTAATACGGCGGCCTATTTCCTCGGGGGTCTTAACAAAGAAAATCTTTGAGGTTTATTTAAAGAGTATATCATTCAATATTTAAAGCCTCTATTAGTAAACTGGCAAAATATAGTGTGTTCTAATTAGTGTTTAGCGTATTAATGAGATGCACTATAACAATTGAGTGATTTAGTGAACAGTGACTTGTGAAATAAGAGACTAATTATTCTGCTTTTTCAAACCTCTGGTAATGACTTAGTTAAATATTACAGCATTTCCTTTCTCATCTTCATACATCCCCTTCTTGTTTTCACAAACACACACACACACACACACACACACACACACACACACACACACACACACACACACACACACACACACACACACACACACACACACACACACACACACACACACACACACACACACACACACACACTCTCTCTCTCTCTCTCTCGCTCTCCCTCTAAACTAAAGAGTAAATAAAGAACATTTAACCCAAGAACTGTCAAATCCTTGCTACTTCCTTCCCTCTTGGCCAAACAAAGCTAATTGCAGCTCTCACACTCAGGGTGAGCCTCTTAATTACCATCCCATTTCGGTGTATTCAGGTGAGCAGAGCTGGTTTGCCTTCCGTGTTGAGAGAGAGAGAGAGAGAGAGAGAGAGAGAGAGAGAGAGAGAGAGAGAGAGAGAGAGAGAGAGAGCGAGAGAGAGAAAGAGAGAGAGAGAGAGAGAGAGAGAGAGAGAGAGAGAGAGACTGTGCCTGATTCAGAGGGGACATGGTTAAGGAAGAAAAGGGTGTGTGTGTGTGTGTGTGTGTGTGTGAGAGAGAGAATGTGTCTGTGTGTGTGTGTGTGTGTGTGTGTGTGTGTGTGTGTGTGTGTGTGTGTGTGTGTGTGTGTGTGTGTGTGTGTGTGTGGGGGGGGGTGGGTGAGGGGTCCTTTTGTGTGTGGCCTGTAATCAATAGCCCCAGGACTTATTCAGTAGCCGTTCTGAGCCTCTCTCAAAAGAGTAATGTGCTCTATTTCCCCAATCACCTGCCTATTCCACCGCAAATCAATGAAATCCACTTCCAGTCGTCGCCCCTCT